>OY856409.1:614296890-614896890 GCA_963693085.1 Alisma plantago-aquatica
TCATCATTATCCTCCTCCTCCTCCTCATCATCATCATCATGTGATGATGATGATGATGAGGGATGATGATTATGAGGATGATGACGATGATGGCGATGATGATGATGAGGATGATGAGGATGAGGAGGAGGAGGAGGAGAATGATGATGATCCTCATCATCATCGCCATCATCATCATCATCACCATCATAATCATCATAATCATCATCATGTGATGATGACGATGAGTGATGATGATGATGAGGATATGATGATGATGATGATGATGATGATGATGATGATGATGATGATGATGATGATGATGATGATGATGATGATGATGATGATGATGATGATGATGATGATGATGATGATGATGATGATGATGATGATGATGATGATGATGATGATGATGATGATGATGATGATGATGATGATGATGATGAAGATGATGATGATGAGGGATGATGATGATAAGGATGATGATGATGATGATGATGATGATGTTGTTGATGAGGATGATGAGGATGATTAGGATGATGAGGATGATGATGAGGATGATGATGATGATGAGGAGGAGGAGGAGGATGATTATCCTCATCATCATCATCATCATCATCATCATAATCCTCCTCATCATCATCATTCATCATCATCATCATCATTATGTGATGATGATGAGGGATGATGAGGATGTTGATGATGATGAGGATGTTGATGATGAGGATGATGAGGATGATGATGATCCTCATCATCATCACATCATCATCATCATCATCATAATCATGTGATGATGATGATGATGATGATGAGGGATGAGGGATGACGATGATGATGATGATGATGATGATGATGATGATGAGGATTATGAGGAGGATGAGGATGATGAGGAAGATGAGGATGATGAGGATGGTGAGGATGATGATGATCCTCATCATCACTGTCGTCATCATCATCATCATCACCGTCATCATCATCATCATCATCATCATCTCCATCATCATCATCATCATCATCAACTTCATGTTATGATGATGATGATGATGATGATGATGATGATGATGATGATGATGATGATGATGATGAGGATAATGATGAGGATAATCATCATCATCCTCATCATCCATAATCATCATCATCATCATCATCCTCATCATCCTCATCATCAAGTAATTCTCCATCATGAATATGAAATAACCAATGTTGTTGTCTGTTGTTAGTACTTACATTTATATTACTTTTTCTCAACATTTTTACGTTGTTGTAGGCATATTGGCTTGGGCCTCTACCCTATTGTTACTATTCCCTATTGAAGAATAGTTGGACATCATTCTAGATGATCGCTCATTAGCACAACTCACTATACCTAGACATTGGTGTTATCTAAACGGAAGACGCTACACGGCTGGGGAAGTGACCCTAAATTTTGGAAATTCAACATCTGTTATTAAGGTTAAGTACGATGTTGATGGAAATTTTGTATCCACATCCAGTTGGTGTGAGTGGGTTGGTAATATGCTATTGGGCCATAGTGACAAGCTTTTTCTTTTTCTGGTTGGCCATAATACCATCAAGGTTTAGATAAATAACATCAACAACAGGACGCCCGATCATCTGGTCCAATTTGAGTACACTACAGGGGATAGCACATATTTGGACTCATTCGATGAGGAGAGCACACTCAATTTTCGTTCTATTCCTACTATTGGTACCATCCATTTCCCTATCACCATCACTTCAGATTTGTCTAACAACGACGAGCGCTGTGACAGAGTAACATCAACAAAGTAGGTCCAAGCAACAAATTTACTTTCCCGTCTTATGCACATGTTTAGGGGTACAACAAGCCTCCTGTTTAGTTATTGTCATGTTATTTTCTAAACTTTGGTCATAATTAGTATTTTGATAACATGTTCAACTTTTCAAGACACACTTATCTATAATGTCGAATGAATTTTTCTGAATTGTCTTATCTATATACATGTGTATGTGAAGATGGAATGAATGAATGTTTCTGTGTGAGAATGTGAAAAGAGATAAAATGAATGGAACTGTAGGTTGCTAAATGTGTGTGAATATGAAATGGAGGAATGAAATGGAACTATAGGTTTCTACATGTGTGTGATGAATCATATTTGAAATTAAATTTTCTTATACATGTGTATGAATCACATGATCCATATATATATATATATATATATATATATATATATATATATATATAAATATAATATTGTACATCTTGTTAATATTTACAGGTTTGTGGCCTGTTGTTGGCTGAAATCAAAGGATGTTGTAAACCTGTAGTTTAGAACTAAACTATAGGTTTTGCATCCTGCTGACCATCCGAACAGCAGACCTTGGAGCTGATAAGAAAAAAAAACATCAACATCGGTTAAAAACCAAAAAATGTCAACAATTGCTTAATTGTGTCGGTTGTTTTCTAGAAACCAACACCTATGGTCCGACTGCACGTTTGGGTTGTAATTGGGAATGTCTTTGTGTCATCGGTTCTGTAACTGACATTGAAGGAGTCTACTTTTAGTTTCACCTACTTGGGTGTTGCTTCAAAATCGACTTAACCGACGCTAAAGGTATTATCTGTACTAGTGATTTTTCTCATCCCTACGAGCATAAAAAACAAGCTTAAGTTTAATATTTTCAGTTTTTAGCAACTCATGCTCATCAAGGCAATTTTTTGTTCTCTTGCTTAAGACTAGTGATGCTCTTAAGTTAGATCCAATTGTCAAATTCAACCCCATTGTATTGGAGCTCAAGATCAAGAAATTGGACTTGGAAAGAATCTATGCTCCTAAGATGCACTCTCTCATTTTGACCAAGGATTCCAATTTTAGCATAAAGATCATCAATAATTTAACCCAACCTCATCTTCTTAGGTTTACATTTGAAATAAGAAGACCGATAGCATTAAGAATTTCAATAAGAGTTTCTTTTGATAACTCATGCAAGCTTACCTCACTTACCTCACCTATATCTTCACTTGTGGAGGCCATGAGTGCTAGATGGAATTCACCTTCATCTGAGCATTAGATACTTATAGAGGATTCATCCGAAGATGCATGAGATGAATCCTTGCTTCTTTTCTCCTTCTTGTCCTCCTCTTGTACTTTCCTTCCTTCTTTCCATCATTCTTCTTTTTGTGACTACTTTTATGGTGGCTCTTCTTGGCCTTTGGGCATTCATTCTTATAGTGCCCCTTTTTCCCACATTCATAGCACCTAGGAGTTGATGATGAGGAAGACTTAACTTTGAAGTGCTTGCCCTTGGAGTAGTTGGCTTCATGATCACTAGGGTTGTCATCTTCACTTGAGGAGTTAGGAGAGGACCGGCAAGCAAGTTTTTGTTGAAGGATCATTGCCTCCACATGGGATTTGAAGGCATTATCTTTAACTTTCTTTCACTCCTTCTCTTCTTCCTTTTCATCTTCTCTTGCTTGTCTACCATTGGCTCATGGGCTTGAAGGTTTCCAAAGAGTTCCTCCGTGGCTAAGTCTCCAAGGCTTCTTACTTCTTCAATTGAAGTCGCCTTGGGTTCTCATCTCTTGGAAAGGGACCTACATATCTTTTCATTGATTACCCCTCTATCCAAGGGTTGTCCTAAGGCTACAAATTCGTTGACAATGGTTTTTTGCTGGGAGTACATGTCTGCCACTCACTCCTTCTTACCCATATTGAAGTTCTTAAGCAGTCCATTGAGCATGTAGATCTTGGACTCCTTAACTTGTTGTGTGCCTTCATATGTGATGCACAAATTGTTCCAAATATCATTGGATGTGTCCCAATATGAGATCTGGTTGAACTTGGAAGGAGTGAGGACATCATAGATTGAGTTGCGCCTTCTTGACTATAGATTCATCCCAAGTGGCTACATCGCCGATTGGCTCTTTGTAGGGGAGGATCATCATGTTCCACGTGTCATAGCCTGGTAAGAAGAACTGCATTTTCCATTTCCAGTAGAGAAATTTGGGGTCATGGAAGACCAGTGGTCGCATGGAGAAGCTTCCCTCTAGGTTCAGTGACCCAAGTAAGTCGTCCATATTCTTGTCTCATGGGAGATGCTTCAGAGAAGACCGTAGCTTTGATACCACTTATTGGATCTAAGGGCCCTAGAGGGGGGTGAATAGATCTAAAACACTTACACAAAACTTATTAGACCTTCAAGTTACTTCAAATAAGTTTAGTTTCAAATAATGAATATGTTGGAAACTAAAACATTCAAAGAAAGGAATAGAGAGATTGAAACAATCAAGTGAACAAGCTATTTTAGAGTAGCTCCACTCTCCAAACTAGGAGAGAGTTAGTCTACTACCTAGAGAGGTAAAGCACTAAGATTTCTAAGATGTGTACTCCTTATTTCACTTATAAGAGTTACAACATATGACCTTCTTTTTCAGAGACACGGATAACCAACTTCCCTTTGAGGCGAAGTTAGATAACAAACTTACGATCAAGGGCTTACCTATTGAAGAGCTAGTATTGTACTAATCAAGGGCTTACCTATTCAAGAGATAGTATTCTACCTCAGAGATGTCTTACCCACTCTTGCAATTAGTTGCATGCCTTTACCAAGATCCTCCCCTTCATGCAAAAAGATTTCAGTCTTGAGGCTTTACACAATCAACTCCTTCAATCTTCAACCTTGATCTTCTCCTTCACTCAGTAAAGCCTTAAGCACCTTCTTGTCCATCTTAAGAAGCATGCTCCTTCTCCTTCTCTTGAAAAAGATTTCACCAATCAAGAGCTTTTGAGAAAGGGATGGGGTAGATGGAGGTTGAGAACTTTACAAGCATAGAAATGAGTTGATGTCTTTGCATAGAACCTGTCTCACTCATAATAATGAATTGCGGTGTAAACAAGGGAGGGAAATCGGATCAAGTGGACTAATAGCACTCAACTATAGAAATCACCTTGAATAGCATGAGTGAGCAACCTTGAAATGAACTCCAATAGGTCCTATCTATAGTTGGGAGTGTCCACTAGAGTGTGGGAACACTTGTGAACGTTTTCTAACCATTTGGAGGGTAGCAACAGATATAATTTCGAGTTTTGAACCCCTCCAGTGGTTGGAATCACTTTTTCTACATTTTCTACACATTGTATTCGGTCGAGTTTCAATAAAGATAACTCGACCGATCACACTATGCGAAAAAACCAATTTAAACATCTGTAGACTTTATCCTGAGGTAGCTTGACTGATCCACTTAAATTGAGTTTGGTCTGTAGAGGGATCAACCGAGTTCTTTCAAAATAAAACTCAACGGATCAACATTCACTTAAAAAATCAATTAAGGATAGGTTAAGTTTGTAACTCGACCGATGAACAACCTATAATGAATTTTACCAAATGAAGTTTAATTGATCAAATGTTGAAATTAAGTGTCCCTAATTTTTTCTAATCATTGTTACAAGTCATATCATCAATAAAAATGATTAAAAAAATGTTCTAAGGTGGTTTGGAGTGTTTTCCACAAAAGTTCATTTGTATTGCTTTTGAATTGAACCAAGCCAAGCTAGGGCTTGAGTGATTTCATTCTTTTCATGTACCTAATTCCTTAAATCAATCTTAAGAAAACATATTAGACACATATGACTGGAATGGTTAAGTCATTATCAAAATATGGAGAATGTATAACACTTAGGTCAACAAGGGGCATGACTTAGTTCCTATAGGAATGATATTCTACATAAAACATAATGACCATTTTTGAAAGAATATGATTGAAATAAATACGAATTTCAAGATGTTTTCCCATTTATATCAATCTAAGTTTCCCTTTCAATGTTACAAAGTCAAGCAAAAGTTATCAATATATTGTGACTAGGATGGACACCTTTATATTCTCCATTATATAGAGCATCATCATCATCATAATCTAAAGTCTCAATCCCATTCATGTTGTAGTTGTCTACATGGATCCTTATTTTCCCATCAGCTCAATTGTAGGCCATACTCAGATCAAGATGTGAAGATTCAAAATCTCTCTTGATAAGCTCATCACAAGTTAATTTAGGTCTTCCTATGCTTCTTTTAATTGTTCTTTACTCAATAACCTTGCTTTGTATAGTTGCACTTGTCGATCTTCATTGCACAAGCTCATACAATCTTAGACGAACTTTGCAGAACTTGTCCTCAATGCTCACCACCCCCACTTTGTTCCTGATGTAGTCATTCCTAAAATGATCTTTTCTTTTCTTCCCACACATCCATCTCAACATACACATTTCAGACACATGTATCTTATTGAGACCTTATTTCTTCACTAGCCAACAATATGTCCCATATAGCATGGTTGGTTGCATAGTTGTTCTACAAAACTAACATTTTTGAGATGGATCTTTTGGTTACATACTACTCCAATTGCACTCCTACACTTCAACCATCCTGCTATGATTTTGTGGAAAACATCATCTTGGACCTCACCCTCCTTTTCAATATTAAAACCTAAGTAATGAAACCTATCACATATTTATACATCCATTCCATCCAACTTGACTTCACCATTCACAGTTCTTTCACTAGTACAGAAATGGTTTGTAGCGTCGATTTTTTTAAGACTGCAGTGTCACTTTATAACCGACACCTAAGTGGTCGTCGCTATAGAGTTTGCTCTATAGCGTCGGTTTATTTGACCAAATAAAACTGACCTTACAGAGTAAACACCTACGCAACACACCGACCCAGGTGAGAATTTGCTCTATAGCGTCCTTTATTCCAAAAAAACCGACCCTGTAACGATCTCGGTCGACAATTTTCTCGACCGATATCATTTACAGGGTCAGTTTTTTTGGAATAACCTACCCTAAAAATTGAATGACCACTTCAGTGTGATCCTCGGTCGAGAAAATTTTTGACCGAAATATTTTCGGTCGACAATTTTCTCGACCGAGAGAGTTTTACAGGGTCGGTTTTTTGGAATAACCGACCCTAAAGATTGAATGACCACTTCAGTGTGATCCTCGGTCGAGAACATTTTCGACTGAAAATATTTCGTTCGACAATTTTTTCGACTGAGAGAGTGTTACAGGGTCGGTTTTTTTGGAATAACCGACCCTAAAGATTGAATAAAAGACTTCAGAGTAATCCTCGGTCGAGAAATTTCTCGACCGATGATTACTCTGAAGTCTTTTATTCAATCTTTAGGGTCGGTTATTACAAAAAAACCGACCCTGTAAAACTCTCTCGATCGAGAAAATGGTCGACCGAAATATTTTCGATCAAAAATTTTGTCGACCGAGGATCACACTGAAGTGGTCATTCAATCTTTAGGGTCGGTTATTTAAAAAACCGACGCTAGAAGTTACGATTTTTTTAAAAAAAATTCTGCAGAAAATGAAATAGAATAGAAGAATAAGAAGATTCATATATTCTGGGAGAGGAGAGCATTGATGCTCAACCGTCACCATTCAAAACCACACATTCATGACAAAAATGATTCATAATCACATAAAAATTTACAAAATGATAGATTGCAAGTCTGAGATGATATTAATCAGATACAAAAGTAAATATGAAAGGGCCACATACATAAATGGAGCTGACATATTTAATCCAATTCTATATTGACTTTATTTAGAAAAGAATCTGACCACTCTTCTCGGAATTCATTAAAGTCCACAAGGGTGTAAGGCTGAGTTGTAAAGATCTGTAACATAAAATGCACATGCTAATATTTTATAAAATGACTACAATCACTTGTAAATTTATGATGTTATTCTTTATTACCTGACTTATATTCTGAATGTCATGTGATGCTTGTTTGACAATAGTTTGCATATATTTCATTACATAGTAGCCACAAGCCCAGTCATTATTTTGCATAGGACACTACAAATAACGAATTATACTTAATGTTAGTAAACTACTATAAACAGCAGTTGAGATAACACTATAAGAGTTGACATATTAGAATTGAAAATTAATACATATAAGACTAAGCAGTTGTCAAAGTAGCTACCTTGACATTTTTCAAAGTCAATCTCTTTGATTTTGTTGGTAGTTGTCCTCCAGCATCACGAAAATCCTTTATACCCCTATCAATTATATAATAGTTGGTAAAATAGAAATTCTAAATAGAAATATCATGTTGAAGCATTGACTAAATTTATACTTACTCCATAGCTGGCAATTTCAATTTGTGACTCCTTGTTGTTTTACCCATTGGGTCAAGATAATAAAGAGTCATGAATTTAGGGGCAATCACCACTAATTCCCAATGTCTACCTCTGAGTAAGAATAAAACAAACATTAAAATAAATAATTTTATTCATTATTATAATTATATTGAATAATAATACTTACTGCATGTTAAAAGGAATTAGGATAATTTCCTTCCCTTCACTAGCAAAATATTTGAATGCAGTAGAGAAGTACTCATTCACATCCTCAAAATTTATCTCCACTTGACTAGTGATTGAAGGAACTACGAATCCAACATTATTTATATCAAAGTTTGTGATCTCAGTATATAAATGGTTGTAAAACATTTGTAATTATTTCCATATATAGAACTAAGCTAAAAATGTGTATTGGAATTTGATATATATATTGATAGATCCTTACCTTATCCATACTTCTATTACTGAAGTATTTAGCCAATCATACTGGAACAACTCTATAATATCATCCAGAAAAATTAAATTCTCAAAGTCCCTCCCAACTGCAACTTCTGTTAAATTGACCAACATTTGTAATCTTGAGCTTTGGTTGGCTAAGTATCGACACAAACATTTACATTTGCTTCCCAATTCATCGAATGTAGCTTCAGGAATGAAAGATGGCTTGGGCATAGGAGGACGACTAGTAGAATTTTTACTTTTTAGTTAACAAACATGTTAATTAAATTACATACTTACATTACACGAGTTCATATATGCAGTCAAATATGAAAAATATGGTAGAAATAAGGTATACCTTGTCATTGATAACGAAGTGTCTAGGCCAACCCACCATAGAACCCTCAGCTTCTTCAACTATACTATATTCAGGATTAGGTATGGGTAGTGGTTTGTCCCCCATTCTGTCATACACAAGATGGATGGACACACGACAAATGTCATCAGTAATTTGTTGGCAATGCAATGTACCACCAAGGTTGTACACCTTGCCCACTGCCACAACATTATATTCTGGAACCTCCACTGCAAGTTTACAGTTCATACCAACCAAGATTGAAATAATATAAGTTATATAAGAAACAGTAGAACAGATACATGTTACAACTATATATATTATCATATATTTATCATACTAATAACACAACATATAGAACAAAAACTTACTACAGATTGTTGTGGTGGGTCATCGGGAGTGCTCCCATGACCTTCTACAACTGGAGCATGGGCTAGTACCTCATCACTAGAGAGACGCACAGTATGAATAGGTTGAGAAGGTTGAGTAGGCTGAAATGAAGACATTATTTCTTTTACTTTCTGTGCTACTAATGTTTCAACCTCCTCTTGTGTAAGACCTCCTGCACGACCTCTTTTAGATTTCAAAGGGCCAAAATAAGACTTGAATCTTATGCCAGCTCCTAATCCCCTAACACGGCCAGGATGCTCCTTCGTACCAAGAGCAACTGCTAGTTCATCCATGTAGCCAGTTGGGATGAACTTTCCTTCCTTCCTTTGCTCGTGGAGATCAATCTATTCATAGTTAATAAAAATATTAAATCACAATACCAATTAGATATAAATAAATCTAAGTTTGTGGGAGTTACACTTTACTTAGTTGGGATAAACCTATCATCTTTTGTGCCACCTCCTTAGTTGCAGGGTTGAAAATTTCACCTGCTCGATTCTTTCTAGCATCAATCCATGTCATGTGTCGGGGTGGTCGCTCAACATGAGTTGTACTAGATTCTTCTCCAGAAGAGGATTGCTTCTCTTGTAGTTGCCGGCGGAAGGCATAACCACCGGGCCCCAAGCGATGGTCATGCACATTTTTAGCCCGTCTTTCCTTTTGAGCCTGGTGAATAACATGATCATTTAAAATGAGGTATTGCAATTTAGACTTGGCAAACATGTATAAAAAGATCCACCTCCTTAATTGTATAAAATTAAATATTCATACAATACATCACAATCATTATTATCTGAAACTCTTCCGATCTCCTAGCTGCAACAAATCTTTCCCACACCTCAGGATCTATAAAAATATATACATCTGTAGCTTTCTTCTTTTGTTTAGGATTATTTATAAATTCCCTTACAATATATGTCTTAAAACCCCTCCATCGTACACCACAAAATTGTAGCACTCTTTTCTTGTGATCTTTTTCATTTAGATGAAAAACACCCTATACATACAAAAGAAGCAATTAATAATGTTGTTTTGAAAAGGAATTAATTCCAAGCAAACTAAATTAGAATCAATAGATAAAAAACATATTAAAAAAATATCACTTCCACTCACAAATATATCTTTCCATATGAGGTCTTTTTTGGCATTAGGAACATCATGCCAATTTTCTATATCTATTGGCACCTTACTGCGCGCGGTCGCCCCTACGTAATGCTTCAAAGAACTAGCATGTTCCCCAACAAGTTCTCCTGTCATATCAAACTAGACTAGAAATTTATCCCCTTTAGCCCTGAGCTCCTACAGCCTACGCATCAATGTAGGACCTCTACTTTTCTTAGCATCACCACTATCATCCTCATGGTGCTCATGCTCAGAATGTTCATCTTCACTCGCCATTTTAGAACCTGCAAGTATACATGATAAAAAAAATAAGTGATAATAAAAGCACAAGTGATAAGGTATACATGATAATAAAATAAATAATTCAAAGAATACATGCCTTTAGTATTGGTTGACTTGTTAGTCAAGGAAAATTCCTTCAGCATGGTCTTGACGTTTATAATATTCATCGGTGTTATCTTCAACATTTACACTTGGCAAACCAACTGAGAATGGACTGAAATCATCATACTTTTCGTAGTATTCTTCTTCATTTATAGGATCTACATTAAACTGTCTTTTTCCATTAAGAACGACAAACCAATTTTTATTTGCCGGGTCATCAATATAGAATACTTGTTTTGCTTGGTCTGCCATGATGAATGGCTCATCTTTGAAACCAATCTTTTCAAAATTCACCAATTTGAAACCCAACTCATCCACTAAAACTCCTTTGTTGTTGTCAACCCAATTACTCCTAAATATAGGAACTCGAAAACTTGTATAGTCCATTTCCCATATGTCCTCAATGACGCCGTAATATGACATCTCAGCTTCGCGTGGTCTTTTATCTTTGGCACTAGCAAAATACAATGAACAAGCTTTAATAGTGACCCCACTATTTTGCACTACACTACTTTCATCTTGACGCTTTGTGTAGTATGAAAATCCGTTAATTTCATAACATTCATATGACATGACATCCATTTTTAGCTTAAAGGCGAGCCATTTTATGTTCTCAGCAACATTATTTGGTGATTCAGATAGTTGATTAAATACTTTCTCTTCAAACCACCTAATAAATGTTCGATTATGCTCTCTTGCAAGCCACATTGAACTGGATCGCGTATGATTTCTCTTGATAAGATCATTGTGTTCTGTGATGTAGCTACTAACTTCATCGATGTTGTGTAAAATATACAAATGCGTTTGTTCCCACAACTCACGACTGATTCCTTTCACTCGTCCTCCCAGAGTTCCTTTGCCACAATAAGATCCAATGTGATGGGAATTTTTTTGATCGCTACAAGTTTCATTGCAATTCAAAAAATCATTACAAAAGTCCATCACCTCCCTAGCCACATAACCCTCAATAATACTCCCTTCAGGACGATAACGATTCGAAACATCACCTTTAAAAACACTCATGTACCGTTCAAATGGATACATCCAGTGTAAGAAAATTGGACCCAACATCTTCACCTCCCTTGTAATATGTACTACAAGATGAACCATGATATCAAAAAATGAAGGAGGAAAGTACATTGCAAGATGACACATGGTAACAATTACATCTTTCTGTAATTTATCGAGAGTATCAGAATGTATCACTTTGTTGCATATTTCATTGAAGAAGAAAAAGAGTCTTGTGATTGCAAACCTTACATGCTTCGGCAATATAGATCGAATAGCCACAGGTAAAATTTGTTGCAAGAAGGTGTGACAATCATGAGATTTGAGACCTATCAGTTTCAGATCCTTCATTGATACAAATCTACGAATATTAGAAGAGTATCCTTGTGGAACCTTAATATTATACAAGCACTCACAAAAAGTCTTTTTCTCTTTCTTTGACAAAGTGTAACAAGCCGGTGGCAAATATGTGTGGCGACCCCTGATCTCCACTGATAATTCTTTTCTAATACCCATTAATTCTAAATCTTTTCTAGATTTGATGCCATCTTTAGTCTTTCCTGGTATGTTCCATAGCGTACCGATGATGCTATCACAAATATTTTTTTCAACATGCATGACGTCAATGCAGTGTCTAATTGCCAAAGATCTCCAATAAGGAAGATCCCAGAATATTGACCTCTTCTTGTATAGAGATTTGTCACATGCGAGTGTATGACTACTTGAACTCTTTCCAAATTCTTTAACAATATGTTTCACCCTATCATATACAATATTTCCTGGTATAGGTTTAGGAGCACTTCGTTCCTCAGTTGACCCATTAAAGGTTTTGCGTTGCCTTCGATAAGGATGCACTGGTGGGAGAAATCTTCGATGACCAAGATATACGATTTTACCACCATGTTTCAGTCTAATTGAATCAGTATTTTCCTCACAAATAGGACATGCTTTGTATCCTTTTATGCTATATCCAGACAAATTTCCATAAGCTGGAAAGTCATTAATCATGCAAAATAACATAGCACGCAAACTGAAGATCTCTTTACGTGAAGCATCATATGTCATAATACCTTCTTCCCATAGTTTCATTAGGTCATCAATTAGAGGTTGAAGGTAAACATCAATATCATTTCCAGGTTGCTTGGGTCCTGATATCAATATTGACAACATCACATACTTATTTTTCATACACAACCAAGGAGGAAGATTGTATATAACAATCATAACAGGCCACGTGCTATGTTGGCTGCTTAATGTACCATAGGGATTCATTCCATCTGTACAGAGCCCAAGTCTCAGGTTTCTTGGTTCTTTACCAAATTGAGGGTATAATAAATCAATTTTATTCCATTGTGGTGAATCAGATGCATGTCGTAGGACGCCATCATCATTGACCTTTAACTCCCCATGCCAAGACAAATTTTGCACATCTTCTGTATTAGCAAATAAACGTTGAAATCGTGGTATTATTGGTAGATACCACATCACCTTGGCAGGAGAGCCATTTTTAGCCTTAGCTGAATTTGTAGTCTTATACCTTGACGCACCACATTTTGCACAATTTATCAAATTACTATAGTCCTTCTGAAATAACACACAATCATTTGGACATGCATGAATCTTCTTAGCCTCCATTCCCATTGGGCACATGATTTTCTTTGCTTGATATGTTGAAATTGGAAGCTCGTTGCCTTTAGGAAGAATTTCATTTAACAAAGACAACAGGAAGTGAAACTCTTATCGCTCCAACGATTTTGAGCTTTAAGAGTATATAATCGCATCACAACACTCAACCTCGTGAACTTAGTACAACCATTATATAATGGTTTTTCAGCATCATGGACAATGTTTGCAAATAAAGAAGGTGGATCAATGACATTGTCCCGACAACTACGTAGCATCTCATCAACCATATCATCCTGAATCGGTTCATCATTAACATTATCATCATTATATATATCTTCTATCCCACAACTATTAGTATCGACATTTTCTGATTCATAATTCAATTTCTCTCCATGCCAATACCATTCATTATAACCTTGTATGATCCCATTGCATATGACATGATTCTTAATTTCCTCACCAATATCAACTTTCAAATTGTTACAACAATTTCTACATGGACAATATAGCCTATATGTAGGTAGTTTCCTATGTTCCTCAGCAAATCTGATAAATTCATCAAGACCTTTGGCAAACTCTGGACTGCAACGGTTCTTGATAGACATCCAACTTCGATCCATTTTCTATATCACATTAAAATTAATTATAAAACTAACTATTTAATATTGATACTATAATAATCTGTAAGTTTTTATTGATAGGAAGTTAATTAATTATATACTAAAGTGTACCACCTATCCCATTTTTGAATATTTAATCTCACTAGTAACTGTATAATGTATGTTTAGTTTTGAAAAAAATTTCAGCAGCATTTCCCCTAAGTTCTCCAAGTACACCGATGTAAATGGCAAATAACCACTCACATATGTACCCAAAGAACAAATGAACAAATCCTACTAAAATTTTCTACAAAACTAAACATACATTATACAGGTACATCCTAAGTGAGATTAAATATCCAAAAACAGTCCCAAACTGGGGACTATCCAAAGTTTACTAATAATGAGTAAATTTTGAACGAGTTTCTAAGTTAATATATAAATGCATTATTTCATGCATCAACCCTAAAGTGTCAATTTGGGAGTATCCAAAGTTTACTCCTAATAATCTAAGGATTTCCTTCCAGTCATGATGTCATTATCCAGACTTCTAGTGCATAGAGCTACAATTTTTATGGTTTAAATGGGGGTATGATTGTTTACACTAAGATGTAAGCAAATGGAAGGAAAAATTTTAAAATCTAGACCAGCCCTGGAAAATTAGATATCATGGACTAAGAAAGAAATGATCAATACACTAGCAAGAGAGAGAAACTAGTTGAAGATTGGAAATGGCAAGCAATTAGGTCAAGCTAGAAATAATGGAAACCCTGATCTATCAACTAACTAGAGAAATTATCTAAACAAAGAAATCATACACTAACTAGGAAATCAACTAACTAAACAACTAAAAGCAGGTTAAGTAACACTAACTAGATAAAATTCATTAAGAAATTAACACTAAGGAAAGTAGAAGAGAGCTAGGCTAGCATGCAACTAACAAAATTGGGTGTTAAGCAATTGATTAAGGAAGTGGGATGTTATCAAACCATATAACTGTATAGTTAAAAGGAGTCCAGGTCCAATCTCGGTCGACAATTAGTCGATTGAGAGCCCACCTGCACGCGGTGTCCAGGACCACCCTCGGTCGACAAATTCTCGACCGAGAGTGGACCTAGACGCCGCGCGCAGGTGTGCTCTCGGTTGACAAATTGTCGACCAAGATTGGACCTGGACGCTTCCATGGCGGCGGGGATGAACTCGGGAATGAGGGAACAAGGCGGCGGCCTTACTTGGACATGACGGCGACCTTCGTGGAGGATGTGACGACCTTCCCGGAGAAGCGGAGACCTTAGTGGAAGTCTGGAAAGGCAGAGATGACGAGCTCTTTTTGCGGAGAGGAGGCTTGGCGGCGCGGAGAAGCGGCAAGGGTTTCACGGAGAGGAGGCAAGGCTTTGATGACGATCTCCCTTCGAACAGGACCACGACCTTCTTGGCAAAGCTTTGGCGGCGTGGTAGCTATTTTGGTAAGGAGAAGCATTGGCCGAGCGAGAATGGAGGGAAAATGAGCTTTGGCGGTGTGAAAATGGAGGCAAAAGAGAAAAGAAGAACTAGATTTTGGCAGCGAGAATGGAGGGAAAATGAGACCCCGACTCTTTGTTACCCTCGAAACCTGTAGGGTCAGTTATTTGCAAACAACCGACCCAACAGGTAAGCGATGCCCGAACAAGTTTCTAGGTCGACAATATTGTCGACCGAGGATGCCTCCTACAAGGTCGGTTATATGGTTAAAACTGACGCTAGAGGTAACAACAAAGACTTCTCGGTCGACGAATTTGTCGACCGAGACACTCTTTAGGGTCCGTTTTAAAGAAAAAACCGACCCTAGAGGTTCTTATACACGCACGAAAGGAAATCTGGCTCTTCTTCCGGTCGACAATATTGTCGACCGAAAGACTCTCTAGGGTCGGTTTTTTTTAAAACTGACCCTAGAGGTGCTTATACACGTACAAAGGAAATCTGGCTCTCATTCTCGATCGACGAATTTGTCGACCGAGACACTCTTTAGGGTCGGTTTTAAAGAAAAAACTGACCCTAGAGGTTGTTATACATGCACGAAAGGAAATCTGGCTCTTCTTCCGGTCGACAATATTATCGACCGAAAGACTCTCTAGGGTCAGTTTTTTTTTAATACAGACCCTAGAGGTGCCTATACACACACAAAGGAAATCTGGCTCTCATTCTCGGTCGACAAATTTGTCGACCGAGGGATCTCTAGGGTCGGTTACAAGTAAAAAACCCGACCCTAGAGGTTCTTATACATGCGTGAACTAAACTGGATCCAAAACTCATTTCGGTCTACAATATTGTCGACTGAGAGACCTTCTAGGGTCGGTTTTAAAGAAAAAACTGACCCTAAAGATGCTTGTACACGCACGAAAGGAAATCTGGCTCTCATTCTCGGTCGACAAATATGTCGATCGAGATGTCTCGGTCGAGTAGTTTTTCGACCGAGATTAACCCTATTTCAATGTTTAAATTAAGTACTTGTACAAGATTTTACATGATATCCAATATAATCATTTTGTATGACTATTTAGTTCTCCCTCTTAATTTTATGCTATGCTCTCCCTTAAAGAGATATTTAATTTTAAAACCAAGTGATGCTTTGTCAAATTTAGCCATAATTTATTTTTCAATCATTTGAAATAACAATATTCTTATATAACATGTATATGTCCAAATGAAGCCATGGAAAACACTTTTATTCATAACAATTTAATGCCATACACTTTATAAGATGAAGCATGACATACTTGCTTTATAAAAAGATATCCATTACAATCATTACAAAGATATCTCATAATCTCACTGAAAAGACTGAAGGATTACATCAATGTCTGGATCATTTCCAAGAAAGGGCTCAGCTCCATAATATTTGAACAGTGTCTGCCACTCCAAGGCACCTGTCTTAGTTAAGGCATAAGCCTCCAAGAAGGTGGGAACACAATCAAAGCGAAAGTGGGCAACAATGTCTTGAAGTTGAATTGGGGAAAACTGAGTATGTGTGAGATCAGGAGATTGTGGAGGTGGAATTTGATAGTAGTTGTAGGAAGGATTGTATGGATTTATCATGCCAGGATTAAGGGAATAGGGATATTCATCAGGTTGGTTAGGAGAGAGAGCTTGCATCCTTTGGTTTAAATAAGTCATGCCATGGTGATTATAATCCAATTGCCTACTTAGGTGATATTGGGATCCAGCAATGTATGTCAAGGTGTTTGTAATAGGATCATGGGGTAGGTTGGTAGGAGGAGGTGGTGGAGGTATGTCTTGGGTGGATGTCTCCCCTTCAGTCCTAGCCCTTTTGTGGCCAAAGTTGATTATCATCTTTTCCACCATATTTTTACTTATCTTTTGGGGTTTTCTATCCCATGTGTAACCTAAGTCGTCCTCAATATTCTTCTTAAGAAAATGTTGAGTGATTTGGCATACAAAGTCAGCATAAGGTGGATTGCCAAAAAACTCAAACATATTCTTTAGGATGATACGAATAAAGTTTATGGGAATACCTTTGAGAATGGAATAGATAAGGCACACATGAAAGGTGGGTACTTCATATTTGTTTGCTCTAGGATGGATATTGGTGGCAACAATGAGATTTCTGATCCTAGCATCAGGTTTTAAATTTATGGCATAATAGGTACCCCTATCTTCATGGCAAGTCATATTTGATTGAAAGATGGCTTTTTTGACATCACTAAGGCTAGTTGTAGTGTCATCTTGGGAGAGTTTGTTGAGTGGATTTCCTCTGGTGATATCAACAACATCTTTATATTCTTCTTTGTTTATGTCAAGCATATCAAGAATACCCTCCTCAATAAAATGGAATCCATACCCACCAACCATAGAGGAGAAGGAATCATGGTCAGGATGTGGGGTTAAATTGGCATAGAATTCATTAACTACTTTGGAGGAGTAGGAATGGAAGGAGGGGATCAGAAAATCAGTCAAATGTTGCACCTTAAAGAGTTCCTCCAAATCGACAATGTTGTGGAAGTCCATGACGTCGACTGGCCTTCGTGGAAGAGGAGTTTTTGAGGAGAGCCTGAGGTAGCAGTCACCTACAGCTGCATCTTTGAACACTAAGTTGTTGATGAACAGCAGCGGATCAGAGACCGTCGACCTTGCTTTCCTTCCTGCAACTTGCTTCTTTCCACGCGTTGATGAGGAAGCCATCTCGTTGCTTTGAAATGGAGAAGTAGCAAGCAAGACTTGTATGTAGCGAAGCTAAAGATTTTCACAAGAATACACTAGAGAGGAGCTAGAGAAGTGAGAATGTGAAGGTGTGAAGAAATTGATCGTTTTGGGTGCTATTTATAGCAAAACAGAGCCCATTTCGGTCGACAATTTTTCGACCGACGCCCGCAACGGTCGTCTCCTGGTCGGCCAACGGTCGATCGAACTAGCCGTTACGACGGTCGATTTTCTATCCGTTATGACGGTCGATTTTCTAGCCATTTCGATCGACAATTTGTCGACCGACGCCCGCAACGGTCGTCTCCCGGTCGGCCAACGGTCGATCGAGTAGCCGTTACGACGGTCGATTTTCTAGCCGTTACGATTTATATTTTAATCAGAATATTGCCTTTTTAATTCAAGCAAATGGAGGTTCACAGGGTTGGCCTCGGTCGAACAATTTGTTGACCGATGTTGTCTCGGTCGAATAATTCTTCGACCGACAAAGAGCCAGATTTCCTTCATATAAGTACCTCTAGGGTCGGTGTTTTCCTTAAAACCGACCCTAGAGGTACTTATTCATGTGTGAAATACTAAACTGGATCCTAAGTTTATCTCGGTCGACAATATTGTCGACCGAAAATCCCTCTAGGGTCAGGTATAAAGGAAAATCGACGCTACATGTTCTTATACGAACGAATCTGGCTCTCTCTCGGTCGACACATTCGTCGACCGAGAAACAACCAGATTTCGTTCGTATAAGTACCTTTAGGGTCGGTTTTTTGCTTATAACCGACCCTAAAGTCCAATTCGGTCGACAATATTGTCAACCGAATAGACTTCTAAGGTCAGTTATAAGCAAAAACCGACCCTAAAAGTTGCTTATACACTTGAAATCTGACTCCTTATCGGTCGTTGAATTTGTCGACCGAGAAAATCTCTAAGGTCGGTTTTAAGTACAAATCCGACGCTAGAGGTGCTTATACATGCGTGAAGTAAACTGGATCTAGAATTGTTATCGGTCAACGAATTTGTCGACCGAGGATCCTTTAGGGTCGGTTTTAAAGGAAAAACCGACCTTAGAGGTGCAGAACCGAAGAGGACTTTAGGGTCCGTTATAAGGATAAAACCGACCCTAAAGGTGCTCGTATACTTGAAATCCAGCTCTTATTCGGTCGACGAATTTGTCGACCGAGGAGCCCTTTAGGGTTGGTTATAAAGAAAAACTGACCCTATAGATCGAGCCGCGAAGCCAAAAATCAAGAAAATTTTTGCCGCGGGATACTTGTAAATGAATTTCTAAACCAATTGTCTATAAGGTCGCTTATTTTATAAAAACCGACCCTATAGAGATGCACTACAATGTCGGTTATTTTAAGAAAAGCGACCCAAGAGGTCTTAAGTGGTGCCCGCATTTTTATAGACATATAAGGTCGGTTATTTGGAAAACCGACGCTATAGAGATGCACTACAAGGTCGGTTATTTTAAGAAAAAGCGACCCAAGAGGTCTTAAGTGGTGCCCGCATTTTTTATAGACATATAAGGTCGGTTATTTGGAAAACCGACCCTATAGAGATACACTACAAGGTCGGTTTTTTTAAGAAAACCGACACAAGAGGTCTTAAGTGGTGCCCGCATTTTTTTTAGACATAAGGTCGGTTATTTGTTAAAACCGACCCTACATGTTGGGACGTTATAACCCATTTCTGTACTAGTGTATATTGGCTACAATTATAATGCATATATTAAGTTTTTCTTCTAGTAATCATAAATCCATTAGATTCCAGAGCATTTCTCTGAAGATATACTTTATCATCCAATATTTCTTTTCTTTCATCAATCAACACACTATCATCAGTAAATAAGATAAACCAAGGGATATTATCTTGAACATGTTTTTCCAACTCATCCATAACAAGAAGAAAAAGATATGGGTTGAGTGATTGATTCACCCTAATGGTGATAGGAAAATTTTGTGTCTCTCCTCTAAGAGTCCTAACACTTGTATTTGATCCATCACACATGTCTTTAATCAGGTCAATGTATTGGATAGGATTTTTTATGCAAAACCCTCCATAAAACAACCCTAGGTATTGGATCATAGGCCTTTTCTACATCAATAAACACCATATGAAGATCTCTTTTATTTTCTCAGTACTTCTTCATAAGCCTCCTTATAAAAAATGGCATGTGTTGTTGGTCTTCTAGGGATAAAACCAAATTGGTTGTCTAATATCTATGTTATCAATCTTTGCCTTTGCTCAGCAATCCTCTCCCAAAGCTTTAGATATGACTCATCAGTTATGTACCTCTGTAGTTTGTACGACTCTGAACATGTTCTTTATTCTTGTAGATCAGAACTATGGTACTATTTATTCATCTAAAATATTCTTTGTATTCATAATCTTGTTGAAGACATTTGTTAACCACATAGGTCCTTCATTCCTCATATTCTTCCATAAGGATGCATGCCTTTTTCATTTTCATCTTTTTTAAAGAATTCTTGACCTCATATAGTGAAACTCATCATTTGCAAGTGATATCTCTTGAATTCATGTCACCGGAGTCTCTTACTTTGTTTCCATTATCTCCATTGAATATCTTATTAAAGTAGTTTCTTCATTTTTTTTTATGACTGAGAGAACCCACCCCGGGCGAAGCTGACATGGTAAACTCTCGAGGCATGAGAGGGTGTGGTCCGGTCAGCCCCCCCTCCCGTGCCTAATAAGCGTGGATTTCCATTCGCAAAGTGCCTTCGGTGAGGTTCGAACCCGAGTCCTTCATTGGGACTTACCGAGCTCTTACCACCCGGGCTACTATGGCCGGACAAGTAGTTTCTCCATTGGTTTGTTATATCATCATACTTCACCAACACTCTACCATCTTAATTTTTTATTCCCTTTGCTTGACTCAAGTCTCTTCCTTTCCTTTCTGTTATACAAGCCATTTTATAAATATCATTTTCCCCTTCTCTAGTATCCATCTTTTTATATATCTTATGAAGGTATCTTGACCTTGCCTCTTAAACTACCTTTTTGACATATTTCTTTGCTTGTTTGTGTCTCTGATAAGTTGCAACATCTCTAGATTTAGGAAATAACCTATAGATCTCCCTTTTTAGTTTAATATCCTTTTGTACTTTATCATTCCACCACCATGTTTCTTTCGTGGAGGTCCACACCCTTTAGACTTGCCAAAACCTCTGTGCAATTTTTTGTTATGCAAGATCTCATACTTTCCCAGATTGAGTTAACATCAGTCTCCATGTCCCGTGTTATCTCCTTGATAATTTTATCTTAAAATGTCAATTTCTTTTCTCCTTTAAGTTTACACCACTTGATCCATCTATCTTGGTTTTTGTTATGCTGACCTTTGTTGATCATCATGTTCACATCCAAAACCATCAATCTATGATGGGTGGTGAGCTCTTCCCCGGGGATCACTTTACAATCTGTAATGATATGAAATCTATGTATAATGTTAATCTAACCCTTTTTTCTAAGTTTTCCTTTCACTTCTATTATTTATGTCCTTGATGTTGAATTAGTAGAATTTATAAAGGTTCGGTGCACATTTATTCACTATTTATGCCGATGTAAGGGTTTATGCACAAATACATCAATGGAAGTTTATATAAGGATCTAAAATCCAAAATATCCAATTAAGTGGGATAATAGTAAATAAATTGGTACTAGAAGTTTTTATGGTCTTTTGTTATAATAAAAAATAAAAAGGAAATCCTAAATAATTGAAAATGTGACAATAAATTAAATAATTTGGCAAAGACTGGAAATGTGAGTAATTTGCCTAAAAATCATAAAAGGTGAACTCAAAAGATAATTCAAATTCCAAATTCATTTTCTTTGAGTTAAAGTTTACTTGAGTAACAAGTTTCACAATTTTGGGAACTTAGTAATCATATTTGCATTAATCAGAATTGGAAAATAGGAGTTATCGCTTAAATATAAAGTAAAACATTTCATAACCCCAAAAGTGGCAACTAATTCCAAATTCATGGTCTACTTATTAAAATAGGCCTTTGGGTGAATTTTAATCCAATTTGGAAAATATTTGATGAAAAGGTGAAGTTAGGAGACAGAAAGTGTATAGAATCTTAAAAATATTAAATAAATTTAGGAAAAAATTCCACATGTGAAACTAATGGAAAATTTGTATCCAAAATACTTTACTTGACTTGTGGGTGAAGTTTCATAAAATTTGGAGATTCCTGGAGTCATTAATACATGAGAAAAGAGAAAACCATATTTTCCAATTTAATAATTCAAAAGTTTTCAAAAGGGAAAAATAATTGCATTTTTGGATTCTATGTAATCCAGTTAGATTACATTTCAAATTCCTATTAATTTGGGTGTGGTTTACACCCTCAATTAAGGAGAGAGAAAAAGAAAAATTACAACATCCACCCTTTATACCAATTTGATTAGGAATGTTATTTAACTTGTCATGCATTATTTTCTTTTATTTCATGCTAATAGACGACTGAGATAGTCCCTATACTAGATCAGATGACTCTAGGTTCACCACCTACCTTGCGTCCGTGAAGGAAACAAGTGTATAACATGTCTTGTTTCTAAGATTCCTCTCTCATTACTTAATCTTTTCTCGAGATTTTTGCTCCTACTCCTTCCCTATTGAATGTGCATCTATCGATCCATAAATTTTGCCATTTTGTCAAAGACTTGAGAAACACCCAAAACTTCTAGAGTTTTTGAAGCACAACCACCCTTAGACCTAGGTTCATTATCTCCCCTATAAATACCCTAGCCCTAGACATCTTCGATTGCATTACAATAGTTTTCTCATGTCAATTTCCATGTTGATTGTGTGTTTAGTTGTTGGTGATCGGGTTTAGATCCAGGGCTTGCAGCAAGTCATTCCGCCTCTCCTTGTCCTCTTGATCCAATTGACCGCAACAATAGGTTCGTGAAACCCTTCTCAACCTATCTATGTTCTTGTTTTTCTAAATTATCGTGTCTTGCAAAATCACCCAAATTCGAGCCTTGTACTAGCTCAATTACTTATTTGCATGGCACTTGAACGAAGGGGATGAATCCATTGTGTGCTTTTACATGCGTACCCCTTCTCGTATCTTCTTTTATAGTGTTTTTATCTTATGGGCATAATCATCTTTTTGCCCTTCTTTTATTTTTTGGACTGGTCAATGCCGAGGTTTGACCCCTTAACTTGGCCACCTTTGATTGGGCCAAGTCAACGGGTCAGCTCCACTTCCTTATCCTTTTCCCACTATTTTTCTCGCTTACATGTATTTTCTTAATTTTTCTGATTGGTCGATTTTGTAAAATTCATAACTTTTAATCCACTTATCTAAAATTAACAAATAAATATGTTTTGAAATTGGAAAAATATATTCTTTCTAATAAAAATGTTTCAAGGTCCGATTTCCATTTTTTTGAAGGATTGTTCTTGGAGAACGAATTTAATGCTTAAAATCCATAAAATTACAATTATAACATATTAACTCCAAAATCAACATAAAATATGTTTTCTTAATTAGGAGAACCTAATTAATCGATTGGTGAGATTTTCAAAGTCATAATATGAGTTTTGTTCAAAAGGTCCAAAATTAGGGTTTCTCTTCATTAAGGTGCATTATATGCTCTAATACATATTAATAAATTGAAATAGGGAAAGTTGAACTTGGGATCATCTAAAAGTGGTAAAAGTTGATAATTGAACTGAATAAGAGAGGTATGTGCATCCTTACACCCTAAGTTGGGATAATTGCAAACCAAGCTCTAGTTTCACTAATGAGGCATTATATGAACACTAATCTCTCTATTATTATTTCTTTTGCTATATTTGCCTCAAAATAAGTATTGATATTTTATTTCTTAGGTCTTGTACCCCAATTTCATGTTTCAAAATTTGATGTGTCTACTTGCCATAGTTTCTCTTTAGCATGTTGATTTGATTAGACTATTTAGCTAATGTAGTGGTACTTTTGTACAACCACCCATAGATAGGGCATGTTTAATTTCTCCCTAGGGAATGTGTTACTATCCCCCTTATAAAATTGTTATAGGTGATTAGGAATGTGTTACTCTCCTCTCACCTGTAGGTTCGGGTCTGATAGGTTCCTCAACCCCACTTAGTTAATGTAGTCAATATTAATCATGCATGAAAATCTTTTACTATTTTCTTGTTATGGCAAGCATCTATTTGATTATGCCTCATACTCTTGATCTCGTCATCTTATGATGAAATCCTAGCCTTTATTTCTATGTTAATTCTTTATCTTTTGCCCTTGTTCATTATTTTGAGACATATCTTGTTTTTCTCTCTCTTGTTGGGTGCTCTCTCAACCACCCAGGGTTGGAACAAGGTGTTGAACAAGGTCAAGGAAACCAAAAATAGGAGTAGATTCAAGTCTTGCTTCAAGGATGTATAGGTTGCTGCTCCTAGATCCTATTAGTTTCCTTTCTAGTTTTTCCTTTCATGAAACTCATGTAGTGAACTAATTCAAAAGCAATGTAATAACTGAGTTTCATTTTCCCTTCTATTGACATTTAACATGTATCTGAATCATGCTTATTTACTTGGAATATTATACATGCATCCCTCAAGGTGTATTATTTTTTGAAAAGATGAATGTTTTATTACCTTTTAAATTTTAGTAAGGAGGTGACCCTGCATCTTTAGAAAGTCCTTGAATACTTTTCAATTCAGTTGTCTCATAGAAATTAATCAAGTTGGCTATAGTTGTGACCACTTTTTAAAGAAATAATATGAGAATCTCTTTTCTTGAAATGTGTATCTTCGAGGATCATATCATAAGAAACTACAAAATATGAAATCCTCTCACCTTCTCCATTTCTACTTCCATATCCATAACCTCCGTGCACTCTCTCATATCTAGACTTTCTACTCACCATATGGCTATTTAAGTCACTCCCAATAATTACCTTCTCCTCTATCAGTATTCCTTATATTAGTTCATCCATGTTATCCCAAAAATCCTTCTTTGCTTCCTCACTAAGGCCAAATTGGGGGGCATAAGCATTAATAATATAAAATTATTTCCCCTAAGAACAACAATAATAGTTATGATTCCATTTTCCATTGCTATGATCTTGACCATATCATCTTTAAGCATCTTATCAACAATAATTCCAACACCATTTTTATGTCTGTCAATACCTGTATACCAAATCTTGTAACATGTCTCCCCAATCTCTCTACATATTTCCCATGTTCATTTGCTTTCCTTCAAGAAAATTATGTTAAACTTTATTGAAATCATTGTAACCTCTATCTCCAAAGATTTTTGTGTCAAAAAGACAATATTTGAGTTTAAAGACATCTTTGCCACCAAGAAAAAGAGAGTCTTCTTTCTCAATAAAAGGATCTAACTATTCTATGATGAAGCTAATAATATGGTTCATAAGACTTGATTTAAACTTAAGCAAGTGACATTTTGAGAGTTGCAGTTATCAAAGGAAAGTCTCCCTTCCCACCATTAATGATTCCATAATTTTTAAAAATTATCAAGAACTAATTTATGCAAGATCCAAGGACCCCTCCACATAAGAGTTTTTCTTCCATTACTCACATGTACATCAACGCTACGGTCATATTTTTCGTGAATGTTAAGAGTTGTTTCCTCATCTAGGAAATATTGGATTTAGGATTGACCCATCAAAAGGAGTCCTCTTTAGCTACTTTTCATTGATCCATCCAACCCATAGGAACCCTTTTATTTGTAATGCTCCATATTTTTCTGGGAATGAAGATATAACTTTATCATTTTAACCTTAATCCCAAGACATGTTTCCTTTTAGGAGTGAAGATTATTTGTTGTGGGAAAAGGTCTAAGTTTTTCTTTATATTAGGACCACTCGCTAAAATATTCCTATAATTTTGTGAAAATAATTTGAGACAATGATAGGGAGGGGGAAATAGAAGAACTTGTGCAAATGAAATGAGGACAAAGTAGATATAATTAGTTCATGCTTTCCTATAACAAATAGGAAATTTGATTTCCAACATTCTTTCATATCCTTAATTTTTGTCCAATATAGGGAAGAAAAGGATCCTTGTAATACTTCCTTTACTAAGGGAAATCCCTATGTACTTTTTAGCAAGATCATTAATATTTACCTAAAAATAGTTGTCTATCTTCACCCTATCCACAAAAGTTATTATTAAAATGGAACTTTTACTAGAGCTAATCCATATTTCTAATGTCTTCCAAAATAAGGCAATATGCTCACTAAGAAACTCAAAAGACTTACCATCAACTTTGAAGAACGAAACCACATCGTAATGATACGATATATGGGAATCACAAAAGAATGTAAGGCGTTAATAGGAAAAAATATTCGTTGTCCTTTCAACTTATGTCGGCATAGAAAAAAAGCATCAATATATATGACAAACAAGTTGGGGGAAAGGGGTTTCTCTTTATTGAATACCCATAGAAGGTCTGATAGAATGCCACACCTTTCCATTGAGCAAAATACTGAATCTTGTAGTATAGAAAATTGTATGCATCTAGTGAATGAAACATATAGGGGATTCCATTTTATTGAAATAACATCAGGTAATTAAATTCCAAAGAATCATAAGACTTCATGATGTCCAACGTAAGCCAAAATTTGGGAGAGCTATTGTTCATCATAGTATTGATGATCTCATATACAAAGACAATAGCATTAGTAATCTGTTTAGCCTTATGAAAGAAAATTGTTCTTGTATAGTAATGATCAGAATGATATGTGTAACCCATTAGAAAGAATATTTGATGTAACTTTATAAAGAGAATTACATAGGGATATTGGCCTCCAACCCCTTACATCAAAACCTACTTTGTTTATAGGTACAAGTGTAATATACGTCTTGTTCACTTGTTTCAAAATATGGACACTAGAGAAGAGGTTTGATGGATTTTATTAGACCACTCCTGAGAATTCTCCAAAAAGGTTTATGAAAATGATTATTAAATTCATATATCTCTAAGGCGCTATCACCATTCTGATCTTTGATTACATTCATGATTTTCACATCAATAACCATATCATAAAATAATTTTATAATGATTTTTGACTGATATATTAGTAGTTGAATATTATCATTTCAGATCACTTGTAGTGAGTCATAGGAAGTGAAAAGGCTTGCATAGAAATCCAAAATATTGTTGGCAATTACCTCTCCTCACGACATGGTGTATAGTTGGTATTGGTAACTCTTAAGGAATTTCTTTGTCCTTTTTTCTAAGGCAAGCATAGAAATTTTTTGAATTTTTGTAATCTAGTTTCAACCAGTTGATTCTGGTCTTTTGACTAAAAATAGACTCTTCAGCCTCACACGCTAGCATAGTTGCTTTTCTTTTGTTGAGATTAAAATCATTAAGATTTGAATCCCTTATATCATTATCTACTTTTTGTTGCAAGGTATATTCTTCAACCTCTTTTAATATTGTCTTTTCACAACATTTACAACATCAAACTTGTTTCATATAGAGAGATCATATACAGATCCTTAAGCTTTCTTCAAATCATGAATATCAGATTGCCTTCCACCTCCTATTTGCAAGCTATATCTACCATATTAAAGAAACTAGGAATAGTACATCAGAATATTTGAACCTAAGTGGTGTATTTTCTTAAAAACAATTGTCTAAGTGAACAATAAGATCCTTATGATCATTGTAGATGGTATGTTGTTCAAAACCCCATATTTTAGGAAAATCTTCAAGGAATTTATCATTCATTAAACCTTGTGGATAAAAATAAACATGAAATGTGTTTATCTTGCCTAGTTAGTTACGCTTACGGATTACTAGAGTCATGAACAATTCAATTAGATAAAAATAATTACATTTTCGTTATAAGTTTATATATGGGCCATTTTAATGATTAAACCGTTGATTGTTAAAGTATATTTTGGAATACAAATAAATCTATTGTCTTCTTCACTAGAGTCGAGGTAATTAGTGACTTTCATAGTGTCTTCACGTTTACTAAAGGATTGAAAATGGTACAATCAGATGGAAAATTTCGTTAGTTCTATTTTTGAGGGGGTAATATAGTGTATTGACTTCTACTACTTAATATGTGAACAACATCATAATATCACAGATCCAAAGCCGTTCTATATTTTAGCATAGTGACATGAAATACTTAGATACAACTGTACATATCTATGTGTAAAAGAATGGAAAATCTATCATATTTTCATCGCTACAGCTCAGCGCCATCCTGACTATTTGTGATTTTGGAAGCAACACTTGCCACTATTGGACTTCTAACATCATGGATTCCATCAGACCAAGTTAGGCTTCCGAACACAAAGTCGTTATTGGAATGGTTCCCCGTTATAGCAAATTGGACCTTGTATTCTTTTTCTTCCCCAATCTTTTCAAACTTCAATTTAGATGGCGTAACAGTCAATGAAACACCATTTGGCTGCTCCACTGTGACGGTGTAAGTCGCCGGTGACCCGACGTTCTTCACCCTCCGAGTTATTGTGGTAGTTTCTGTAATATTGAGAACCCCGATCGAAGGGTAGTTCATATCTATGACCCTCGGAACATCTGCTGGACACTTGAAGTTTGCAAGGCTCGTCACTTTGGCGACAATTGTGGAGTTGTAGCCGACCGCACATAAAAAATTGTAGTAGTCTTTATTCTTCATTCTGTACACAAGGCCCGGGTCTGCAGCTTTGTTTGGATTAACATTCCCCGATCCCACGTCGAATGGAGTGGCCTCATAAGTGGAGTCGTATGATTGCATAGGCACGTTTCCGTGATTAGAAAATGTGTCGCTTGCCAAGGTAACCTTCTTTGCTATATGTAAAAAGAATAGCAATCATCACAACAACTATAAAAAGTGTGTTACCAATTATGTTTCCGATTGATCACATACAATGTTTTCATAGAGATAATGCAAAACATAGAATTTTAATAACTCACAGATTTTTCAACAAAAGTTGAAATTTTGTTTGGCAAATGAAATGCATGTATATGTCAACTTTATAAGAACTTACCATATATAATTAAGGAAAAAAAACCGAAATAGCACACTTTCGCAAAAATATTTACCCAAATAGCACTCTTTCCAACTTATTTCCCAAACTAGCACACTTTCAGCCAAAAACACCACCTTATTTGACGTTTTTATGATAGCGGGACATAAAACGCCAAAGTAGTTGGCGCTTTACTGGAAAAATCTGATATCGGGACATAAAACGCCACATTAGTTGGCGCTTTACTGGAAATTTATTGGAAAACGCCAAATAAGTTGGCGCTTTACTCGTCTAATCCAACAGGCCTGAATCGCCCCCCTTGTCGCCGCCAGTCGCACTCCCTCCCGTGTTGGTGTCTTCCGCGCGGTTGCCGCAGAGGGTGCAGACGCCGGAGACGAATCCCGGGTGGGGAAGACAGCAGGTGGAGCCGTCGGGGGACTACCACTGACGCATAGCGTCAGGCAGCTTGGGCGTCGGTGTGGATTCGGCTGGAGGAAGGAGTTGGTTCCTCTCCGCCGGCTCCGGCAGAGGGGAGAGTTGCATTCTTGCCGGATCGATCGTCTCTATCTCACACAAATGAAAGGGACAGAGAGACGGCGAGTGCAGGGAAGCGCCGCTGCGGCAGTAGCAAGCTCTTACATTCACATGTATACGACGACCAGAATGAGAAGAGGTCGGAGATCAATGCACCGGCGCCGCCTGAGGATCTGTTTGAGTTCTCCGAAGTATGCATGACGACCAAGCTCAGACCTTACGCGAGGTACTTGCTGGCTGAACTGGAGCCGCTGTACGACATGTACGTCTACACGATGGGCGACCGGTCAATCAGAGAGATCTCCTTGTTGAAGGAGATAAACCACGTCAGTTGGATTAGACGAGGCAGAGACACACCCTTAGGCGAGATGATTGTTATAGTTGTTGGAACATCTGTTCGCTGATTCAACCCTCCTTCCTCCTCTTTCTCCCCCCTTCTTACTCCTCCAAGTTGCACGACGTGGTCCACAGCGAGAAGTTATATAAAGCGCCAACTTATTTGGCATTTTCCAATAAAGCGCCAACTAATGTGGCGTTTTCCACTAAAGCGCCTACTAATGTGGCGTTTTTCCAGTAAAGCGCCAACTATTTTGGCGTTTTATCCCGTTGTCATAAAAACGCCAAATAAGGTGGCATTTTTGGCTGAAAGTGTGCTAGTTTGGGAAATAAGTTGGAAATAGTGCTATTTGGGTAAATATTTTTGCGAAAGTGTGCTAGTTCAATAATTAATGGTAGGCAAGCATTATCTATAGCATTTCTTACTCCATCTTTCCATATGTCTTATTAAATGTATTCACTAACAGTCCCAAATATTACAAAATTAGAACCTTTAACTTCACGGTAGATCGAACTGATCAAGTGGCAACCATGCACCCAACACACAAGCACCCTCCAAGAAAATATAAGCAAACATTTTAAATATAGGTGTTGACATCATTATAACCTACTACATACAGTATAACATTACGCTCTTCCAAAAGAGTACTTAACTGATGTTCGTTATGAAATGTGGTAAACGAAGTTTATAATTTCACTAAATGGCCGCTGATAGCGACAGCTGGCATGCGAGTAATGGCTTAAGGAAAAAACAAGCATTGTTCAAGCAAAAAAGTTGAAGAATTATATATATATATATATATATATATATATATGGCACATGCAACTCCTAACTAAAAGCATCCTTACCCGAAGTTATTATGGCAGATTTGATTTCCGACGGATTCCAATCTGGGTGTGCCGCCTTCAGCAATGCAGATACGCCAGTAACGACAGGTGAGGAGCAGGATGTTCCGGACATGAAAATGTAAGGGGGATCATTCGGCTTTAATGTCGACACAGCAGCATACACAGTTCCCGGTGCAACGATGTCTGGCTGGAGAAGGTATTGTACAAATGGATAGTAGCATTTCATCAATATTCAATGTGTTAGAAGTTTCAGTAGGCAACATTCTTAACGAAAGGAAATAAATGTGATCAGAAGGCAAGAAGCCTCAAATTTTATATTTTTTTATGTTCAGTGTGGAAAATGAACCTTGATGATCTCCGGGTTTCTTCTATTCGGCCCCCTTGAGGAGTAGGAAGATGCGACAATAGTGTCATCCGGGTCTACTTTGATGACGACTGGTTTGATCCATGCCTTTGGATCTCTAAAAGATAAGTTAACTAGTAAGTAATGAGTTGGCTAGAATAACAAATAGATATTCGACGCAGCAGTTACCGAAAAGCCAATTTCAGCGAGTTCAAGTACGACGGATATCAGAAAATTCATTACTGATTGGCCGTGATCAAGTCTGTAAACTGATCAGTTCATTGGAGATCGTGACATCGGCATGCATGTGTGTAACACAAAGATGCATCGTGAGGAACCAGAAATTTTTGAAAAATCCAGTCATCCTCTCTAAAATCCGGATCAAACACGGCGGGCCTTGAATTAATGAAAGGAAAGATTGATGTGTCCGGAGAAGCATGGTAGACATCTTACTTGGTTTGATTGACGTAGCTCAAAAGGGTTTCTGAGTCCTTAAGTGATACAATAACTGACGGGATATGGGGATATCCATCAATCATAACGGGCCAATCATCATCCATCATCATAATTACTCCAGCACCACCAGCCTCAAACACAGCCTCTGCCTTTTCCTTTAGGAAATTATAACCATAATAGCACATAACAATCTTACCACGGACTTTTTCCTTGTCTAGTGCACCACGTTGGCAAGTAATTCTACAAATTAGGTAGTCATAGTAAATGGATTAGCTTTTGTGAATGTTGTTTGTTATCACAGTAGACATTACGCTTCCAACAATTACTGTATTTACACGATTCAAATTTACGTTTGATTAAAATAATACCCGTTATTGTAATCTTCGCTTGTGTGACCAATATAAGCAGATTTACTTGATATCAAAGGAAGGAAGTCGGCATGCCCAGGTCCAGGAAATCTGAAACCCTAGTGCATGGTGGAGAGTATATTGTAGAGCAGGTGCACAGAAAGGAAATTGATAAGTAAAAATCATGAGAAAACAAAAAATGTTAGACATAATCAAGATGCATAATTTCAACCAACCCAACCTCAAGGTGGATATTGTTGCCAAGCACAACATCCGTGGTGATGTTTATCCCACCAGTGGAGGCTCCTACCGTCAGAAACCACGGCGCAACATTACACGCCTCATAGCCCTGCTTGTTTTCTCCCTTTCCTGTGTTGCCAGCGGAGGCCACAGGAACGATACCATGCTGCAATGCATGCAATCCCGCAACCGCATTCAAATCGTCGAAATACTCATAGCCGTCCCACATGATTCCAAGTGAGAAGTTGATGATATCTACACCGTCGTGTATTGCCTGAGACACAGCCATCAACACGTCGCTGTCAGAACAACCGCCAAAAGCACCGCCGGCCCTATACATGGCGATACGCGCTCTAGGTGCCCCGCCTTTGACGAAGGCCTTGTCCGTCTCAGTCAAGTGAGCATTTGGGACGAAGGAACCGCCCGCTGTGCTAGAACTCATTGTACCGTGGCCTTCATAGTCGTCACGAGCTGATTGGAATGAGTTGATCGCGTCTTGGTATTTAAAGGTCATGTTTTTGGGCGCCGCGGCTATTTCAACCTTCATGGACTGGATGTATCCTTTGTTGAAATATCTTGCGCCTATTAATTTCCTGAGATTAACAAACAAAACATTCACACTCATATAATAGCACAAAGTTGTAAGATCAGGCCTAATTGTGGTTGCTTGATGTTTCGGTATTGAAGCCATATGTACACATACTTATTGCAATGCATTCCCCCTGTAGTGTCACAGCTGCCCTTCCACCTAGAAGGAATCGGACCAAAACCTTTGTCGTTGAAGCTTTTTGATTCTGGCCAAATTCCTGCAACCATAACATGTGTTCAATTAAGACATAAATTAACATATGAATCTTATATATGTTAATTCAAGTTATCAACATATACATGTGTTATAGATATGTCTATTCAAGATTTACAATAACTAGACAGCGTCTCACCTGTGTCTACAATGCCTATAATCACATCATTCCCATAATTTGTTTTTTTCCAGAGAGAGTCTTCGGGAACATGACCACCCACGTCTTCGAGCCCTAGGGCTTCCCACACGTGTGTTGTGGTTGGTGACCTCTGCCTATCAAGAGACACAGATACAATGTCCGGATGTTCTACAGAAAAATTTGAGGAGAAAAATGAAGAAGTATTCGACAATAATGGAAAGGATAATATAAACAATGTATTCATCTAGGATGGAGAAGTACTTCTAAGTGATTCCACTTCGTCTTCTTCAAGTAAGGCTGCAAAACCATTAATGAACTTCGTATACGAATAAAACATGGCTTCTCGGGCTTTGTCCTTGCTTTAATGAATGAAAATGAAGATAACGTTGGATGGTGCTTGATGTAAGAACACATAGATGTCTGGTGACGAATAATAGCAAAAAGATACCATGAAACCATTTTACTTACCAGCCAACAATAGAGCCCAGTAACTCATGGTGGGAGTCAGTGATGCCTTCATGGTCAATCAGGTGTACATCTTCTCTTGTGTGCGGGTGTGCTCCCAAATACACGATGTAGGACTGTGTTTGCAATCAAAAGAAAAAATGATTGCATAAAGCCAAAAAAGTTCATTGGAAAGGTGGCATTTAAAATTATGAAGACATATTCTTAGTATCGTCAGGCATGTATAGAACGATGGAGAAAAATTCCTTCCATAACAATTTGACAACAATTTATTCAACATGTCATTCGATCTAAAATAAATCCCGCAGTAGTACTTTTTCGGGTAAAACAGTCATTTTAACTACCGTTTTTGAGCTTTGGGACGAAAGCCACATACATTGAATGAAAAAATTGAACTTTATTTCTTTTACTTCATAGGAAAATAAAACCCACCACTTAAATTGGCGGCTTTTTCTATTCTACAAAACACAAAATAATGAGTACATAACTAGTTAAGGGTTTCAACTTCATCACAACTATAATATTTATTAAAAGAATATTGAAACCGCCAAGTTCAATCGATAAAATCAGAAATCGCCTATGAGACTGATACTTTTTAACTAACACTATGATGTTGTGGAAATTATTTTCCCAGTGTTGGTTGTTAGATATCTTTCTTTTCAAAGTATGGGATTATGATTTTTTTTATAGCGTGATTATCCATTCAGATGAATATTTGTACATATATTATCAACATAAAAATAATGATTTTTATTTAAGAAAGGATTTTTACAATTCTAGAAGATATCTGTAGATTATTCCTAATATGTTAATACATCTGACATGCACTTAGAATAAAAAAGTTAACAACAACATCATGGATATTATAGAAAGAGTTCGTAAAAAGAAAGCGACAGTAATGGCTACTACCTTGTTTTCTAGACGACTACTTCAGAACAAGGATATAACTTCTACTCTTTTTTTTTTGGGTGTTACTTAAAATACAATCGTCAAGATGTGGGACAGAAATTTGAGACAAATTACATTTGGTGTTCTAAAAAAGATAAAAGTATGAGTCAATCAATTGGGATTCGTATTGTAATCAAGAACGGAACGGAAGTTGGGGATTCCCTTATATATGACGATGTCAATGACAATGAGAAGAGAAGGTATGTAAAATCCGTAGAAATTTCCTTATCACAAAGAAACTACCATCAAGATCACGAAATTTTATTAGATATATTTCGTAATTACATGTTACAATAACATTATCCCTTTATTTCTCTACATGACTTGTACTTTTTAACAAGGAGAATACTTACACTCAATTTTATATTATGTGACCATGAAAATTTATAGTTTAGACAAATTTCCTTGGCGACTTAAGAAAACAATAATGAGCTACAGGGTGTGAACAAGAAATGAATGAAGGTTAAATAATCTTGGATTATTAAAAACTAAAAAATAAAAGTGAGGCAATTCGTAATACAAGAAACTCGTGATTATAAAGTATATACATCACCAAAAAAATATACCTACTTAACTAGTTAACGATCTTTCCCCAATCAACTTCTCCTTCATTTCATTGTTATGCACATTTGTCTACGTTTATTTTTGGTATTGAAGAAATTAATATAATTGAGGTTAGGCAAAACCTTATCCTTATATCGGTCCTTGAGAATTGTTCCCATGATATTATATACATAATGTGTAATTATCAGCTCGACAGAAATGTTATTTCAAAGAAATATTATAAGAGAGGCTTTCAATTGAGATCATTCTTCAATATTCTTATAAGATTGATGTATCATATTTTGGCTAATTGTAGGAGTACTATATAAGTAACTCTCAGATATTTCATTAATGATATAATGTGTGTGTGTTATTTTTTTTACGGAAAAGGGATTGGTCTCCTGAATATTTAGATGTGCAAATGCCACTTCAAGAGAAAATGTATGTTTCTTATCTAATAAGGGGGAACTTTTACCAAAAAAATAATTCTATAAATTCAAACAGAAGACAATATTTGAAAGAAATTCTATACAAAATTGATTTTCCTTTTGAATTTTGACATGTTTTGCATTGTGGAATAGTTTCTATTCTATTTTTAGAAACAAACAATACCCATCTACACGAGTGAATTCGTTCCCTTTTGATTGTAGTGTTCTTTTTGAAAAATGAAAGGTGAGGATTTTATTTGTTGGAGTTCCGGGAATCCAAATTTGTTTATGTTTCTACCTATTTTAATCAACCTTTATATCTTATTCTTTTATAAATGGTCTCATACTCCTCACCAACTCAAATTATACAATATATCAAAAACATCTTTGTCGTTTAAAAGATATAATTCTCCAAGTGACTAACAAAAAACCAAATAGACGCCTGTAGAGAGAGGAAGGATCTTCTAGTCTGATTTTTCATATACTTTTATATCAGGTTCGGTAAAGCTATCGGATAGTGGTTGAAAGAGATTGGAAATATCGAATATAAGGTCAATAATTGACAACCTCTTTACCGAATGTATTGCTTAAATCATTCTCATTTCACATTGATTTTCTTCACAATTACGTAGGAATCTCTACCAGACACTCACTTCTCTTGTGAGAAAAGATTATTATTCCAGGAGATCACTTATCAAAAATGCGAGAAAATGTTTTCCTACATGGTACATTAGATTTGAACTCTTGCTACATTCTTGCGTGATACATACATATTATATATCAAATGTATACGTTCATAATGAGATTTGGCGTCGATAAACATCATTACAAGTGTTGAGTTAGCACTACGATGCGAGGAACACATTGTAAACATTATGTTTTACATATTGTTATTATTCAATATTATATGTATCTAAATTTTTATGCCATTTCTCACTTTTCTACAAATCTGCCCTTTTATCAATTTTATTAGTTGAATATGTAAAAATTAGTTAATTGAAATTAGAAAATGATAACTTGATTCTGTAAATGAAATTCCATATTCTTTTTCAAAGGAAGTTAGGATAAAAGCATGTATGACTCGATAGTTGAGAAAAATTGAACATCAAGGCTTTTGTTATTTAATTATTTCAACAAGCTATTAAACACTACAGAATTAGCTTCCCATATTACCTCAATTGTAGAAACTTACTTTTAGAAGACATACAATATGTAGTAAACAATTCATTTCTATTATGAATTTTTCTTTAGATAGTTCGATTTGTTAAATAAAAACATAAAATACATTTTACTAATTCATAGAACAGAAAAAAATTAACTGTTGCATATTCATTATGAATTTTTCATTAGGTAGTGGTATTTCAAATGGTTAGGTAAAAACACGAAATACATTTCAATAATGAATAGAACGGAAACTATAAGTGCGTTGCACTTACAATTTCTTGTGTCATCTTATCTTATTTGAACGAATCTAACTCTAAGAACAATCACGGATCGAGTAATATCTGTACCTTCTTTAATGCATCAACTGGTTTCTCGATGACAACAAGAGTGAAGACAAACAGCAAAACTGCTAGCAAATTCATCACTGCTGAGAATTATTGGTTTCGTGAGAAAAGTCTATTGCACTAACTTCAGTAACTTTTAGATATATCAAGTCCATGCAACGTACTTTTCTTTTTCCATTTTCTAATTTTAGGAATGACTAAAAATAGACACATCTTTGTGGCTACTGTTAAGTATTGACAGCTACTTGTATGCATTGACAGCTAATAGTTTGGGGCAACTGCAAAGTGCTAGGCTGTAACTCTAACTTTTCTATATATAGAAAAAGCCGTCCAAATTATTTGGGTCTGACACCTGTTTGAGGAGGAGGGGAGCGGGGTCTCCCTAAGACTCAAAAAAGCCGTCCAAATTATTTGGGTCTGACAAGTCAAGCATGCCATCTTTCTATGCATATGACCATGCGATCAAACTAATCACCGAGTTTTAGAATTCTCGATTTTCTATTTTCATACAGTTATCTGATCAGTATAATAAATAAAGTCGTGTGAACATTTTCGTGTTTTAGAATTCTCGATTTTCTATTTTCATACAGTTATCTGATCAGTATAATAAATAAAGTCGTGTGAACATTTTCGTATTAAGGATTTATCATGATGTCAGACTGGTCAATGTAAAAAATCATTGTAGATTTGCGTTTATTTTATATCTTAATTTGATTTTAGAGGATGAGTCATTATCTGATATTTTCTATTTATTTAGTATCTCTTCGAGAATGATATCACTTAACTCTCTTTAGTCAAAAATTGGAAACCCATTCCTCATGCAATTTGACTACTACTCTCGTATTTTAGAGGCTAAAGCTTTTCCAACATAATCGAATAAGTATGACAAATTAGTTTATTTGAAGGGAAACCAATGAAGAATCCTAGGAAGCCTCGTGGCGCTTCCAAAAAAAATGAAGCATCCCAGGTAGCCTCGGGCATTTTCAAAAAAAGAATATGAAGCATCCCAGGTTGAAACACTAGAAACTACTTTAAATTTACATGTCATCTATACATCCTGGTAATATCCAATTATTGAGGCATGAAAAGGGTTAGCTACTACTTTCCATCTCTGTCTAAAAGGTACACTCTTAAAAAAAGATAATTGGTCTCAGAATTTTAATTTGTATTTTTATTCTTAATTTCATTGTAATACATCAATTAAGATTTTTCATATATAGAAGCTCAAATGACCTATAGTTACTTAGCAATTTGAACAATAAGATCGAGAGGATCAAGATTCAGATCCACTGAATGATTCTTATGTTAACAAAAAGATGATTAGAAAAGAATTATTTCTTGCCTCATGATAGAATTTTGATTTCCTAAAAGGAAGAATACAGAGGGTTACACACATTCATTCCTTGATATTAAGATAGTTTTTTAAATATGTTCTTATCCCGATCATCCACTTAGAAAATAAGGGGCCTAATGATATCCTTCACTCTATTAAAAAACTATCATCTCGTAGAATGTGATATCGTAATTATCCTTATAACTCGATATAGAATATCAAGCATCATCAATTCCATGAACTTAATTGGAGCATTAGCCTCCAACTCTTACCATAAATACATATTTCTTACTAAAACTATAGGAGGCATACCTACACTCTATATGAGCAAATAATATTTTTAATGGACGTCGAAGTATTAGGTGTTGGTATATATGCCCATAGAGCCATCCCAAGCGATTGCATGAAGTCAGATATTAATTAATCAATTAATGTGACTATTTGGTTAATTAATGAATTACAGAATATTCTAATTAATCCACGAGCGTTTTAATTAACGCAGTGTTTCTGTTTACCAATGAGTTTAGGAAATCCTACTTCCCTTCGTCTCATATTTAAAGGAGGATTGACGGCTGATATCTATATATCTATATCGAGAGAGGCTTTTTGGTTTATGCTCACGTACGCAAACCCTATCCGTCACCGTCCTTAGGAGAGAAAGGAGAGCAACGCGCCGCTAGCATGCCGCCGCACAGACACAACTCCTTCCCGCTGACTTTGGAGTTACAGTCCATCCGCGTGGACGAAGTAGAGACGCCGACGCTGAGACGCCTGCGTTCGGAGGGCATCAACGACCATCTGTGCGCATTACGAGCAGCGTACGTTATCGCATGGAAGGAGCGCCGCCGGATCTTCCTGCGACTGCGAACGGGAGAGAAGTTTCGTGCGTGTAGAGCAGCATTGTTGCACACCTTGTGCAGCGGGACATCGCCGGACTTGCTCCGAGATAAGGTATATCCCGCAAACACTCCTTCCAAATACTTTGTTGTCGACGAGATCATGTTTTGGGTTGCATGGATTTTGTTGTTTCCGTCGCACATGTTTTCTCCACAAAACCCAACAGTGGCATCAGAGCAGCGTCGATCTACGACGTATTTGGATTCGTTTTGATATGATCGAATCGCTATATACTATTTTTATGTTGCATATGATACGAATTAAAACTGCTAATGTGCAAATCTAAACCTAATTCCACATACGCCGCAAGCTTATGTTTTTGACGTTTTGGACGGGGTCGACTATGGATCCCCGCACAGGGGCGCTGCTCATGTGTACCCCGCATAGTCTGCGTGGGAGTCAAAAAAAATTAATGGGGAATGTCCCGCATTACAAGTACTGCAATTTTAATATGTATATACGTATATGTAGATATATCTATGATAGCATACACGTCGCCTTTAAAATCAGTTTTATGTGGTGAATGCATGCACGATTATGGCCTTGTATTCCCTTTTGTGAATGTTGTGAATGAATGTGGATGTCTATCTTGTAGATATGTTTGTTTGTGAATGCTATAGATGTATAATGGTTGCATATGGATCTTTTGTATAAAGTATTCGGCTTGCATGCCGAGTCTCATCTCTTTTTTCAAAGTGTAATTAATTCTTTCCCTTTGTATTTGTACTCATATGATGTAATCGAGATAGGATTAGCTTTAGTCTTTGTAAACTTGATGTAAGGAGGCCACTTGAAGATCCAACTCCAAGGAGTGTCTATGGAGAAGCACCATGAAGATCTAATTCCAAGAAGCAACCTGAAGATCCAACTCCAAGGAGCGTCCACGGAGAAGCAACAAGAAAATCCAATTCCAAGATGCAACTTGAAGTTCCAACCTCACGAAGCATCCCTGAAGTTGTTCATTGTAATGTTGATCATTACAGGCTTACAGGTTGATTCACAGGTGTTGCATGAGATGCATAAGACCATAGGTGGACCGTAATCCTTTGTTGCTCAAAAGGATTACAATAGTATGGCCATAACCGATGTATTTGTGTTTGTGATTGCATGTCTATCGTTTGTGGTTGTGGATATAGTAGTATATGATACATACTATAAGTATGTAGTGTTTGGATATGTATATGTATTAATAAAATCCCTCAATTAATAATATTAAGTTTTAGTTGCCTTCCATAAAGAAACACACATGAAAAGCTTGATCGATTATGTGTGGGCACGCCTCCGCGTGGTACACTGTCCATCTTGTGGAAGTGTGATGGTGGGTGTGTGGGTCTGCCTCCGCAGGGTGCACACTATTTGTGTTGGCTTATGGGTTGGACTTAACTAGGAAACCTTGATAGGATCAAGTACCTAGAGGCACACAGATGCATCATGGCAAGGAGTTGTGCATGATCATCTATCCAAGAGTTGCATATGATGCAATTGGCAAAAGTTGCCTACCTTAGTATTTGGTCTTTGACGCCGGCGTTGGCTGGGCATTGATCCAATTATTTTGGGTCTTGGCTCACTAGAAGGTTGCGCGTTGCAATCTTCCGAGTTGATAGTGAGGGCTATCAATTTGAACAAAATAGTGGGAGCGTAATTAATTAAAGGCATAATTAATCTCGTTTATCAAATCTTTACAAGTCAAAATGTTTTGGACTAAATGCAAATTTTTCTTTTGTAGCAATCAAATGGCAAACAACACTCACACTTTCTCATTGCGATCGGTCCTTGAGAAGGACAAACTTACCGGAACCAACTTTCAAAACTGGTTTAGGATGCTGAGAATTGTTCTCACACATGAGCGTAATCTCTATGTCATTGAAACACCAGAGCCAGCGGAGCCCGCCGTGAATGCGCCCAAGGCTGAAAAGGATGCTTACAAGAAGCACCTTGATGATGTCGTGGATGTCAAGTGCCTGATGTTGTGCTCAATGAACTATGAGTTGCAAGAGCAGCATGAGAACATGAATGTCATGGAGATGGTAACACATCTCAAGAACATGTATCAACATCAAGCAAGATAGGAGAGATATGATGTCTCAAAGGCTTTGTTCAAAAGCAAGATGAAAGAGGGAGACTCAGTTGGCACCCATATACTCACCTTGATTGGGTACGTGGAAACCCTATCCAAGATGAGATTTCACCTAGGTCAAGAGTTGGCCACTGATGTGATTGTACAATCGTTGCCTGAATCATATAGTCATTTTGTCATGAACTACAACATGAATAATTTTGACAAGCCGTTGTCAGAATTGTTGGTCATGTTGAGGACAGCTGAAGCACAGATTTCTCATCCTTCAACAATGATTGCAAGCTAAGTTACTCGAGCTCCCTCCCCTGCCAGTCATCTTCAACCTCCAGACCTCCTACCACCTCACCACCACAACCCTTCTCAAGCCATATCCATCATCCTAACACCTTCCCCTGGACACCATGAGCTCCCACAACTTCTCGCACCTGACTGTGACCTCCTCTCCCCCTCAAACACATCCTCCACCGGTGAGCTCTCCCGCCTGCCGCAGCAGCACACCAAACAACAGGGAGCAACAACCACTGGATTGGATGTCCGGTTTCGGAACAAGCACGCGAAGGCACTCGCCACTTTACCCACCCTCCAGTGACACTCAGGAGTGAAAGGGACCTCGCCGGATATCCTACCCTACCATTCAAACTAGTAGCAGCAAAGGAGAAGGAGGGGAAGGCGTAACTCTGATAAGGTACCAATGTGGACCCAACTGGACCTATCAACGGATGCCACCTCAGCAAACCTCAGCACAAAACAACTGAAGCCAAGAGTAGCCTCAAGTTGCTCAGACCAATCATTGAACGCCAACTCAGCAACCCACAAGCCATCTCGCAATCCTTGTATCAACCTAAGCCGTAGATCCATTCGGATCCAGCCATTGATCAAGGTAATTTCCTTTTTCTTATTTATCTTAATCAATGGAAAAATGATTACTTAGAAAAATCCTAGAAAATTCTAGGAATGTCGGATTATAGTGAACCTATGTATCATTTTCATCAAAAAAATTCGATCTATCCATAAAAAATATATGCAGGACCTAGATCTGATCCCTTTTCAAAACAAATATGACCTACAAGCCCAATGACCTTTTAATATATATATTTTGTGTAATAATAGTCATCCTTGATTTAGATTTGGCTTGTGGACATCCTATTCTTGATTTGGGGTCCCTAATCATGATGTTACTCGAAACCCTAATCAAAGAGGGATATTTGACTCAATAGTAGTGAAAAACCCTAAATTCTAGTTTCTCCCTCTAATGGTGTATACCTTATGAAACATTATGTCAAACCCTAACTATTAAATGACACTAAATGACTTTGAACGACCCTGACACCTTAGAATCTAACTCTGATCTCTCGAATCATATGTATCCTAAAGAGATACCCTTAATGATCTAACCCATAATGGAAACCCTAAATATGAATGCTCCCCTTTATGGATAAAATAGGTATCTTCAAATAAATGAAACCCTAATAAGAAGGTTTGATTTTGTAACTCCAAAAGTAAGATAATAGTCATATATAATCCCTGATCTATACATAAAAACATGAAAGCAATCATACCTAAAGAACCAACCTTAGTCATGGGTCATATGGACCAATAGTAATAAGTATGCCCTTGATTTCCTTTAAGGGTGATCTATTTTCTCTCTTAATATAGACTTGTGGAATTTCAGATCTATGATCAAAGGCATGTGGATATAATTATAGGATTAGTTTTTGCTGGATGTTAAATATAAGTATTTGCTTGCATGTATTTGAGTACATTGTTGGATGTTAATACATGAGTATTGTCATTTTCCATATTGAACATTAAAGAACATAAATGAATAAGAAATGAAATGTAGTTACTAGTGGTGTTGATTAATCTCCCTATTAGAGAGGGAAAGAATTAATGTTTACTAGCACCTCCCTAATGGTACAAGGTACGCAGGGAGATCCCTAATGGTACAAGGTACGCGGGGATAGGGCCCAATCAATTTATGTTTGTGCTAAGTCCACCATAGTAACGCATATTCATTTGAAATGTGATTAATAACTTGGGATTACCTGATTTTCCACCGCTAAATAATGTTTCTTTCTCTTTCTTCTTTTTCAAGTATTTTTAATATGCCAGCATAGTATAGCTTTTTAATTCCACGTACCAACTTTTGTTGATGTTTATGTTTCTCAAATTTTCTAGGTACAAGGAACTTATGATGCACTTCAAAGTACTAGAAGCAAAAAAATAATGGACATGGAGGATAGTTAGATAGATCTCCATCTCTTATCTTATCTTATTTTCAGCTAGATAGTTTATATTCTTCTAGATGTTGTAATAGGATGTTCTAAATCCTATGTAATAATCATAATTTCCTTTCTTATAGAACTATCCATTCTTCCTTCTCAAATTATAAGTATGTAATGACTTTATTTATCTTCAATGAATGAATGTTTGTGTGTCTATTCATGATGATGTGAAAAATTATTTTGGCTCATTCCTCTTATTTTAGTTGACTATCTTAATTTCTTGTATTTGCCCTTCTAACATTTATAGATATGAGTGCATGCATATCTGTGAATGTCACTAAGGAAAGTATATAGAAATTGGGGTTGTCACGGTATGGGTTAGTCATCATTTTGACATTTGATATGAATGGAATTCTTAATTAGTCATGTAATGTTGACGAAGATGGGGTTTGAGCTTGAATTGATCAAACAATTTACAAGATCTTAAATTTAAATTGAAGAAACAAATCCTAAGGTTACCCTATACAAAGGTCATTGGAGAGGGACATATCATAGTTCATGAAATGCATTGTTTCTTAATTATGTGATTCCATTCATTTTCTACTCATTTTTATTACCCACCTCAAGATGACCAAGTAACACAAATTATGTCCTTTTGATTGCATTGCATGGCATAATAGGTGACATGATAGTTGGTTTCTCTTTATATGCAATAGTTACAAAATGAAAAGAAAAGAAAAGAATCATTATTTATAAAAAACTTTTATACATTTCATCTAGTTGCATAACACTTACATGTAGATTTCTTGTATTTTTCATCATTCATTTTCACATGTGGTTATATTGTTTTACTCTAAAACAAGAGTGCACAGATACACATTCATATCCACAAAAAAAGATAAAAAATAATGAGATATCTTAAGTAAAGCCCAAGCATAACTTCACTTCATGCTACAATAGTGGGCCATTGAAAGAACAAAAATTAATGTTTTGAAATCAATATGGAGAAAGTATGCCCTAAACTCTTCACAAAGAAATGGAAACATTCACATGATGCATTCCCTTCATTTCTGCATTCTCATTCATTTGATGAGACTTTGAATACATGCACCATTTCACTGATAATATTAGGCATTAGGATTCATGCATTTCTCATTATCTTCACCATATAGTTTCATCATGTTTTATTTTTGTGTAAATAATTGGGATGCTACTTGATTCTTCATAATCCTCCTATTTCATTCCATCCATTGCTCTTATTGGTAGGCCACATATATGATTGATCTCTTCTTTCATTCTTATAAGGAGAATTTCTTCCAAGTAGTTGGTAGTTAAGAGCAATGTAGATAGGGAATCACGTGATGCACAAAGCAAATGCATGATTGACTATGATGTTAACTTCTCAATTGATAGTGTCCAAAGAAATAAGGATGTACATCTTTTATGGATATTTTTGGTCGCTTGAGAGTAGTTGATTGTTTACTGGTCAGTAAAGGCCAGTTTGGGACCGCAATGTGGGGATAATTGAGAAAGGAAATTCATATTTGAAGTCCTTTTGTTGACTTGTCTCAAACAGATCTAAGGGTGTGTTGCTTGAGGATGAGCGACATTTAAGCTTAGGGGAGATTGATGCTCCAGATAATTTTCATTTTCATATGCTATTTATTATGGATTTTTGTGCACTTATTATTCATGTTCATATTAATTAGTGCATTATTTACCATCATTATCTTGTGACACTAAATTACATTAAATAAATGTGTTTTGATGTTCCTATTAGATTCATTATTATTTGCGAGCTTATGTTCATTTTTTGTGGAATTTTAGGTGAATCTACAAGAAACTACATAGCTCGATACTACTAACTTGTCTGTTTGTGGTACCAACACTTGATCAACAAGGAACAATGAGATCGAGATAACTTGGTAGTACCGACCAAAGAGGTTGATAATACCAACAACCTCACAACAAGATTCAGAATTTCTCGAGAATCTCGATACTACCAACATCAACTGAATAGTACTGAAAACTGCACAGGTGATCGCAAGTATCGAAGGAGTCAGTAGTACCGACACCCATTTGATAATACTAAAAGGCAAGATCAAAGAGACCTAGAAATTGTGTTTAATCTGACGGTTGGCAATTAATGACACCCTAAGTCACTTCTATGACTTATCTGGAGTTCATCCAAACCTAATTATCTTCTTCTATTCGATTATACAGAAACTAAGGGCAAGGAGAGGAGAAAGCAGAGAACAAAGTGACACTCCGGGAGATTTAGGCACCTACAATGGATAGATTTTTTTCCCAAGGTCAGAGAATCGACACGTTCGCATGAAGGAGTCATACATACCATCTTCTTCAAAGTTTCTTTTAGTTCTCTAATGTCCCCCACATTTTCCTTTCTTCACTTATGTATTTGTCAATCATACGGGGCTAATCTCCTTGTTCCTTAGGACCCAGGAGTATCCCACTTATGCATTGTAATTGACTTTTATGCATTAATATATCTTTTTTTCTAAATTGTTTGACATAATTCTATGAGAGTGTCATGAATTATTCATGCTTGATCAACATAGGTAATTAATTGGACCATTAATTGCTTCAAGAGAGGGATTATGGGTTGGAAAACTCATAGAATTACATGTTTTATATTGCACCTTGAGAACAGTCTTATGAATGTGAAGAGAATAACCCAAATATTTGGAGGAACACCTTTAGTATGCAAAGCATTATCGAGCCATCAATAGGCGAGATTAGTTGGAGGACTTTTGTGGATAAAGTCAACTGGGCCAGGGGTTGATGGGACCAATATATACATCACTTGCATAGCCTTCAGTTAGCGCAAGCACTGGTATCATTGTATGGTGATGGTAAGAAAGACATCAGTTGATTGAAGAACCTCATCCTTCAATAGGTGGCACACAATGGGATCATTTGTAGATGAAGGTCTGATAAGTCTTCCGAAGATGGAGGTTGTAGAACTGTCACAAGGTGGCTTTCTACTAAAGCGTCAGTTGTTGGTTTGGACTGGTTGTATATGACTTGTATTGGTCTATCTGTTCTTGGTGGATTCCATCGAGTGTTGGGTTGAGAGTGCTAACAATCGATGGTTTGGCAGCCTAGTTGGCTGCCAAGGGATATTTTGCAGGAAAATGTGAAATTAGTATTTATTTAAGGCAAAGAAGGAAAAAATGAAAGTAAATGTATGGATATCAACATAAACCTATAATAAGGATAGAATAATGGATACAAATAGGCGTGTAAAAAAACTGGATGTCATCACCTGCCCAGAAGTGAATCAAGGTTTGTTCTTTTGTTTCTTCTAATTCATGGCCTTAGTTTAATGAATGCTCTTATTTTCTAATTTTTGTTCTTACAAGTAGTAATATTTACAGTAGTGCTGACATCAAAAAGTACCTTAACCACTTCTTCTTTCAAGTGTTACTCCATTATTGAGATATTTAGCATAAGTTCACATAGGGATAAGTCACCCTTCTCATGCTTACGATCAAGGTCAAAGGCCTCCAAAAACATAGGAAACTCTTTATGATAGATATAATAATAAATTTATCACGTAATATCATACTCATTTCTGAGAGGATATGAAACTAGATTTGAAATTTATATAATTGATCAAAAATAGATTTACCATCAACCATGTGAAACTTAAAAAAAATTTAGAGATCAAATATTTTCAATATCCTTATGCTTTATTTTATATTTCTTATCAAACATATTCTATACAACCTTAGTAGTCATGACATGATGTTTGGAGTAGACATAATTCACATTATTTGATAGTGGCAAGAGAGAATATCCTCTACACACCTAATAGCCCACCTATTAGTCATCATTGGTTTGAGTTTTAGCATTATTCTGATCAGTTCACTATGTTTAGGTTCATTCTTTACAACAAAGTCATGAAATCCAATCACCCTGAGCAAAAATTTCCATTTGTCTTCGCCAACATGCAAAGTTGGAACCACTAAAATTTTTAGCCATAAAAGAAACAACAATGTTAGGATGATAAATTACATGGTTGTTCATGTTAACTAACGATCAAATTTGATTTCTTTAAGAAGGTTATATTTTATATTTGCAATACAAGATATAGCATGACATTGAAATTTAGTTAACATCTTTAGATGCCAAGTTTAAGAATCTGGTAAGACACATAAGAACAAATAAAGTAGGAAAAGTAATAAAATTGAGTTAGAAAACTCGAATGATATCACTCTAGAAGAAGAGTGATGTTACTTAAAGAAATCAATGATCTAGTATCAACCAGATGCTCATTATTCTTATAGGGTCATTCTGGTCACAAGCCAATAGGAAGAGGTCATCTCTCTCACAAACATACGACAATTAGTAATCTCACCAATACAACTCAACATTCATTAGGTACCACCACCCAACAGATTGCGCCAAGGGAATAGAAAGGACATAAATATTTTGTGTCACACAAGAGGGGAAATCCATGAACATGCAAGACATAACCAAAATGTTCTCTAAATTGTATGTCATATGTTTATCCCTAATGCCAAGGGCCTTACTTATAACACTCTCACTTCTAGTCCTATTTCCAATTTGAGATAATCACATGACCAATCTTGTACACTCAAGTGATATATTAAGTGTCACCCTACAAATGGGAAATAAATCACTTACTAATTAAGTAAGTAGTTATCCAATTGTGCAAAGAGAAGTTAGACGACCAAAGACAATTCACATGGCCCATTTTCTATGATCTACAAACCACATACTAGTGCTTGAGAACTACATGGCATGGTTTAGTGAGGCGAGTTGAGGTGTGGTGTAGTGTTGTGAGACACGGAACACCCACATGTGCATGTGTGTGGTCACCGTAAGGGTGAGAAAACCCTCAAGAAGAGCTCATTTATACCATTCTCACATGCACTCCTACATATAAGGAGTACATAAGCTTTAGAAGTTGGTAATTTGGGACTAAACCACCTTCCCATTTGCTCAACAGATAAAAGCCACCTTTTCCTCAATACTTTATATGTACTAACTGTTGGGTTTTAGGGGAGGCAGAGAAGCAGCGGAAACAAAAGATTTCTCCCTCAAACCCAGAACAAAAGGAATCGCTTCAACGTCTATACAATAGGAAAGATGGTTTGTAGATGCATACCTTGTCCCGAGGCTCACTCGGCGACAGTACATCGCACCTTGCGTGGTCTACACCTCCGGTCTTGGACGGTGTCTGTGCAGCTCCTGGTCGCACCGGGACTGAAGACTCCTGGTCTCACCGGGACTGTCGGGACTGATAGTTGTCCTCCGAGCGACAGAGGTCTCCCGCCTCTACATTCGTCCACACGGACTGCCTGGAACTCTGATCTCCTTGTCCCACAAGGAATCAGAAGGAGTCACACCCTCCTGTCGGTGTACTAGTCACCGACACACTCTCCTACCACCAGTCGCTTTCTACAGTTGTCTTTCCCTTGCTGTGCCTCCCTTATCGGGTAGCACTTGCTCGGGCTCTCTCGGTTACCAGAACCAAAGAGAACGACAACTTTATAGAGCAATTGGTTGCACTGAGTTGTACTTTGAGAAGCCCCAAATACCCCTATATATATAGGAGGGTCATGGGATAGGGTTCTCTATCCCGGGCAATGCGGGACTAAAGCAGGAGTAGAAGGGTTCGAGATTTTCCACAAAAAAAAACCAACTGCGTAACGTGAACCGATCGTTTCACAACTGAAACGGTCGGTTGGGGATCTGAGTCGGTCAGTTGACACCTCAACCAATCGGTTGGGACCCATGAAAAGGTCGGTTCATATTTGAACCGATCAGTTCATGGTCCTGATCAGTTCCCGATCGACTTTTTCTTCTTTCGTTTCTAATTGATATCAAATACCAATCCTTGTTCCAATCGAATTGGACAAGTGAAACAAAAAGGAAATTTCTCACCCATCTTACTTTCCCAACTTGCTCGGTTGGACTTGAATCAATCGTTTCAACACTTGAATGGATCATTTCACCCTGTCCATGAGCCGATCGACTCACCAGTTGAGTTGATCGATTCACCAAGCTCAGTCGATCGGTTCATCACATGAGCCGATCGGTTGGGAGTGCAGATTGTGCAGAATTAGTCAATCACAGTTTCAATCAATCTGATACTCCAATCAAGCTGTCCAATACCTTGAACACTATGATATTGAGCTATCAATTGATTGAATGTTTAATTGAACTACTAAACTCCTTTAGTAATCAATCTAAACATTGTTTGTGGACAAACTCCTATTCCAGGTTAAATCCTATGTGTGTGACCCTGCATGTCCATTTCACATTGGCAGTGAAAGTCCATAACACTTATGACTTCACAAGCAAAGAGCGGTGCTTAGTCACACATCAGTGCTACCCTAGTGAAATAGAAAGTTGGAGAACAAATTTCAATCCTACAATCCGTGAATGGTGTTACAGTGAATGTATAATTCCTTTGTCACTGATATCCTGAATGAACTCGAGGCATGGAACAGTCATCCTGTCAACGTTCATTCATTTCCTTGATCTCAGAGCAGACTGGGTGAGATGTGTGTGACATCAATATCACATATTGATTCACACGTGCATGCGCATGCCTTTCTCAATCCTACTCATCAAGTGGCCAAGGACATCAAACTCACTCAGGAGGGACAAATCCCATATCTATCACTCACCCCTCAAAAGCCCCATGTGTCAAATCCACCCAATCATCACCTTTATAACAACCCATATTTTAGGACTGCGTTTGATGATGTCAAAGTGTACCCAATGACATGTGTTGAGTGTAGTGATTTCAGGTCTAAGAATCACACTCACCACCATCACTGTGAGAGCTGACTGTGACTACCAAGTCATGGTTCCATGTGTCACTCTCACGGTGGGTCTGTCTGGTACCTTGTTCTCTAACCAGTACCTATGTGCTTGGTTTGATATCACTATATCATGATTAATGAGATTCTGTCATCAACCAACACACAATCTATTCTTTAGTGTTATTGATGTCTATGGTTATTTTCACAATAACAACTGACTAGGGACTAAACAAGAATGTATAATCTTAACATCCGTATGATCTCATCGTTTAGGTCCTGAACCTAATAGCATACGTCATTGAGTAAAATCATTCTTTAGACATCTATCATGTTACACCATCATCTCAGAAACAGTTTAAACATATAGATCGGAAATTGCCTTTATTATTATTCAAATCATTTACAAAGTATCCCATTACAATCATCATATGACTTGCTCTATGGGCATACATACCAACAGACTCCCACTTGCACTTAGAGCCAGTCACCTAGGAATATCATTCCTTGTGACCTAGCATGACCATCATGCTTTTGCTGAGAAAGGGCCTTCGTCAGTGGATCAGCTATGTTGTCTTCAGTTGGTACTTTGCACATCTTCACATCTCCTCGTTGTACGATCTCTCGTATGAGATGGAAGTGCCGCAGTATGTGCTTGGACCGCTGATGTGATCTGGGTTCCTTAGCTTGTGCAATAGCTCCATTATTGTCACAATAAAGCTCAATTGCATCACAGCTACTAGGAACTACACCAAGTTCAGAGATGAACTTCCTGATCCACACAACCTCCTTTGCTTCATGTGAAGCAGCAATATACTCGGCCTCTGTAGTAGAATCGGCAATTGTTTCTTGCTTGGAACTCTTCCAGCTCACAACTCCATTATTTAGGCAAAATACAAATCTTGACTGCGATCTGTAATCATCTTTATCGGTTTGGAAGCTTGCATCGGTGTAACCCTTTACAACCATCTCTTCCTCACCGGCTTAAACAAGAAACTGATCCTTAGTCCTTCGCAAGTACTTGAGGATGTTCTTTATGGTTTTCCATTGAGCATCCCCGGGATCTAACTGGTACCTGCGCGTCATGTTGAGAGCATACGAGACATCTGGGTGTGTGCACAACATAGCGTACATGATGGATCCGATGGATGATGCATATGGGATCGCATTCATACGCTCCCTCTCTTCACAAGATTAGGGACATTGAGCTCTAGAGACGGTGACTCCATGTAGCATGGGAATGTTGCCTCTCTTTGAGTTCTCCATGCTGAACCACTTCAGCTATTTGTCAATGTACGTGCTCTGACTTAGTCTGAGAAGCCTTCTAGATCTATCTCTATAGATCTTAATTCATAGAATGTAGGATGCTTTTCCTAAGTCCTTCATTGAGAAAGTATTCCCAAGCCAAGTCTTTACCTTCTCTAAGGCTAAGACATCATTCCCCATCAAAAGTATGTCATCCACATACAATATGAGGAATGTGGTCGAGCTCCCACTAACCTTCTTGTGCACACAAGGTTCATCTTCATTTTGAATAAAGCCAAACACTTTGACTTCCTCATCAAATCAAAGATTCCAACTCCGAGATGCTTGCTTCAATCCATAGATTGACCTTTGCAGCTTATAGACTTTATTGGCATTCTTTGGATCTACAAAACCTTCAGGCTGTGTCATGTACACATCCTCATTTATATTCCCATTAAGGAATGCAGTTTTAACATCCATCTGCCAAATCTCATAGTCATAATAAGCTACAATAGCAAGCATGATCCTGATGGACTTAATCATGGCAACTGGAGAAAAGGTTACGTCATAGTCAACACCTTGAACTTGTCGAAATCCCTTAGCAACCAATCTGCCTTTATAAGTTTGCACATTGCCATCCATGTCGATCTTCTTCTTAAAGACCCACTTGCACCCTATGGGTTTTATCCCTTCGGGTGGTTCCACCAAAGTCCATACTTTGTTGGAGTACATGGATTCCATCTCGGATCTCATGGCTTCAAGCCATTTCTCAGAATCTGGTCCCTCCATAGCCTCTACGTAGGTAGTTGGATCATCATCTATGATCAACTCACCACCTTCCTGAGTTACAAGGTATCCAAACCTCTCAGGCTCAAGGCGGGTCCTACTAGATCTACGAGGTCCTTGTATTACCTAAGGAGAATGAGATTCCACAACACCTTGTGAATCTCTATGTTCCTCTCGTACATTTATCGGTTCAATGTTTTCTTATTGGGATTGAACCTCTTCAAGCTCTATTTTCCTCCCACTGTTTCCTTTGGAAATAAATTCCTTCTCTAGGAACACAACATCCCTTGCAACAAACACTCTGTTGTCAGTAGGGTGGTATAGATAATATCCCCTCGTTTCATTGGGGTATCCAACAAAATAACATTTATCGGATTTGGGTCCAAGCTTATCAAGAAACATTTTCCTGACGTAAGCCTCACAACCCCAGATCTTCATAAAAGACAAATTGGGATGCTTCCCATACCATATCTCATATGGTGTCTTTTGAACCGATTTAGATGGTACTCCGTTAAGTGTAAACGCGGCAGTTTCAAGAGCATGACCCCAGAAGGAAATTGGAAGATCAGCAAAACTCATCATTGATCGCACCATATCCAACAATGTGTGATTCCTTCTTTCAGACACACCGTTATGTTGTGGTGTTCCAGGCGGAGTCCATTGTGATACAATACCACGGGCTTGCAGAAGGTCCTCAAACTCCTAGCTTAAGTATTCTCCACCTCGATCGGATCGAAGTGCCTTAATACTTTTACCAAGTTGGTTCTGTACTTCATTCATGAAATCCTTGAACCTTTCAAGGGTTTCTGACTTGTGCTTCATCAGGTACACATAGCCATACCTATTGAAATCATCAGTGAAGGTAATGAAGTACTGACACCCATTTCTGGCATTAGTTCTAAAAGGCCCACATACATCCGTATGTATGAGTCCTAATAGATCACTAGCTCTCTCACCTTTACCTAAAAAGGGAGTCTTGGTCATCTTTCCCAATAAACAAGATTCACATGTCTCTATTGATTCATAATCAAATGAGTCTAGATAACCATCTTTATGGAGTTTAGAAATGCGCTTCTCATTTATGTGCCCTAGACGACAGTGCCAAAGATATGTTTTGTTTGAGCCGTTGAGTTTTTTCTTTTTGGTGTTTACGTTGTATACACTTGTCTCCAAATCTATCAAGTATAGACCATAAGACATTGGGGCACTGCCATAAAAGATCCCATCTTTAGAAATGGAACAATTTCCATTCTTAAAAAGAAATTCAAATCCATCCTTGTCCAAAAAAGAGACGGAAATGATATTCCTATTTATGGCATGTACATAATAGCAATTCTTAAACTCTATTATTAGCCCACTTGGTAGAGCTAACTCATAGGTTCCTACGACACTGGCGGCAACCCTTGCCCCATTGGCAACACGTAGTTCAACCTCGCCTTTTCCCAAAGGCCTACTTCTCTTAAGATCCTTCACATTTGAACAAATCTGAGATCCGCATCTGGTATCAAGTACCCATGATGAAGAAGTAGTAAAGTTAATCTCTATCACGTATACACCAGAAGTAGAGATCTCTATCTCTGACTTCTTCTTCCATCGTTCCTTCCATCATCTCCATGTAGAAGAAATTGGTTTGGCGAGAATACCCTTCTCTGCCTTACCTTTCGTTCCATTGATCTCTATCAATGAACTTTCTTTCCTCTTCACCAAAGCATTAAGCATACATAGAGTGGATTCAAAGGCTCCTGGTATATCTGGATTATGCAGAACACTTCTCAGAATCCTCAACCAGTTATGGAATTTGTTCTCAATTAAATTGCCCATTTCAAAAGATGATTCTTTTGCCATTCTACAAGAAAAAAATTGCATTTGTCAAAACTCCTTTTGATTTGATTTGAATAAAATTTGAAGATAGTTAATTAGGCCTTTAATTAATTACCGCTCCCACTATTTTGATTCAAATTGACAACCCTCACCATCAATTCGGAAGATTGCAGCGTACAATCTTCTAGTAGGTCAAGATCCTGAAATCCTTTGAGCCATGGACCAGCTAGGGCTGTCACCCACAACTCAGATCTCCCAGGTAGACAACTCTTGCCAATTTCATCATATGCAACTCTTGAAAGATGTCATATGAAACTCTTTGCCATGATCATCTCCATTCCTCAAGGTACTAGATCCCATCTAGATCACCTTGTTAAGTCCGACCCAAAGCCAACACGATGAATATGCACCCTGCTAGGGCAGACCCAAACATTCATCCTTCACACTTCCACGAGATAGACGGTGCACCATGCTAGGGCGTGCCCACACTTGGTCGATCAAGCTTTTCACGTGTGTTGCATTTGGAAGGCATCTAAAACTTTAATATTTAATGAGGGATTTGGTTTTTACATATCCATATCCAATCACCACAATATATAGTACATATCATATACATGCTATATCCCACAGAAAACATGCAAAATGATAAAAGCAATGATTAAGGCCATCCTATTGTGATTCCTCGAGCTAAGAGGAATCACGGTCATCTAGGTCTACATCACATGCAACATGTACAAGATGAAATCTATGCCTACCTTTCTGGGTTTGATCAGTTCATCTCCATGAGTGATCGACTCACCATCAAGTTGGTCGTTCGGGTGCCACCAGCTGATCGAATGGCGTCTCCAGCCGATCGGTTCACTGGTCGTCGTACATCTCCTCATATCGCCACCCGCTCATCTCGCTCCTTGAACCAGTCATCTGGAACACCAAATGATCGGTTCACGCCTTGAACCGATCGTCTCAGGTCATCCGCCGTTCTTTGACATAACAAGAAATAAAAACTATCCTATTTACAATTGAATTGTGAAACCCTGAGTTACATTCGGGGGGAGCAAAGGTAGGAAAAGAAATCTCAAATTATTTCGAGTTACATCAGGAATAGGAGAAGGGAATCAGTGCGCAGACCGAGATGCAAGCAACCACATACAACCACACACAAATATAGGGTTTATAGGCCATAACCATGCTACACATCCACCACAAAACTCGTTTAAGGGCGACACGTATCGAGTGCATTAATATTACATATCATATATGCATATTTGGGAATTGTGGATTGGACATGCATAAAGCCAATTTTATTCGCATCGTATGCAATAAATAAAGGTGACAAACCAAAATCGATCATATCGATAATCCTAAAATATAGAGCAGTTGACGTGGCTCTGATACCACTTTTTGGGTTTTAGGGGAGGCAGAGAAGCAGCGGAAACAAAAATTTTCTCCCTCAAACTCAGAACAAAAGGAATCACGTCAACGTCTATACAATAGGAAATATGGTTTGTAGATGCATATCTTGTCCCGAGGCTCGCTCGGCGACAGTACATCGCGCCTTGCGTGGTCTTCACCTCTGGTCTTGGACGGTGTCTGTGCAGCTCCTGGTCGCACCGAGACTGAAGACTCCTGGTCTCACCGGGACTGTCGAGATTGACAGTTGTCCTCCGAGCGACAGAGGTCTCCCGCCTCTATAGTCGTCCACACAGACTGCCTGGAACACTAATCTCCTTGTCCCACAAGGAATCAGAAGGAGCCGCACCCTCCTGTCGGCATACTAGTCACTGACACACTCTCCTGCCACCAGTCACTTTCTGTAGTTGTCTTTCCCTTATTGTGCCTCCCTTATCGGGTAGCACTTGCTCGGGCTCTCTCGATTACCAGAACCAGAGAGAACGACAACTTTACAGAGCAACTGGTTGCACTGAGTTGTACTTTGAGAAGCCCCCAATACCCCTATATATATAGGAGGGTCATGGGATAGGGTTCTCTATCCCGGGCAATGCGGGACTGAAGCAGGAGTAGAAGGGTTTGAGATTTTCCACAAAAAAAACCAACTGCGTAACCTAAACCGATAGTTTCACAACTGAATCGGTTGGTTGGGGATCTGAGCCGGTCGGTTGACACCTCAACCGATCTGTTGGGACCCATGAATTGGTCGGTTCATATGTGAACCGATCAGTTCATGGTCCTGATCAGTTCCCGATCGACTTTTTCTTCTTTCGTTTCTAATTGATACCAAATACCAATCCTTGTTCCAATCGAATTGGACAAGTGAAACAAAAAGGAAATTTCTCACCAATCTTACTTTCCCAACTTGCTCGGTTGGACTTGAACCGATCGTTTCAACACTTGAACGGATCGTTTCACCCTGTCCATGAGCCGATCGACTCACCAGTTGAGCTGATCGGTTCACCAAGCTCAGCCGATCGGTTCATCACATGAGCGGATCGGTTGGGAGTGAAGATTATGCATAATCAGTCAATCACAGTTTCAATCAATCCGATACTCCAATCAAGTTGTCCAACACCTTGAACACTATGATATTGAGCTATCAATTGATTGAATGTTTAATTGAACTACTAAACTCCTTTAGTAATCAATCTAAACATTGTTTGTGTAAAAAGTCCTATTCCAGGTTAAATCATATGTGTGTGACCCTGCAGATCCATTTCACGTTGGCATCTCAAATCCATAACACTTATGACTTCACAAGCAAAGAGCGGTGCCTAGTCACACATTAGTGCTACCCAAGTGAAATAGAAAGTTGGAGAACAACTTTCAAACCTACAATCCGTGAATGGTGTTATAGTGAATGTATAATTCCTTTATCATTGATATCCTGAATGAACTCGAGGCATGGAACAGTCATCCTGTCAACGTTCATTCATTTCCTTGATCTCAGAGCAGACTGGGTGAGATGTGTGTCACATCAATATCACATATTGATTCACACGTGCATGCACATGCCTTTCTCAATCCTACTCATCAAGTGACCAAGGACATCAAACTCCCTCAGGAGGGACAAATCCCATATCTATCACTCACCCCTCAAAAGCCCCATGTGTCAAAGCCACCCAATCATCACCTTTATAACAACCCATGTTTCAGGACTACGTTTGATGATGTCAAAGTGTACCCAACGACATGTGTTGAGTGTAGTGATTTCAGGTCTAAGAATCACACTCACCACCATCACTGTGAGAGTTGACTGTGACTACCAAGTCATGGTTCCATGTGTCACTCTCACGGTGGGTCTGTCCGGTACATTGTTCTGTAACAAGTACCTATGTGCTTGGTTTGATATCACTATATCATGACTAATGAGATTCTTTCATCAACCAACACACAATCTAGTCTTTAGTGTTATTGATGTCTATGGTTATTTCCACAATAACAACCGACTAGGGACTAAACAAGAATGTATAATCTTAACATCCGTATGATCTCATCATTTAGGTCCTGAACCTAAAAGCAGACATCATTGAGTAAAATCATTCTTTAGACATCTATCATGTTACACCATCATCTCAGAAACAGTTTAAACATATAGATCGGAAATTGCCTTTATTATTATTCAAATCATTTACAAATTATCCCATTACAATCATCATATGACTTGCTCTATGGGCATACATACCAACACTAACTACACATACATTGGGCTTAACCCATGCTAACTATCATCAGCAAATGTATTATATCTAATAAAATTTTCTCATTGCTTTTATCAAGAATGCCTAAACATTTGCAATCATAGAAATCTAATTTGTTTTCCCCTCAATGATGCATGTAGAAAACTACATATATGTACAATAAAAAATATACTATAACTATGTACAATCAACACAAACATCTAATAATGGTTAATGACTTATTCAATCAATTGATGATATTGGATATACTCACCAACTATATTGACCATATTATGACACAAAATTCATTTTCTAGGAAACTCTACTTCAATATTTCTAAGCTTAACAAACACACCACCTTTAATAATAAGTTAATACATAATCTCATAGACTTAACCATTCACTATAAGGTGTGTGATATTGACAAGTATATTTGAAATATCTTTAGTGACATGCCCCCACATCGATCTAATTTGAGAATTCCAACACCCATTGTTCCTAAAACTCTAAACGTACCAGATAAAGGAAAACATGTTGTGTATAAGATGTTTTAACAACATATACCATCTAATAAATGTCACATGATCTCAATCCTCTACAAAAGGATAAATCATTTGTAACTAAAATTCTACCCTACAAGAAAGAGAATTCATAAAGAACATTTTCAAAAAAAATTGGGTGATGTCTACGTATTAATCTAGATTTAAGGAATTTGTTGAAACAAGACATAGGTTGATAATATACCACCATGAAATACGTTCCAAATGAACTCACTAAACTCTGATGAAATCCAATTAAGTAATTATATGTGTATTCTCTATATCAAGATGAATTTCATTATTTTTCCAAAGGACAAATTTTATAAAGAAAACTTATTCACACATGACAAATTAATCTATTATGCAAAATATATCATTTCAATAGTACAGTCCTAAACTTTATCGTTGGAGATAATTTATGTATATAATAATTAATTTAGGTTTACATAGCATACTGGAATTTGGTTATAAAACTCAACCTTCCCTCCTCTTAGGTCCATCTTTAATTATGTTAGTATTATATCCTTTTTCACAAATTAGAACAATTAAAAAAATTCAGATCCAAGAAAATAATGTTTTAACAAAATCATTTTATATTACGTTTTATAATAATCAAATTAATTAAGTGTCCATAGAGCCCATGTTTTGAGAAATAAGCCATTGTTCCATTTCTAGTAAAATACCTTCTCTAGGTGCTACCTCTTCACCATGGCAGGGGGATTGTCCACCTCTTCCACTCAAAACTTCATACCAACACCCTTGGCAAAACCATCCACATCCACAACCTCGCCTATCCTTTCCTAGTATAATCATGTGGTGTATGTCACCCTTTATAGGGCTTGCATTGATATCGTGGCGGAGGAGGTGCCTCCCATTCCAAGATCTTAGAGGATTGAAGATGATGATGGGCTCCTAAATCACCCTTCTTCAAGGAGGAGGATAGGAAATCATGGACCAAGTTCGTTGAACATCTAATCATTGTGATGGACCATTTTCATAAGTACTCAATAGTCTTTTAGATTTTGGTGAAGAGAGTGGTGTTCAAGCCTCTACAGGGATGGATGCTGAGGTCCTAGAGACCAAAGGGATATTTCCAACTTTCTTCGCTTGCAGAGGGGATTTTCTTGTCTAGATTCTACAATGAGCTAGATCTATGGAATCCTTCAGAAAAGACCATGGTTCTTTTATGGCCAATTGGTGCTGACCAGGAGATGGTCTTTGAATGTAGACCTCAATAAGACTACATTAAAAATGGCCCTGATGTGGGTCATTCTCCTTGACCTGGCTAAACATTGGTCCAGGAGGGTGATCGCCTGTATCAACTACACCAACAAAACACCCCAACCATATGACAATCATGTGTCAGGACCTTCACTGGGAGTGGTGAGGATGTGTTTGGATATATTGATAGACAAAATCCATCTCATGTTGTGATGGTCGAGCTCCTATATGGTTTTGATCTAGAGATTTTTGTGCGATATGAAGCGCTACCTGATAGGTGTTGTGTATGTGAGGTGTTCATTGACCGGGAGGGGCCGTGTCCTGGTGCTTGTTCCCCTCTCTAAGATGATCCCCCTATCCATAGTAGATCATGACTTTAAAGGAGAAGGAACCAATACATGATAGTTGCTCCTCAGTCAACCGGTGGGGTGACCAACCCTGCAAAAAATGTTGAGAAGATGGATGAGCCTACTACATGCGTTACCAAGGAAGGTGGGAGTCTTCTTACTAGTCACATTGAGGGAGTAGGTGTTTCCAAGACTACAAACCAAGAGATTGGTGTAGAGGTGTTTGAGGTTATCCCCAACTGATTCCTCCAACATTATAGAATGATTCTCTCATATTACTAATGGAAGGAGGTTGAGTCATCAAAAACTCAGAGAGGCATTTATTTTAGTGGTTGAGTGTTTTACAAACCCCTTCGATGTTCTTCAGGGTCTAGAGGCAGAAGGTGAGGTTGTAGATGTTGTAGTTGATGACGGTGTTCCACAAACCCAAGCCTTGACTAGAAAAAAAAGAAGAGGAGGAACCACCCCCAGAAGAGGTGGTCCAATAGGAGGAAGTAACTCAATCTTAGAAACAAGCAAGATTGAGGAAGGTTATTCAAGAAGTAAAATCTTCCATCATGATTTGTTTGGAAACAAGAATTAGAAGATATGGTAGTGAAATGATCGTTGATCTTTTCCCTAATGGATGGAGCTATGATTGAAATCTTTCTCATATTGAGGGAGGTGGCATTTCCATAAGATTAAATCATGAGATATGGGATGTTTAGGTGATGTTTTCTATGGATGAAATGATCATAGCTAGCATCATAAATAATGGAGGACTTCACATTGTGATCTTAGGCATATATCTGAGATGCAGAGAAGGAGGTTATGGAAGGTATCGAAGAATGTAAATCAACATGACCTACCCCAGTTATTCATAGGGGATTTCAACCATGTACTTAGAGCTCATGAGAAGTGTGGCGATCTTCCCACACATGATTCTTGAATTGATCGATTCAACAATGATGTTGATGATGTGGGTTTGATTGAGTTTAACATGACGAGTGTTACTTAGAAAAATAAGAGAGCTTCCATAGGCATATTATTTCATATATTGATAGGGGATTTGCAAATCAGGCCTAGATGGATATATTCCCTAATGTGTCCATTGATCTTAGATGTCATCCAAATAGTAATCATGTTTGACTTTTGATCAAACTGTGCCAAATTTCCTCCAAACCCAAACCTTTTTGTTTCCTTAACATGTTGCTTGGATGGTCTTTGTCCTCTACCCTTGTAAAAAATGAGTGACAGACCCCGATCATAGGGAACCTGTTGTATGTTATGTCTGAGAAGCTGAAGTGGGTCAAGGCCACCCTCAAAGTTTGGGCTGAATCTCTATCTGATATTCTAACTTTAGTAGAGGCAGCTATGGATGCATTCAACAAGGCTGCCCTAAACATAATAGCTAATCCCTTATCCCCCTCTCTCATTAAGATGGATGTGGATACTAAGAAGAGACTCTTGCAACTAGAGAAGGAGAAAGAACTCATGATGTGGCAACACAACAATATCAAGTGGATTTGTGATAGGGATCATAATACTTGCATCTATCATGTGGTGGTGAAGAACAACAGAATGAAGGACAACTCTCCGATTAAGGAGGATGGTTCCACTATTAACAGAAAAGATGAGGTGGTGGATTAGGTTGTTGAGTTCTTCTCCAACTTATGTAATGGGGTTCTAGGTAACATAGATAATGCCAATCTACCTCCAAGAAAGGTGACTGAGGAAATGAATCAAAATCCTCTCCACCCTATTTCTTAATCTAAGATCAAGGATTGTCTCTTCTCTATTGATGTGTCTAAAGTACTAGGGCGTGATGGATTTAATACAATTTTTTTCATTTCTTATAGGATGTTTTCAAAGATGATTTTTGTCAGGCGGTGAGGTGGTTTTTTGTAGGGCGAAGAATGATGTCGTCTGTGAATCTTGCTTTCTTGCATTTGATTCCCAAATGGAACCATGTCTCCTCCTTCATGGACCTAAGACCCATTTCCTATTGTAATGTAGTTTATAAAACCCTAGCTATTATCCAAGCTTGTAGGCTAAAGAGTTTAATCCCTTCCCTCATTTTAGTACAACAAAGTGCTTTTGTTTTAGGTCACTCCCTATCTCATGCCACTCTACTTGCATCCAAGTCTTTGTAGGATTTAAAGGTCATGAAAAGTACCTAGAAAGCTTGTCTTAAATTAGATCTTGTGAAAGCTTATGATAAGGTTAAGTGGTTTGAACTATGGTTGATTATGAAATTGTTGGGTTTCACTTAGAGATGGATCAACATTTTGAAATAATGTATTGAAACTACTTCTTTCACGATACTTATCAATGATACTCCTTATCGCATTTTTCAAGCATCAAACAAACTCTATCAAGGATATCTACTTTCCCCTTTTTTTACCTTGGTGATGGAGTCCCTCTCCCATTTTGTTCATTTGGCTATTGAGGATAACTTCATTTGATCCTTTAGAGTGGGAGGTATTTGTTTTTGACTAATATCAAATCCAAAGTTTCTTCTCCAGGTCTTGCAACTCTTGGTGATGAAGACTCAAGGATGTTGTTCAGATAGAATAAGGGAGCTTCCCTACTCGTTATCTCAGTATTCTAATTATTGGAGGAAGGCAAGTGGGCAGTGATTATGCTATGTGCCTTTATAGTCTATGTGAGAGTATCTCCCAGTGAACTGGTCTACATATCTCTCTTATTGGGAGGATGATTCTAGTCAGGACCATGCTAGAAGGAAAGATCTTATTTTGTTGTGCCCAAGAGGATATTCCTTTGTTTGTTCTTATGAAGATACGATTCATTTTCTCAACTTCATATGGGGAGGTATACAACTTGGAGCGGATTGGAGACAATTTCCACGAGGTTCCGTGAAAGTAAGAAGCATATTTGGGATACCAGAGACATTGCCTTGGTTGTTACAACTAAAAGAGTGGACACTTACCTTAGATCGAGTGATTCATTCTATAATAATTGGATCTCACAAAGATAGGGTCAAACTTTGGATATCTACCCTCCTAGTTGCTCCAGTACCTAGAAAGGGATGACTGTAGGGAAATATGGGCATAGAGTAGGCAATGGAAACATAATTTTATCTATCAATAATCCCCAGAACATCATAAATGCGTCAACAACTATGTAATACAAATGATGGTTTAACAAGTTCGTACCTGGTCCTTGAGAAAGTCCATCAACTATAACTTGTTGTAGTAGTGGAGCACTTCTAGTTGCAATGGGACTCGTCTGTAGCAGCTCATGGTCTCCAACACAAACAACAGACTCAAACGACATCTTTAGCAGCTCCACCACACACTTCAGGTTGACATTGTCCTCCTAGCTACAGGAAACGACCACCTCGCCTCTATGGTACTCCACACAGACCATCTAGAACTCTTGTCATTCTAGTAGAACAAATAGGAAGGAGTTGTCCCTTCCATTGGTGTACTTGTTACCAATTTGCACTCCCACATTTTTTCTCCCTCCCTTTATCGGGTAGAACTTGCTTGGGTTCTCTTAGTTATCACAACCAAAGAAGACAAACAATTTTTAAGAGGCAATTTATCTGTGTCTGAGAATCCCCTAGTACCCCTATATTTATAGGAGGGGTTAGGGTAAGGGTTCCAAGTCTATGTGGGAGTGGAAGGGACTAGAATATGACAAAACATGCAACCTACAAGTGGTGAACCGGTAGGTTCTCTAAGATAAGCAGTCGATTGGCATGAGATCCGATCGATTCTCTTAGAGAACCAGTCATTTCTCCATGTTTTCCAATCACATATGAATTGGCAATTCAAATCCAATTAATTCACAACATGATGTCAACACTAATCCTTGATGCAATTGAATTTCTTCATGAACCGGTCGGTTGGTGACTCGAGCCGATCCATTAACCAAGTGAACTAGTTGGTTTGCTCCCCAGTTCCGGAAGAACACTGCCAATTCAATTTCTAAAGAACCTAACACTCTAAATGGATGTTTAATGACATGGGGTGATCGGTTGGGAGTGCAGTCAGCAGATTTGTTCCTAAATTGAATACCTAAACACTTTAGCAATCAAGTCAATTATCATTCATGATTAAACTTATCTTCTAAGTGAATTCCTATGTGTGTGACCCTATAGGTCCCCTATCATGTTGGCAGTGAATGTCCACAACTTGTTTATGATATCACAAGAAAGGAGTGGTGCCTAGTCACACATCAGTGGTACCCATGTGAATAGATAGTTGAAGAACAACTTCAACCTACAATCTATGTAAGGAATTACAATGATTGTATAATTACTTTGTCTCTAATCTGCAGAATGAACTAAAGGCTTAGAATCATCATCCTATCAATGTTCAATCACTATTCCTTGAACCTAGAGTAGACTGTTTGATATATATGTGACCTTAATATCGTATTCTAATTCACATGTGCGTGCACATGATTTTCAGCCTCACTTATTAAGTGGCCAGTAGATCAAACTCTAGTAGGAGGGACAAATCTCATTTATGTAACTCATAGTCAATCACCATGTGTCACAACTACCCAATCATCACCACTATGTCAATCCATATTTAGGGTTATATTGGATGATGTCAAACTAGATCGAATGACATGTAATGAGTGTACTGACTTTAGGTCTAAGAACTACAATCACAACCTTCAATATGAGAAATGACTATGACCATCAATTATGGTTTCCATGTTTCACTCTCAAGGTGGGTCTACCCGATATACTATTCCCCAACAAGTATATATGTGCTTGGTTTGATAACACATATCATGACTGATGAGATTCTATCATCAACCAACAGACTCCCACTTGCACTTAGAGCTAATCACCCACGAATCTCATTCTTAGTGATTGAACATGTCCATCATGTTTTTTTGGTGTGAGTGCTAATCAAGCGAGTTAGCAAAATTTTGCTATAATTTGTATATTACATGTTCCTCATCTCTTCATTGTACGACATTTTGTATGAGATGGAACTGTCATAATATTCTATATGATATTCCTTGCCTAATCGATAGATCCATTATTGTTATAGAATCTCTATTGTGTCATCAATGGTTGGAACATATATAAGTTTACCCATATGAACTTCTAGATCCTTATGGCATTCACTCTTGTGTTCACAACACCAGGATATACAACTACTGCTATAGAAAAATAATGGTCTATTAGTTCAGAAGTCATTCCAACTAATAACTCTTCTGTAGGATTAAACACACTTTTATATTGCGATCACTTTCTTTCATTACAAAAGCTTGCATTGGTGTAACCCTTTACAATCAACTCTTCCTTGTTGTTATAATCTAGCAATTTATCCTTTAGTGCTTCTCAATTACTAATGAATGTCTTTTAATGACATTCCAATGACCCTCTTTGGAAACTAATATAATCATGTCATGTCCAATAGATACAAGATTATGGGATGTGTGAATTTATATAACATACATGATATATCCATTCCTGGTGAACCTAACATCTTTCTCATGTCTTTACATTCTACACAAGAATCAGAACAAGGGTTCTTTAGAGAATAATCCCATGAATCACGATCAAATTCTCTCTCATTGAATCCTTCATGTTGAACTCTTTCAACATCTAGATATTGTATGTGCTCATACTTAGGTTATAAAACATTCAAGAACTATCTCCATAGATCTCAATCCCTATCACATAGGGTGTTTCACCTAATCCTTCATTGCTAAAGGTGTTTTATGCAAGGTCTCAATGTTTACAATATTGAGATGTTATTCCCCATCAATATGTGGAATATTTATATATGCTCCCACTAAATCTTTTGTAATCACAGATGTTATCTTTTATCTTGGATCAAGTCAAAATATTTGACTATCTTTTCAATTCAAAATGATCCTATTTCTCATATGATTGTTTCAATCTCAGGATTGAATCTTGTATCTTATAGACATTATTTTCATTTAGGAAGTTATAAAACCTTTAGGTTGTGTCACGTACACATCCTGTCCATATTTCTTTTAAGGAATGTAGTTTGAATCTTCATATGCCAAATCTCATAGTCTATACTAGTTGCATCAACCAACATGAAAATGTGTAAAGGGATTTCATCATGTTCAACAATTTGAACTGATTTGAAAACTTATGCAACCAATCTGTCCTTTTAGGTTATCTATGTTAGTCTCTCCAATGAAACCCCAACTGCACCATATGGGTTTTATCCCTTTTGGTGGTATAAGGTTTTGTGTCACATAAGTAACTTGAGATTCCCAAACAATTTGTGATTCCCAGTTGTTCTCATTGTACCTCCTTGTTGATCTTGAACCTTTCAAGTTCTACTTTTACTCCCACAGATTTTGTTAAAATTTATTTATCGTAGCAACAAACATTTTGTTTTCGTAGTGATGAATGCAAATTCATCTGTCTTTTTACATATTTTTCCAAGTCTTTCATTAGAAATTATCTCTTTTTCAGTAATTTCTAGGACCAAATTGCAATTCAGTAACTTAACAATTTATTTTGCAAATACTTATCTACTTTCTCAAATCTTGTAGAGTTTTTTCTCCAAAGCTGATTTTGACCCACTGAGCGTATGAGAGAGTCATCTCACTAGGCCAGACGGTCACCTCACCCCTAGAGATCACACATTTCAAGAGCCAAATGACAACCTTGGCCTTGGCTCAACCATCCAATTCAACATGCCAAATGGGCATCTCTATTCAGCGAGACGGTCGTCTCATGGACCTAGACGAGCACCAGAGCGAGACCAGATGGCTAGGTCAACTTGACGTAGAATCAAATCAACTCTCAAGTGCACTACCACAAATTTAGGGATCCAAACCTTCGATTACGTGCACAACTGTGCGAGACAGGCGTCTCCATCACCCAGACGATCGTCTTGGACATTGCTTTGAGCCCATGTTTGCAACCAAATGGTGCTACCAATACCCTCTTTATGGTTTCGATCTGAATGTTCTAGGTCCATTCCTAGTCATCACAAAGTGACTGTCTCACCTAATGAGATGGTCGTTTTACTCCGCGCGATCAGTACATTCCAACAACCCTTGTTCCTTTCTTTGTCCCTCATTTCAGGGTTTTCCACCTCTCCTTCCCCTTTAAAAGGAGGGTAGACTCCTCTAAGAAAAGGGTCCTCAATTTTTGTACTCAAGTTTTAGTTGAACTCTCTCAATTTAAATTCTTAGTGTAATATTTACATTCAAGCAATAAAATTAGTTTTTTTCTTCTACATCTTGATTTTCTTTATTTCTGATTATTTCTTAGCATTCTTTCTCTTAGAGTGGGATATTAAGACATCAAGCCATTTAATCATTGCCACCTTTGGTCTGTTCAAAGTTTTTGGATTTGTGGTCTATGGCTTCCTATATCATTCTCCTTGTCTCTCCCTTCCTCGCTATGACTAGTGAGTAGTTTCGTTATCGAGATGAAGGTAGTAGCCCCTTAGACATGTGTTAATCGGATCGAATTTTACACGACTACTTTAGAGAGATGGTTATCAATTTAAAAATTAATATTTGAACGAAGTAATCAATCGTTTTCATCGCAAGTTAATCCCGACGGATGCGATTGTTGAACCCTAATTTTAGAATGCCTAAACTGATTTCATGAGTATTTGGATGCGAACGTGGAAAAATCCTCTTTAGGATGAAGAACTAAGATACGTGAACACCATGACCAATGAGTTCATGTGAAGTTCATCTCTTGTGTTTTGATTACGAATAATCTGCATATCTACTTCTATCTTTTTGTCATGTATCAATTGATCTTGTTTTTACAAGGGATAAGGTGGTGAAACCCCTGAGCCTCTATGCTTTCCCTCCTAATTACAAACTTTTTGTTCTAACGCTTGTTTCAATCACTTCCTTTTATTTCTTGTAATTTTATTCTTGTTTGTGGGTAATATTTTATTTGTGCTACCATATTCTTCCTTTACTTTTCTTACTTTAGTTTAATCTTTTAATTTCCTTTCTTTAGGGAAACGTTTACTTTGTTTGCATTGTAAATATCTTATTTAAGTGTAATCAAACAACCCCCCACTGGGATTTGATTTCTTTCTTTATTCAGAAAAATACAAAAAAGAAATAATTTCAAAAATCAATTGGGATCAAAAGAGAACAATCTTAAAAATGTTGTCCAGTGGGATCAACCCGTCTATACTAATCTTTACAATAAAGTAATAAAGATTAAACTTTAAGATAATCATTGTAGTGAATTGGTGTGCTCTTCGACGCATATCAATTTTGGTGTTGCTGCTTGGGACAACAGACCGTTTCTTGAACCCCAAAAAATTGTGAATTTTTTTTTCATTTTTTATGCCTTCTGTGTAACATTCTGGAAGTGCTTACTCCTCTTTCTGCTGAATTTCCATTCCAGCAGTACATTTTTTCTACACTCAAATATAATTGTCATTATTACTGTGCATGCACCACCTGCCAAACGCTGATTATGTGCAACCAATTTTTTATCCCGAGCCAGAGAGAACGTTCCATTGTTAAGATGGATGAGGAAGAGGTTGCTCCTAGGATTGAGCAGGCACTTGCCACTGAAAGAGATACCATGATGGTCGAGCGTGTGACTCAAAAAGCCTCTTTGCAAGCTACCTACATAGCCAAACAAGAGGCTATAGTAGTTGCTCAAAGGGAGGCTGAAAGACAAAAACAATTAAAAGATTTTTCTACAACTTAAATTAGATATGCTCAACATCATATTATGCCACCTGCTATAACATCCCCCCAATACATGATCCGCACACAATGGATCACCATTCTTCAAACCAACCCATTTTTGGGGAACAAGGGTGACAGTGGCAAAGATCACCTCCAACCCTTCATTGACCTTTGTTCTTTGGACATTTTCCCAGGTGTTTCTGAAGACACCATTAGACTTAGGCTTTTCAAATACTTTCTTTCAAGGCAAGCCAACATTTGGTACAATGCCATGTAGAGTGAGGACCACGTCACCACTTGGGAAGATCTTCAAACCAAGTTCCTTGATAAATTGTCCCCCCCTTCCCTCACCTACAAAATCAAGGGACAGATCCTTCTCTTTTCTATGGTCCCAGGAGAAACTTTCAGAGAAGCTTGGGAAAGATTTAGGGAACTCCTACATTTCTTCCCCTATCATGACATCTCCCAATCTCAACTCATTGAGATATTTTACCATGGTGTTGATGATTACACCAAGAGATTCCTTGATTCCTCATGTGGAGGAAATTTATGTTCCAAAGTCTAGAAGAAGCATGGGGAGTAGTGAAGCATGCTTCAGAAACACAAGCCATATGAGGAACTTGGTGGGTCCTAAAAGTTGCCAAGGCAGAGGTAAATCCTGACAATCAAAATATTTTTGAAGCCCATAAGCTTATTTCCTTGTAACAAGATCACTTAGAATATTCTTTCAATGCCTATGAAAGGTAACCTCAACAAGAGAAGGATGCTAAATCTCTATGTTGGATATGCCAAGGGTATGATCATGCTACCCTTCAATGTCAGTATCTCTACAACACTCCTATGCATCCTAATGTTCGTCAACAAGTGGAGGACCTTAACTCAATCCATAGTATCCCAAGCCAGGCTCACTACAATCCTAATCAAGCCAAAAACCATCCTATATTTCAATATGAAAATCCACCAGGAGCATAAAACTCTTCTCAACCTCCCCCTCCACAAAGACCCCCACAACCCTAAGCCAACTACCGTCCACCACCAGACTTCCCATACAATAACAATCAAAGGAATTTGGGAAGCAAGGGAACTATAGGGGTAATATTCAAAATCGTGGACCTTACCAAAGACAACAATATCAAAACCTTCATCAACCACCACCTCAATAGAATTTCCCCATTCCTGTAACCGATGAGAGGATTTCTTCCTTAGAGAAAATCATAATAGCACATCATAAGTCAATGTATGCTTAGTTTGCCTTCTTGTTTACCCAACAAAAACCCATTGTAGTTACATATTTTAGACAACCTAAGAAAAAACCAAAACACCTTGAACAACTTAAGGTTGTCTCCATACGTTCCGGAAAGACTCATACTCCTTCCCCTGAGAAACCCATAGTTGTACCTTTATACGTTGAGGATGATGATATTGTGGTCATCAAAACTCCTCCTTCACTCACCCCCGCCATCCCCACTTCTACCTTCCCTACTCTGATGGTCCCACTAGTGGAAATTGACAAGCTAGAAATTCCTATCTACAAACCTTGTCCACCTAAAGAAAACTAGACTTGATACTCGTTTTGTGAAATTTAGGGAATCAATGAAAAAGTTGCATGCAGATATTCCCTTTCTTGATGCCTTAGTTGATATGCATGCCTGGTCCAAGTACATGAAATCCTTATTGACCAAGAAGTACCACACCAACGAGCATGTGATAGTAATGCTTGCTAGGACCACCTCTAATATCATTAAAAGAAAGATGTCTGAAAAGAAGAAAGATCCTGGTTCCATTGGGATTGGGTGCTACCTAGGTGATAATACTTGCAGGATGGGTCTTACAGATTTGGGCACTAGTATTTCTATCATGACCTATAGTCTTTAGAGGAGGTTAGGATTTGTTGACATGCTTTTTACTTCCATAACCATCCAATTGGCTGACTCATCCATGAAAAACCCTATGGGTATCATTGATGATATACCTGTAAGGGTTGGGAAAGATGCTTAAGTCCCATGTGACTTTGTCATCATGGACATAAAGGAAAACTTAAGGTACCCCATCATCTTTGGACGCTACTTTTTGTCCATCACTCGTGCCTTTATTGATGTTGAGGCCAGAACCATCTTCTTGCACCTAGGTGAGAAAACCTAAAGTTTAGGGTATTTGAAACCATGTGTGGACCAAGATTCCAAGAAGAGGTCTATCTCCTTGATTGTATTGAGAAGATGCAACTGTTGAGACATGAATGGGAACTAGTTGAGGATCCCCTCTAAAATTTCCTTGTGACCCCTATTGATTGTGGATTTGAAGATGAGCAATTGGAGAAATATATACTTCATCTCGACACCTTTGAGGAGATCCATGATGAAAAGTTTGAGGATCTCAAAATGGTCTATGTTATGGATGTAAAACCTAGCCCCCCCTAAGAAACCTAACATGAAACCCTCCTTGAAGGTCTCAAATATGTTATCCTAGACGAGAACCAAATTTATCATGTTATCATTAACTATGATCTCACCTATGATCATGAAACTAAGCTCATGACTAAGATTATAAATAGGAAATTTCCTTAGGATACAAGACATGCATAAAATTCCTATGGTAGAAGAGTACAAACCTTCTAAACACCCTCAAAGGAAACTAAATCCAAACATGAAAGAGGATGTTTGTCTAGAGGTTATAAAACTTGTGACTTCAGGAATCATCTATCCGATATCGGACTCCCCATGGGTTAGTCTTGTTCAGGTCGTCCCCAAGAAAATGGGTACCACTATCATGATGAATGACAATGATGAGCTTATACCCACCTGTACTGTCACAGAGTGTAGGATTTGCATTGACTATAGGAAACTGAATAAGGCCACTATGAAAGATCACTTCCCCTTTCCTTTCTAGATCGAGTACTAGAGAGCCTCGTGCATGAGAAAAACTTTTGTTATCTTGATGGCATTCATGTTTTTATCAGATTTTCACTTATCCGGATGACCAGAAGGAAATGATATTTGTTTTCCCATTTGGCACTTATTCATTCAGGAGAATGTCATTGGAGTTGTGCAATGCTCCAACCCATTTTCAAGGGTGCATGTACGCTATCTTTGTTGGATTGACCGAGACCATTATGAAGGTGTTTATGCACGATTTATCCATCTATGGAGATAGTTTTGACTCTTGCACTACTACAGAAATGGCTTATAATGTCACATTTAGAGGCGTCAGTTGTATCCAAGAAACCGATGCCTAAAACCTACACCGTTGGTTAAGCACACAAATCAAAATCTATATGTGAATACCGGCCAGACACGGGTATGGCTTTTTATTTAGTGTTAGTTGCTCAGTAAGAAACCGACGCCTAAAATTGCCCGCCAAATCCAATTTTTCCAGTGCAAAAAAATTACCTCCGAAATTTCACATTCGACATCGGTTTTTTTACTAAATAATCGACGACTAAAGGTTTTTCGTGAGATAGAAATCGGGCCCACTTTTGTCGTCGGTTTTATTGCAATAACTGACGCTGAAGTGTTTTCGCGCGCTATCCCCGCGAAAAATTTTACCCCCCTTTGGCGTCAGTTTTCTGAGGCAACCGACGACTATGGTCATAATCCGAGATTTTTTTTTTGTCAGCATATGTAGAAAGACGTCGGTTGTTCTAGTTAAAACTGACAACTATCATTTAACATAGGTCTCGGTTTTTTTCTTTGACCGATGCCTTTTATTTTAAGTGTCGATTTTGTTTAATAACTGACGTCTATTGTTAACTTAATAGCACCTGTGCAAACCAGACTCTTCCCCTTTCTTTATTTCATTCTCAATTAAAAGTTTAGAGTCTGATGATATCTCTCCACCGCCGATCTCTATGTCGTCGTTGCTGCTGCTACTACTAATGCTACCGCCGTCGCCGCTCTTGGGCTTCCAAGCCGCCGCCGCCACCGCGCCGCACAACTGCCACCGCCATTGCTTCTACTGCTACTGCTACTACTACTACACTGGACACCACACAACCGCCGCTACCGCACGCAGCTACCACACAACCGCTGCCACCACTACGCTAAGGAGCTACGAGATCACACCGCTGCCTACAGGTGCAATCTGGCCTGCTCCTCTTCTTCCTCCACTCTTCGTTCATGTGTTGTATAGGCGGGCGCCCATAAGTAATACATGTAACGACGTTTTTTATTTTACTGATGTCAATCAACTGATTAGTATTTACTTATCTACTGATTTGTATTTACTTATCTACTAATTTGTATCTACATATATACTGGTTTGTATTTACTTATAAACTGATTCATATTTACTTCTACTAATTTGTATTTACTTATCTACTGATTTGAATTTACTTATCTACTAATTTGAATTTATATATCTACTGATTTGTATTTACTTATCTACTGATTTGTATTTACTTATCTACTGATTTGTATTTACTTATGTGCTGATTTATATTTACTTAAATACTGATTTGTATTTACTTATCTACTCATTCATTCATCTAATGATTTTTTTATTAATCACATTATTTAAATTTAGGGCTTTGTATTTGTTCATCTACTTTTTAAAATTATTTAATCATCAACTGATTTATATTTGTTTATCAACTGAGCTGTACTTTTTTATCTATTGCTTTGTATTTGTTTATCTATTGATTATATTTATTTATCTAATGCTTTGAGTTTACTTATTTAGATGTTGCTATTGTAAATCAACCTAGGATATGAACAAATCTTGTGTTTGCATATGTTTTTGCTTCTAATCCTCATGCTTGACCTAATTTAGTAAATTTTGATGCATGTTGAAATAAGATTCAAACTTGTCCATTCTAGCTTTCTAATTTGATTTGATTATGTGCTTTGAACCTTGAAACATGCGTGTCAAAGATACATTGATGTCTCAAACTTAACTCACATGTGGGTCTTCTTTTTCTAAAATGATTATGTGACCTAGTATGTATGTTGATATATGAAGCTCTAGTTAAAACTTCAAGATTGACCCCTAATTAATACATTATAACATAATTGAATCGTGTACTTGTGTTGTTGCAGGTGTTGTTGACTTGTTGTTGATTTGCATATATTTCTTCTTCAGCCTTCAAGTGAGGTATAATATTCTCACTCTCCCAATTTTCCATTAGGCTCCATTTTGATTTAAATCTTTGATATATGGAATCATGGTTTATTTGCTACTTATTATTTACTGACAAGCATGATTAAATGATGTTACATAAAACTTAGGATATGAATGATGAAACTAGGATTGTAGGTATAAGTATGACAACAAACATGTATTTGTTGGCCTAGAAACCCATCCAAGATTTACTCATTGGGAGTAAATTTGGGACTGTTCTTCAACACTTAATCTCACTTAGGATGTAAGTGTATAATGTGTATTGGGTTTTCAAGAAAATTTTTGTAGCATTTCCCCGTTTATTCTCTAAGTGCATATGTACTTGGAGAACAGCGGGGAAATGCTGCCGAAATTTTCTTGAAAACCCAATACACATTATACACTTGCTAGTGAGATTAGGTGTTCAAGAATGGGATAGGTGGTATACATTTATTATATATAAGAATGACAACACACGTATTTGTTGGCCTAGAAACCCGTCCCAGATTTACTCATTAGGAGTAAATCTTGGATAGTCCTCGGTTTGGGACTATTCTTGAATACTTAATCTCACTTAGGATGTTTTAACCATTTATTATACATAAGACCTTAAACCCTAAAGTTTTAACCATAAACCCTAATATTTTAACACTAGACCCTAATCTTGTTCTAAAATATACTTGTTTTCTATTTGATCATAGAATCGATAGATCATGGATGTCCATTCCAAATCGCTGCACCCCAGAGTTTATTTCTAGTCTTGATCAGTTTATTAGATTTGCCGAGGAACATAGGAAACAACCTGGAGATAGGTTCTACTATCCATGTTGGCATTGCGGTAACAACTTGAAAGTCAGCACTGGTGATGAAATCAAAAGTCATGTCATGTGCAATAGGATTGTACAAGGCTATACAAAATGGCACTGGCATGGAGAGATTTCAAACCTGAAATCAGTGGATGTCGATAGCAGTGCTTGTGTGGAAGAAGAAATTGCCTCCGATGATGTAGATGAGAATGAACCAGTTCCAGTAGACATCGTTGATGCGATGCTAGATAGTTGTGGGGTAGAGCACACCGATCCACCTTCCATGTTTAGAAACATTGTGCATGATGTTGATTACTAGTTAATAGCAATTCTATTTTGCAATTCTATTTTTGTAGATTACTAATTTTTAGGATACTAGTTAATAGCAATTCTATTTTGCAGAGTATATTTGATCTGGATTAAAAGATGCATCATAAATGCATGATGTAACGTTGTGGGAGGGTCCTAAGGAACTATAGGACAAATCTCACATGAGATTACATATGTGATGCTGAGAAGAGGTTCTTGATTGATTTCCAATTCTAGACTGATCACTTTTTGACTAACTCTACACTAATAATTTTTTTTTGTATTCTCTTTAAAAAATAAATTTAGGCAAAAGACAGCCACTGAGCAATGGAACTACCTGGACACCAAAGACTGGGAGGACTTTGTTACCCAAAGAAAAACGGATGAATTCAAGGTATTAAGCACCACTTTAATTAATATACATTCTTATGTATTCACCTATTCAGAATTAACCTTTTGTGTTACTAAACAAATCAATGTGCTTACTAACAAGGCTATCAGCGATGCTCAAAGAGAAAGGCGTGCACTGAATGTGCATGACCACACAATGGGTCCAAGAGGCTATGTAGGTGTTTGCCAAAGACTACAGGCTGAGTCTACTGCTCAGTCTGCTGCTACTCAGGAGTCCTCTACTATTGGTCCCGCACCTCTGCCTCGCCATGCTATGTGGATAGCTGGGAGGCAAAATAAGAAGGGAGATATAATGAAGCCCGCAACTGCTGAGGCGGCTGCAAAAATGGTAAAATTCAACTCTTAGAACAATCAATCGATATTGATTATTGTTATGTTTACTTACCAATTTCTGTTGTTGGCAATTAGCGGGAGCTGCACGAGCAAAGGAAAGAAGGCAAGTTCATCCCTGAGTGCACAAGGGATGAATTGATAGTTTCTCTGGGTAACCCAGAGCATCCTGGATGTGTTAGGGGTGCTTGCACTGGTGTGGGCATCAAAGCGTTCTGTGGGCCATCCCCGCGCAAATCTGTCTTAAAAGCGGGAATTTCACAAGTTGAGGTAACCTATTTTTTTTTAGAATGTTATTGTGAAAGGGAATTCAATAATCGACTATGTTTCTTTTATCCATGTATAGGTAGATGAATTAATTAAGAGGAAAGTCCAAGAATCAATGGTGAAGTGGCAGGCAACTCAGACGGTCACTCATACGATACCTGTGACGTGCCACACTTCTATTACTCCTACTGTAGAGGTTGGGAGTATTCCTATAGACCCACCACCTAGCACATCCTTTGTAAGTATTTTTATGACATAGTAGCTAGTCTTTTCAAGATGATATGTTTATGTATATATGTATATAACATTCTTAACATAAATTTGTAGGGGTTGAAGCAATGTCATCTAAAAAGTAAAGAATATATTATTGTAGAGGCATAGACTTACCCAGACCTTCCAGGGGAGATGTTTCATGGGACTCCAGTATCATCTGGTGTGGTTCATGTGAGCCTGATACATATACTCCCCGATTGGAGGGATTTTCAACTACCATATTCCCACGCAGATTCTAAAACGCTTGGTGAGGCAGAAGGCGGAGTGATAATGTGGCCCAAAGCGGATGTCGTCTATACTAATATTGTATGGTAAATTTACATTACGTTAATTTGTTAGTGTGTGTATATGATTCAATTGATCTGAAATTATATATACAGGTCAAAAAGATGACACCTGCTACATCTCGGCCTCCACATCCACCTCCTCAACTACCAAGTTGGCTTCCAAGGGACCTACACACCTCGTTAGGTCCTAATTGTAGGGGTATGACAGTATGGATCAGCAAAAATGATCAAAAGTGCCCTATAAATGTTACGATTCCGGAGGATGTTGTAGGTCAATCATACGATAACAATCTATTTATACAAGTTTTGCATACGCATTAATACATAGGTATTAATGCAGGTCAATCATACAAAAATAAGCTATTTTTACAAGATATTTTGGAGTTGTTTTGTTATGATTGGCTGAACACATCTATGATAGAGATGTGGATATGGTGAGATCTTATTTATACATTTGTATACCTTGTTTTATATATGGTGATATGGTTTCTTATATATTAATGCATACGTAATACATGTTTTGTAGCCACTTACACAAGATATGTACATATTTCACATTTTCCCATGTGGGATTTTTGGTTCCATCTTTGATTAGTCTTGTAGATACAAACCCTTCTTCAGTTACTTCATACTGCTGTGATGCTTTTGAATATTTTGGTAAAAATAAGAAGATGGTGATAATAGCTCCATTCAATGTCGAGTAAGTTTACTTTTCTTATAATTTGGACTTAAGAAAATTATATTTTGATTATGGATTTTGAGTTATTAATTTTTAACTTTCTTACATGTAGTGGTAGGCATTGGGAGTTACTAGTTATTGTCCCCAAGACGTTCACTGTCTATTATCTAGATCCTGCGGGGAATGAATTGAATACATTATATGGACACACAATGAAAAGGTCATTATTCTTGTGAGAAATATTTCATATTTTTATATCTATTAACATATGTTATTACATTACTATTTAATTATGTGATTTAATGTGTTACATTAACATGTAGGGCTTTACAAGAGTTCAAAAAAGCTAGAGGAAAGGTCCCCAGGAAAAAGAATCAGCCACTAGTTTGGGAGAATGTGAAAGTAATTTTTCGACTCCAATGTATATATTATTTATGTGAACTGTGCTTATTTGTATTTTTGAATATTTTGTATGTTTCAATTTATAGTGTGCTACACAAGACAACGGATGGGCATGTGCCTACTATGTGATGCGATTTATGGACCTAATCATCAAATATGTCGTAATGGAAATCGATACTATACATCAGGTATTATATATAGTCTCATTAGATAATATGAGATATATCAATCTTATTATATATTATTAATTACATATATACGTCATTCTCTTTGGAGGTGTTTAAAACTGACTTCAGCTTAGGTGGAAAGTTATTAGATGTACATACTCCCTATACGAGCGAGGAATTAGATGTTGTAAGAGAAGAATGGGAAAAAGCCCTACAAGTAGTGGTAATTTTTAAATATAATTAGGACAATGATGACAATGATGACGATGATGAATAAAGAATGATATTTCTAAACTTTGTTCTCATAATTATTTTTGTGTGAATGTGAATGACTTTTCTAAATTGTCATATGTGTGAATGTGAATGACTTTTTCTGATCAATACATGAATGTTTGAATGTGAAAAGAGATGAAATGAATGGAACTGGATGTGAATGTAAATGACTTTGCATGTTTCTACATGTATCTCATAAATACATGTGTCTGAATGTGAATGACTTTGTATGTTTGTGTCCTGTTGTTGTCTGATATCAATGGATGTTGTAAACCTGCAGTTGAGAATTGAACTGTAGGTTCTGCATCCTACGACCAACCATACAACAGGCCTGCAAACTGATATGAAAAAAAAATCAGAACATAGGCGTCAGTTATTTGTATAAAACTAACACCAAAGACATATGGTGTCGGTTATTAGCAAAAAAATGACGTCTCTTCCATGGCAGGAGTGGATTATCGGTAAGAATCGACGCCTATTGTGGCCAGGCACGGCCGTGCTGGTAGGGATATGGAGTCGGATATTGTTTAATAACCGACGTGTTTAACCATGATATAGTGTCGGTTTTCGTTAAGAACCAACACTTATAGTTCCCTTGTTGGCATGTTTTTGGTGGTGGGAAGGGTTATGGTGTCGGTTAGAAACCGATGCTGAAGGTGTCGACTTTTAGCAGCGCCCACTTGGGTCTCGCTTGGAAACCAATGCTAAAGGCTCTAAATAACCGACACCAAAGGCCTTTTTTGTAGTAGTGTTGCCTCCACCATGTATCTCTTGTTTTGGAAAAATATGAGGAAGCACATTTTTCCTCAATTGGGAAAAATATCACTTTATGGTGACTAATGGGATTATCTTACGCCATAGGGTGATGAACCATGGCATTGAAGTTGATAGAGCCAAGATTGATGTTATCTCCAAACTTCCACCCCCTTCTTCTGTCAAGGGCGTTCGTGCCTTCCTTAGGCATGCACATTTTTATCAGCATTTCATCCCTGAATTTTCTAATATCACCAAAACCTTAACCAATGTCCTTCAAAAAGACACCATTTTTGGGTTTAATAAAGCTTGCATGACCAATTTTCTTTGTTTAACAGATGCTTTCACTATCCCATCATTTGAGCTCATGATTGGTCCTTGCCTTTTGAGTTAATGTGTGATGCGAGTGATTATGTTGTTGGTGCTATTCTTAGACAATGTGTTGATAAAAAGCACCATGTAATTCACTAAACATCCAAAATTCTTGATGATGACCAGCGAAATTACACCACTACTAAAAAGGAAATGCTAGCCATAGTATATGCCTTCGACAAATTTTGCTCGTATTCGGTAGGGTCCAAAGTCATTGTTTACACAGACCATGAAAACATTAGGTATTTGATGACTAAAAAGGATACCAAACCCTCCCTTCTTCGTTGGGTCCTTTTACTTCAAGAATATGACCTTGAAATCCTTGGCAAGAAAAGTTGTGAAAATGTTGTTTTCGATCATCTTAGCTGCCTTGACTTTTTTGATGATGATGGTATCACCATTAATGACTGTCTCCCTAATGATAAATTATTAAAAAAGGAATCCTGATATCATTGGTTTGTTTACTATGAAAATGTTCTAGCCACATGTGTGTTGCACCCTGAATATAATGGACATTCTAAGGCTAAATTCTTCCATGATATTAAAAAATACTATTGGGATGACCCATACCTTTTTAGATTATGTTCAGATGGACTTTAGCACAGGTGTGTCACTGAGGAAGATGCTAATGACCTTCTTGAGCAGTGCTATTTTGGTCGCACTGTAGGGCACATAAGCTCTCAAAACACCACTAGAAAGGTCTTATAATCTAATTTTTTTCTTGCCTAATCTATTCAAAGATTCACACCATTTTGTCCTTGCTTGTGATGAATGTCAAAGGACTAGAAATATATCTAAGAGAAGCCAAATGCCCACGACTTCTTGGTAAGACATTGAAGTTTTTGACATGTGGGGTGTAGATTATATGGGCATGTTTTCTTCTTATTACAGGTACAAATATATCTTTGTGGCTGTTGAATATGTTTCAATATGGGATGAAGCCATCCCCATCAAAACCTATAATTCCAAACATGTGAAGAAACTTTTCAAAGACATTAATTTTCCTTGATTTGGGGTACCTCACACCGTAGTTTCTGATGGAGGTTCTCATTTTTTAGAGAAAAGTTTTGAGTCCTTTATAACACGGTATGGAGTCCATCACAAGGTTGCCACTCCTTAGCACCCTCTGTCTAGTGATCAAGTTGTGGTGTCAAATAGGAAAATCAAGTCCATCTTAGAGAAAATAGTAAATCGCACTAGGTCCGATTGAGCTTTGAAACTCAACGATGCATTGTGGACATACAGAATTGCCTATAAAACTCCTATTGACACAACTCCATTCAAATTGATTTATTGGAAATTGTGCCATCTACCCATAGAATTAGAACATACGTCCAATTGGGCCATCAAAACTCCTGATTTTGACGTATTTATTATAGGTGAAAATCGATTTTTTGAAAATGCAAGAGTTAGATGAGCTCCGGATGATGGCATATGAAAATGCTCGAATTTATAAAGACAAAACCAGACTATGGCATGACGGCCATATTTGGTGAAAAGACATTAGGGAGGGTGACCAAGTTCTAATATACAATTCCAGGTTGAGACTCAATCCTGAAAAACTCAAATCTAGATGGTATGGGCCCTACCTTGTCAAGCATGCGTACCCTCAAGGAACTTTTCTTCTTTGGGACAAGCTTCTAGGGGAGTTTAAGGTAAATGGGCATAGACTTAAACTGTACATTACCATTGAGGACTTTCTATCTCCTGAGGCACATTAACTCTCCTTACTTGAAGGCCTCGACCTGCATGAACCCACACCTCTCCCTCTCATGCCTGAAACAGCTCCAATAAACTAGACGCTTATCGGGAGGCAACCCAATCATTTAAATTTGTGAAATTTTCTTCTATAATTGTTTTAAGTAACCATTGTTATTTTAGTTTCAGATTTGATTTTCAATACAAAAAAGGAGCTATACAGTCTACCATCCAAATGGACGAAGGTAGACAATCTACCCAGTCAGATGACCATCTGGTAAAAGTGAGACATCCATTTTGGCCTTTCAGACGACCCTACAAACAATGACGGTCATTTGAAATTCAAACTGGAGAGGTGCCATAAGACCTCAAATGATTGTTTGTCACAAATGAAACGGCCGTCTCGGCCTACGAGGAACATTCGAAAGAGGTTTAATTTGCACGATTGTTTTGAAATTTAAAATGTCACTTTGACCATACAAACTGCCTAATGGTTGTCTGGGTTAAGCCTAGGCGGTCGTTTCGCCTCTACTTCGGCCTATAAAGTGACCTAGAGAGGGTTGTCTTTACACATCTTCATTGTACTCTACTCGCTTCTTATACGTGCCATCGTTGTCTTTGCAAAGTGCCTGCTCCACATCTCCTTCAGCCGCCTTGCTAACCTCATACGGTCACCTCAGACTCCCCAGTGGATGTCTCGATACCGTCACCACCGTCTACCATCTTCGTCCAGTTGGCCATCTCATGCGAGATAAATGGTCATCCCGTGGAAAGCGTCGACCACCTCTTCATCAAGGGCCTAATGCTCAATTTTTAATCAGCCACTCCTCTTTTCCTCTGCCCTCCTTGCATTCTAGCCGGTCGTCTATCCTGCTGAGATGCCTCTTTTGTCACCATCTCGCCGCCTCTTGCACCTTCTCACCACACCAAGCACAAGAAGGATGACTGCCTTGTTGGGCAAGACGCCCGCCTCAACCTAGACCGGTGCCCTCTTTCTCTTCTGTCAGACATGTACTTCTTCTCCTCCGAATGGGCATTTCATCACTACCAAACGTTGTTCTGAGTACCCTACCAGTCGGCCATTCGCTGAGCATGTGAGGCAATGACCAACCTGGTTGATTGGCTAGCTACCAAGTGGTCGTCTGGATCAGTGCACCCCCAAGCCTCTTTCCTGTTCCAAACGCTCGTACAGAAGTCACTATACGATCGTTTCATCACCCCCTGACGCCCACCTCAAGCTAGTCAAGAGGTTGTTTGGTCTGCTTCAAACAACCATCTCAACACACCAAACTCCCAGTTTAAGATACCACATCAAAAATTCACCATGTCTGAGGGAGGGCCACAACGCGACTTCCTTAACCCCTTACACAAGGGTAAGCCACCCACCAAAATGATGGTTTCTCATGAGCCATATCACCGTTCCACTATGAGACAGGGGATTCACATTAAAGATCCTACTGGAGAGTTCTCCCCTGAAGTGGCCTTAGAAATGCAATGTGACATTGATGAGTTCAAATCCATAATGGAGGCCGAGAGAGGACGATCTACATCTTGCGGCAATTCAGACTCCATAGTGCCACCTCCACCCCGCATAGATCCTACCCCAGAGAACTATGCTTAGTTTTTTAGAACAATGCACTACGCCTGGTTCAAGTAGACTACTACGGTTGGCGTCTCTCTTCCTAATTGGGCCTGCGGCATCACCCTTGATGTACTTGGTATTCAGGAGGTGATAAACAACATCTTGAGGGAAAATGATATACTCCTTTTCCTGTATCGGGTCACTCCAATGTATAATGACCTCACGTTGGAGTTCATCACCACCTACTGCCAGTACCACAGTTTATGGGCAAAATCTAGCTGCAAGGCCCCAGTCTTTGGCAAATATTTTGAAATCACATCCAGGCAACCGACATCCATGATACTTGATGGAGACGACAATTACTGCCTCATCCGATACATGGAGTGTCGCCACGCATCCATCTTGACAACTATAATGCGGAAAAGTTCTAGGAGTACATCAAAAAAATTTAACCCAAGCTACATGGAAGCATTAAGGTATCTAGCATCCACAACCTAGTGGCCCAATGCCTCCACCACATCTTAACCCGCACTTTCTTTGGAAGGGAAGCTACTCATGGCGCCATTACACTTTCTTAGCTTTATACGCTACAATGTCTTTTGAACAACGAGCCATACAATTGGGGATGTGCCATGATTGACCATCTCAACTACCAGGACACTAGCATTACCTCATTCTCCTATTGCATCAGCCATGTACTCACTTATATCGTACACTTTTTGAGGTACACTCATATCCACTTCCAGCCATTGACCCTAAAGCATCACCTGATTGACCTGACATACTTGAAGGGGTGCAAGTTCCTATATCCAGGTACCAATGGAGTCTACTACTTTCTTTTTAAAGACTCCCAGATTATCCTTGAGCTTCTGCACCATGGTAGGTTTACAACCGCCAACCTAGTTTTTGACTTGTCAGAACTAGCGGTGTATATAACACAGTTCCTTCTGGAGTATCTAGACCCAGAAGACGTCCTTGAGCCCACGGCTAATAGGAGTGTCTCTTTGGAGGCACATGATGATGAGAAAGGAACACGACCTCCTCATTCTCAACACTACACTAGGAGACATAGGGCCATTGAGGAAAGCCCCGAGGAGCCTCATGGATTCTACGAGATCAGAGACCAATTGGAGGAGATACAACGCAAGCATCAATGTAAAGGTCACCAACTTAATCTCATACACTTGATGCAGAGCTCCCATGAGTCTTGGCATGTGCACCAGGGCCACTACAACACCAGCATACCTCATTATGAGGAATATAGGGCCCATCGGGCCTACCCTGACCCCAACTCCTCCATTGGGGAAACTCCTACTACAACCCTCCATCATCTTCACATTTTCCACTACTAGAGTGATTTTCTTCCTTCCATCTATGATTTAGGTTTTTATCGCGACGAGTAAAAGTTGATGTTCAGGGTGGAGGTGGGTGGTACGGTTCTTTTCCACCCCCTTTCTTTTCCCTTATTTGCTTTATTTTGCCTTTTTATTGTTTTGCATGTATTTTCTTTAGTTTATGGCCCTTATGTAACGACCCCGCCTCCTGGTAACCCCCAATTAAGGGAGACCGAAAGGTCAGAGCCGTTATCCACTAACTCGGATCAAAGGTTTGAAAAATAATCAATAATAATTATGAAATTCTACTAACTAAACTGAAATCTGGTAGAAAATTTAAAACTTTGCATACCTTTTAAAACTTTGGGAATCTATCTATCCAAGCTTGATTCTACTCTATCTAATCCTCCTTGCACTTTATGTTTTATTTTCACAATGTGTCACTTTATTGTTTGTTCATTTCAAGGTTGTACCTAAAACGCCGACAAACAAAACGTCGGTCACCATATCAAAATATACCGGTATGTGGGAACAACCAAAAGTTTGCACATATGGATAACAATATAATTATCACAATCAACTTAATTAACAAGCCAATTTACACTTTTCAGTATGACATTCTCCACCGCTTTTGCCCTAACCTTGGCATACCCACCTTAGGGTTTCTTTTGCCAATGACTTAAGGCCACCTTCTCAATCCCGAGCTTGGTTCCTGGGGGTCACCACTCGTGGTGCCCACTAGTCATGCAATATCATAGGACACCTTCTCATTCCCGAGCATGGTGCCTGGGGTCACCACTCATGGTGCCCATTGGTCTACCCATCTGGGCCTGACCTTTGGCATCTTCCATCAGGGTGGCATGTAGGTGTGAGAATACATACTTCTATTATAAATGTGATAATCACAGTGACTTTATAATTTGCAAGTATGAACATCCAAACTGATAATTTGCATTCAATGCGATTAACCATCCGAAAAATCCTTAGAAAACTAAGGCGGTTATTCATAATTAACCACATACCTGATAAACAGACTTGAATGCAGAAATAACTCAACCAATCAAGAGATCAAGCAAGTACACACAGTTTGATCCTAAAAAAGGCATCAAATATATTTCTATCATGGATCATGGTATTCAAATATAATAGGCCTAATCGTGCCCTAGGGTTACTAGCCCTTTTTAGGGTTTTGACCATAATTAGGGTTTCACTTCCTTTTTACCACTTTCACTTTATTTTTATCAAATATCAAACAAACCCTAATTATCTTAGTTTATTTTCCATTAAGATCTTAAGGTCAGATTTGGATCACAAAAACCCTAATTTTCATATTATTATATCCTTTCTTCCCTTTTTCCCTCACTTAGGGTTTCTAAGGGTTTTAATCAACATATTAGGTTTAAATCCCTAATCCTTGCAATTCCCTCATCAAAACAGATTAAAATCCATCTTAATCATTAACCAAGTTAATAATGCTTGAAATAACTTATTTGCAAGATTAAATATATCTTTTATCAACATTTAGGGTTTCTAACCACAAATTAATACCTTTTCTCTCCAAAATATGCACTTTTGCAAAAGTATATTGATTTCAGTGTCCAAACGATTTTTAATGCATCCCTCATATTTTTTTGATCATTTTTCATGTATTAACTTTTCCGATCTGAGTTTCCTATCTCAAGATATGATTTTTATAGGAAAAACCCTTCTTTATTGGTTTACTTGCTATATTTAGAAAAACAAGAGGCGTCAGATCCGTGGTCCAGAGGATTACACGAAATCCAATGGTTCGAAGGAACCCACCTAACTCACGATTAAAAGAATCAAAAGACGACTTTACCCTTACCTCTTCACTGCGCGCACAAGGGAAGGAACGTAATTGTGCATCAGGTTGTCTTCAACCTCGCGCGTTCCTTCTCACGCAAAATAACGGTCAACTGGGAAGTTGACTTCGAGCTCCAGAGCACCTGCGCGCGATCTAAGACCACCGATCGCTTCATCTCCATCTCACAAACTCGACGATCCCCTCAATTGGCCGTGGGCGCCTTTCCTGCCGTTGGGGCTACTCCATGTTCCGTCGGCGACCTCTGCTTCTAGGCAGAAGTGCAGGTCACGGTCGGAGCTTCAATTGGAGGCATAGGAATGATCATTGGCTCCGTCCGGTCTCACTAGAACGCTCACTAGATGTGTTGGTTCCACGGATAACCCCCCTATATATATGATCTACCACCTGTCGAGTTATTTGGGGACATCCGTGTGTGTGGATGAAACCACCCATAAACCAGGTTGGTTGTCTTCAGAACAGACTCCCGAAGGAGATGGACTCATCACCAAGCCTGCACAATATTCTCAATTCAAGCAATCCTTGATCGAAGATCTCACAATCTGTTCCATGTGGCATGTTCCTCGCGAGACTGGGACTCATTCCTAGTCGTCGGTCTTTGATCCAATGGTCGCGCCTCAACTATAAAAATAGGAAAAATCGGGATTTTATTGTGACACATAACTACTATGCAATTAATGTCCATACTTTAGGATGATTTCTAAATTACATATCTTGTAATTCGCGTAGCATTTTGCAACCAAATTTTGAGGGAAACTTCCTCTTCACTTTATCTACTCGCATACCAAAATTGAGTCCCAAATTCCAAAGGAAAATGGCCTTTTCTTCAAAAGTTAATTATTCTTTAATAAGACTTATTTAATTGATATTTCCTTTTTCTCTTGCCATTATCTTATCATCTTGGATTCCTTGGACCTCAAGGAACCCTAAAGGCACAGATTCCCATATTGGGGAAACATATATTTTCCTTTATCCTTTTATTTATGTCTATTTCACATATTTTCCTTATCTTTTTATTAAAATATCTCTTTTTGAGGATTTCTCTTTTTATCTCTCTTTTTATTTTACTTTTAAAATTAGAAACCCTTTGGATACTAAAATCTGCCAAAGATAACTCAATTGTACCTCTTTCACTTATTTTCCACATTTTATCATTGTTTTCAATTTCTTTCTTAATAAAGAAATATCTAATTGATCTTTTCTTTTCTTATTGCTTCATCTTTGCAATTTTGGACTCCTTGGGACCCAAGAAACCCAAGAGGCACGAAATCCAACTTTGGATTATACTCTTTTGCCTTCTAGAGGTTTCCACAACTTTCTTTTCTCAAAAACTCAATTATTCATTTATTAATTGAATTTCCTTGTTATTGGGCCCAATAGCCAATAAAGCCCACAACACAATCATCAAGGCTATTGTAAACGAAATTCATTTATTTGCAACAAATTGTATCATTATTTGTAAAATTATCTTTAATGTGAGAAATTACATTTCTCACTCAAAGGAACCCAAAAATTGGGGTTGTAACATCCTTCCCCTCTTATAAGAATTTTGTCCTCAAAATTCCATCAAGCAAGCACACAAACAGGATAAGCCTTTCTTATGTCCATCAGGGCTCCCATGTGGCTTCACTCCTTCCATGGTGCTTCCCAAGAACCTTCATTGTGATAAAGTGAGTTTTTCTAATTCTTTTATACTTTGTTCCTTTAATCTTCAATATATATCTCAAAACCCTAATTCTCCTAAAATTAGTTCGTCATTCAAAGATTGGAATTTCAAGCCCAAACTTTACCAACATGTGGGGTATGCTATGGTGAAGCTATGGTCCAAATTTCATGTCATTCGGACATTCCTAGCTCCCTCTACGATTTTTACAAGTTCTATTAATGTTTGATCAAATATATGTCACGATTTCAATCATCGAGCTATAGTTTTGGTTATTTTTCCTCCTTGGTTCGCGGCGCTGACGTCACCCGCGTCTCCTGAGCAATTGCGACCATCGGATGGCGTGTCCATGGATCCTGGGTGGATCGGACGGCCATCCGGTCGTCCTCTTCCTCCGTTTGACCCGCGAGGACGTGGCTACAGCCACCTCGGACCACTCCTCGCCACTCCACGCCGCTTCGCGAGCAACCAACCGAGGCATTGCCTCCACCTCACCTCCACGAACCCAGTGATCTCTCGCACGACCTCCTAAAGCGACCACAGCTCCTCGCATGATCTCGCCGATGAGCAACCTTCCCCAACTGGCGCTGAGACCAATTGGGCATTTGTAAATCACCTGCCCCCACTCCTATATAAGCACATTAACAGCTTCGTCGACACCCCTTTGATTCGCCTCACCCTCCAATTCACCCAAAGAAACCCCTGAGAGCTCCGCCCTCAAACTCATCTCCTTCTTTCCGCTCTGCCGCCATCGAGCTGCTAGGCTAGACCTCTCCCGGCCTGCTCATCCCAAATTGGGTCTCCACCGAGCCCCGAGGGACCTAAAGTCACCTCGAGGGCACCTCAAAGTCAAGCTTCCTCGACCGCTGCTCCTGCTTTTCCCTCCGCTCACCACGAGCCGTGCTGCTCGCCGGACTTCTAGCCGACCCAGCGCTTCACGGGGAGCTACGACCAGCAAGATAGCCGCCTGAGCTCGGATCTCCCTCACGAAGGTGAACCCGACCTCTTTCTCGCGCAAGAACAAGCACAGCCATCGCCCTAGCTCGCCGGAGCTGAAGGCAGAGCAAACCCAGTCTAGCTGAAGACAAGGGAGAGCGGGACCCACCATCATCCAGTTGGACCAGTGAGGTAAATCCACCTCAGCATGTAGATCTTTTCTTTTATACGTGAGTGAGATCTCGACCGTTGGATCTAAGCATCCAACGGTCCTTCATGTATCTAGATTTCGTTGCATTAACTCAAAAGTCAGTAAATAACCTAATATTGGGAAATTCGTAAAAATTAGTAGGATTATCAGAAAAATACGAATAAATACTCTATTTTGATCATAAAAATACGAGGATCACGATTTTGACATCTGTTGACCCGAAATATGACTCGAGTAATTACTCATGCCTTTTTTTGTGTATATCTTGATTAATTATTTGGAAAATACTCGAATCTATTTAAATCACCAAAAACCTGTGATAATCATATTTTTGCATCCTTATCATCATGGAATGATCAGATCCTTTTATTACAACTCAATTATCAATAAAACCTATTTATCACTCCTTTCCCTATTTTGACCTACCAATATGTGCATAATTAATTAATATGATCTTTAGACCATGATTCTGACTTTAGGAACCTACTCTGATGTGACAATAATAATCTTGGACACAACTCCATACTCTATGATCCTTACTCAACTCTCATGACTCCAAATCTATAAAAGGGCCTTTTATATACTCTTTAGAATATGGGTAACTTGAACAATATATCTAATAAATACCAAATCTTCAATAATTTCAGGAAATCAAAGGTACTAGTGAGGAGCATCTCTGGACTCCCCACTTCTGAATAGAAGGTACGCCATTAACTCTCACTTGGCTTATAATAATGTATGGTTGTAAAATAGTGTAAGAACTTGGCATATGGTATTGTTTGAAATAGAGCTATATGAGTACCCAACTTTGATGATGTTTGCTTTAAATATATATATTTTGCAAAATGAAAACATAATATATTTCTGTCCATTATATGAAAAGCACTAACTCTTTGGCAGTGTGCTTGGAAGTGACCTAACTCTTTGGTAGTGGTCACACTGTACATACGACCTAACTCTTTGGTAGTGGTCAGACCTAACTCTTTGGCATTGGTCACAATGTACATATGATCTAACTCTTTGGTAGTGATCATAAAGGCCTTGAGATATAATGGAAAATATGCTTAAAAGATGTTTGTGCTTTGTTGTAAATAAACTTTCTTTCAGTTTGAGAATGATTTTCCTTACCATATTGCTTATTACTGCCAAGTTACTTTTAATGTTATTGCCAAGATATGATGAGAGTTAAATTATATGACGCGGAGGCGTACTCAGTACAATATATTTATATGTTGTGCTGACGCGTACCAATTGTATATGTTTTATAGGTACCTTCTGCTTATGATGCTCATGATGAAAGAAAGATGATGTTTCTACTCTATATGATGGCCCACAAATCAGATCTATCATGGGGATGCTAAAGCTAAATGGGACTCTTAGATTATGTTTCTTTTTCTTCTGTATTTAGTTTCTCATGTATTAAGTTTCTTCTGTAGAACTCCTATGCCTTCGGGCCCCTATGTAATGAATACATTTGGTTTATGTATGGAAGCTTTTTATTCGGTGCATTTATATATTCATGTATTTGATCCACTCAGGGACGGACAACTTTAACTCTATTGTACCCCTTATGTTGGTGCCTGAGGTGTACAGTGGAGTTAGGTTGTTAACCCGTTAAAGATGGTATCAAAGCAGGCACATGAATCAATATAGATGTATCAAATAATTAGTAACCTTACGTAGACCTAGGGTAACCCACATTTAGCAGTAAATTGCCGAGGTGTCTAGAAGGGTACCTTGCGGAAGGTTCTGACATAATACTCACCCCAACCGTTTTCACGGCGTGAGGGTTCCCGTCGCAAGCTATCTGCCTGGCTAACGCAATTATTGTTATAGTGGGCACCCTTACCTTAGAAAAATCCTTCATCTCATCTTTTCTCAATTAAGGACTACCCCCCAACCAACCTATTTAGTGAATAATATACACTAGGGTTCTCATCTACTTTCTCTCTCATGACCATGATCGATGATATACTCTCTCTATTATGTGGGTAGATTAGGAGAAATGGGAACAACTAAAAGACATGAAAAATTGGAAAAAAAAAATAATAATAATACATGCCATGATTGCTAAATCTTTTTTGGTTGCATTACGATCTATCTCAAATAAATCTCTAAACTGCCTTTTATACGAACTTGCAGATGCCTCCAAAAACTAGGTCCAAGAGAACAAGATCTAGTGATGGCTCTGGTGATGAATCTGAATCACGTCCTAATAAGACCAAGGTTGTAGGTAGTTGGGAAGAGCAAAAGAAGGTGATGTTGGAATGCATGCATGCCCTAGCCCTAAAAGAAACCAGCAATAGTGCCTCATCCTCTAGGACCAACCATGAAACTACCATTAGTGACTTCCTTAAACTCAAACCTGAAACCTTTCATGGAGAAGACTTAGGTGAAGTCCTAGATAAAGCCGATGCATGGATCATATCTGTTGAAAATGCCTTTAGAGCCCTTAAGTGTCCTGAGGAAGATAAGGTCACCTTTGCTACCTACCAACTTAGGGGGTCCGCGAAGTTTTGGTGGGAAAATTATTACCATACACGAGCACTTCCAGATGCCCCCATAGGTTGGGAGGAGTTTAAGGGGATCTTTACCAACCGTTTCATGCCCATATCAGCTAGGAAGGAGAAGAAGAAACATTTCAATAACCTCACCCAAGGAAACATATCTGTTGCTGACTATGTTAGGGCATTTAGACTCCTAGAGCGTCATGCTCGCAACCTTGATGAAGATGAAAAGATTGAACACTTCATAGATGGCCTTAACCAAGAAATCAAAGTTCACCTTTGCACCTCCACCCATCCTACCTTTGAAGCTGCCATCAACAATGCCCTTACCCAAGAAAGAACCTTAGGGAAGAGAAAAACACCAAGCTTGGGATACCTGGGTCTAACCGATGCATCCGTCACCAAGGGCAAGGAGAAGGAAAATGATAAGAAGAAGCCTAACAGCCATGGCATGGGCAGAGGAGGAGGAAATCACCATAGGGGTCAATCATTCCGAGGAGGACCAAACCGGGGAGGTCGAGGCCAAGGAGGACCATACAGGAATTCCAAATGCAAAATTTGTGGTGGGTTTCATCCTGGAAAATGCAAGTTTGAAAATCCAATCTGTTTCTATTGCAAGAAGGAGGGACACATGAAGTTCAATTGTCCAAATCTGGTCCAGGGGGCACCTCAGAATCGTCCTGCCCCATTACCTCAGCCTGGAGCTCCACCTGCTCAACCAGCTGTCCCTATAGCTCAGGCTCAGCCAGAACATCGTCAGGGCCGAGTCTTTGCAATTGATGCAGAGGAAGCTAAAGCCAATGATAACCGTCTTATTGAAGGTAACAATGTTAATAATTCTTTTGTGATAAATCCTTGGAAACCATAATTTCATATAAAATCATAATGTAGGTATGATATGTCTCCAAGATCATCCTGTTGTGGCCCTATTCGATTCAGGATCAACACATACCTTCATATCTAGAAATCTTGCTTCCATGCTCAAGTTCGAGATCAATGATCTAGGTTATATCTTGGATGTGACAACTCCCAGTGGCAAAATTTATACTTCTCTTCAGAAAACCAAAACCTTGCCTTTTTCTTTTGGTGGTCATAAATTTCAATCTGCTTTCATCTTTCTGGATATGGAAGATTTTGATCTAATTTTGGGAATGGATTGGCTCTTTTCCAACTTTGTTATGCTTGATTGCCGAGGCAAGAAAGTAATCTTTTGTGCACCCAATTCTAAACCTTTGACTATTTCCGGGAGGAAAGAAAGAAACCGAAATATGATTATTTCTTCTCTTAAAGCCAAAACTTTGATAGCCAAAGGATGTAGAGCCTATCTTGTTGTTGTATCCATGCCTGATCCTAAGGTGAGACCTATAGAGAGCTTGGATGTGGTGAGAGATTACCTGGACATTTTTCTGGAGGAGCTTCCAGGGCTGCCTCCAGATCGTGAGATTGAGTTCTCAATTGAGTTAGCATCGGGAACCACACCAGTCTCTAAGGCACCTTATAGGATGGCACCTGCCGAGCTTGCAGAGCTCAAGAAACAACTAGAGGAACTTCTGGATAAAGGCTTCATCCGTCCTAGTACTTCTCCATGGGGTGCTCCTGTTCTTTTTGTCAAAAAGAAAGATGGGTCAATGCGAATGTGTATTGATTATCGCATGATAAACCAACCCACCATTAAAAATAAATATCCCCTTCCAAGAATTGATGACTTGTTTGACCAGCTTCGTACTGCCACTGTGTTCTCCAAGATTGACCTTAGATCAGGTTATCATCAATTACGAGTAAAAGATTGTGATATTCCAAGGACAGCTTTCAGAACTCGATATGGACATTATGAATTTGTGGTGATGCCTTTTGGCTTGACTAATACCTGGAGTGTTTATGAATCTGATGAACACTGTCTTCCAGCCATTCCTTGACAGCTTTGTTGTGGTCTTCATTGATGATATTCTTGTATATTCAAATTCTGTTGATCAACATCGTGAACACCTCTAGAAAGTCCTTGATGTTTTGAGAGCCCAGAAATTGTATGCTAAATTATCTAAATGTGAGTTTTGGATTGACCAAATCATGTTTCTTGGCCATGTCATTTCGGGTGGGAAAATTTCTGTTGACCCTGCCAAAGTTCTAGCTGTCCTTGATTGGAAAGCCCCTACCAATGCTTCTGAAATTCGTAGCTTCCTTGGCCTAGCTGGATATTACCATCGTTTCATCCTTAATTTCAGTAAAATAGCCCTACCCATGACTAAACTTACCAGAAAAGATGCCAAATTCGTTTGGACTCCTGAGCGTGAAGCTAGTTTCCAAGAATTGAAATCCCTCTTGACTTCTGCTCCTGTTTTGACCCTACCTTCTGGGAATGATGGCTTTGTAATTTATTCTGATGCTTCTAAAATGGGTCTGGGTTGTGTCCTCATGCAAGACGGTAAAGTTGTTGCCTATGCCTCTAGACAATTGAAACCTAATGAGGTCAATTATCCAACTCACGATTTGGAATTAGCTGCCATTGTCTATGCTCTCAAAATCTGGAGACATTATCTGTATGGTGCTACTTTTGATATATTCACAGACCAAAAAAGTCTCAAATACCTCTTGACTCAGAAGGATCTCAATCTTCGACAGAGGAGATGGTTGGAGTATCTTAAAGATTATGATTTCACTATTGCATATCATCCAGGCAAAGCCAATGTTGTAGCTGATGCTCTTAGTCGTAAGAAGTCGATTTGTGCATCAATGCATCTGGAACCTTCATCTTCTGGGTCATCTCAAGCAGAATCTAGCTCAATTATTCTGGCGAATATCAATATGATTCCTAGTCTTCTTTCTGAACTCCAGATATCTCAAAAGAACAACCCTAGTTTGGAGGATATGACAGCTCTGGTGGCAAAGCCCCAGACACATCTATCTGTTGGTATGGACGGTGGACTAAGGTACAAGCATAGGATGTGGGTACCTGAAGAGTCAGAGATTAAGAAGTGTATCCTGCAAGAGGCACATGGGTCTAAGTATTCCATACATCCTGGATCTACTAAGATGTATAAGGACCTGCAGAGACACTTTTGGTGGAGGGGCATGAAGAATGATATCGTTGAGTTTATCTCTAAGTGTCTCACTTGCCAACAGATTAAGGCCGAGCACCAACATCCCGGTGGTCTATTGCAACCCTTACCAATTCCTGAATGGAAATGGGAAAATATCACCATGGATTTCGTGGTGGGACTACCCAGGACCAGGAAGGGTCATGATGCGATTTGTGTCATAGTAGACCGGTTGACCAAGTCTCCACATTTCTTACCTATGCGGACTACGAACAAGGTTCCTGAGCTTGCTGAGTTGTATATAAAGGAGATTGTACGACTGCATGGAGTACCAGTTTCGATAGTTTCAGATCGAGATCCAAAGTTCACATCACATTTATGGAAGCAGGTGCAGAATGAGCTGGGTACACAGTTGAACTTCAGCACAGCATATCATCCCCAAACTGATGGCCAGTCAGAACGTACTATCCAAATCTTAGAAGATCTTCTCAGAGCATGTGTCTTAGATTGGGGAGGATCTTGGGATTACTACCTTCCATTAGCAGAGTTCGCTTACAATAATAGCTATCAATCTAGTATTGATATGCCACCCTATGTAGCTCTCTATGGTAGGCCATGTAGATCCCCTCTCCATTGGGATGAAGTTGGGGAAAGGAAGATGCTAAAGTCCGAGGAGTTACAATTATATGCTGATAAGGTGTCTTTGATCAAGCAGAAGTTGAAACGGGCCCAGGATCGTCAGAAGTTGTATGCAGATGCACACAAGTCAGACAGACAGTTTAATGATGGCGACTATGCATTCTTGAAGATCAGACCTATCCGTGCCATAGCCAAGAACAAGGGGAAGCTTAGTCCGAGATATGTGGGTCCTTTTGAATTCTGGAGCGCATTGGCGAATGTGCTTATCGACTTGCTCTTCCTCCGCAGTACAACATGATGCATAATGTCTTTCATGTATCCAACTTGAAACAGTATGTGAAGGATGATAGTCATGTGCTGAATTACGAGCCTATTGAGTTACGTGAGAATCTCTCTTATCCAGAATAACCTACAAAGATTCTCGACTCTAGGGTAAAGGAGCTCAGAAACAAGCAGATTCTGATGGTGAAGGTACAGTGGAACCATCACGGTGCAGAAGATGCTACCTGGAAGCTACGAGCAGATATGGAGCGACGTTTTCCTCACCTCTTTCATCCAGTTTAATTTTGAGGACAAAATTTCTTTTAAGGTGAGTAGGATGTGATAAAGTGAGTTTTTCTAATTCTTTTATACTTTGTTCCTTTAATCTTCAATATATATCTCAAAACCCTAATTCTCCTAAAATTAGTTAGTCATTCAAAGATTAGAATTTCAAGCCCAAACTTTACCAACATGTGGGGTATGCTATGGTGAAGCTATGGTCCAAATTTCATGTCATTCGGACATTCCTAGCTCCCTCTACGATTTTTACAAGTTCTATTAATGTTTGATCAAATATATGTCACGATTTCAATCATCGAGCTATAGTTTTGGTTATTTTTCCTCCTTGGTTCGCGGCGCTGACGTCACCCACCTCTCCTGAGCAATTGCGACCATCGGATGGCGCGTCCATGGATCCTGGGTGGATCGGACAGCCATCCGGTCGTCCTCTTCCTCCGTTTGACCCGCGAGGACGTGGCTACAGCCACCTCGGACCACTCCTCGCCACTCCACGCCGCTTCGCGAGCAACCAACCGAGGCATTGCCTCCACCTCACCTCCACGAACCCAGTGATCTCTCACATGACCTCCAAAAGAGACCACAGCTCCTCGCACGATCTCGCCGACGAGCAACCTTCCCCAACTGGCGCTGAGACCAATTGGGCATTTGTAAATCACCTGCCCCCACTCCTATATAAGCACACTAACAGCTTCGTCGACACCCCTTTGATTCGCCTCACCCTCCAATTCACCCAAAGCAACCCCTGAGAGCTCCGCCCTCAAACTCATCTCCTTCTTTCCGCTCTACCGCCGTCGAGCTGCTAGGCTATACCTCTCCCGGCCTGCTCGTCCCAAATTGGGTCTCCACCGAGCCTCGAGGGACCTCAAGTCACCTCGACGACACCTCAAAGTCTAGCTTCCTCGACCGCTGCTCCTGCTTTTCCCTCCGCTCACCGCGAGCCGTGCTGCTCGCCGGACTTCTAGCTGACCCAGCGCCTCGCGGGGAGCTACGACCTGCAAGCTAGCCGCCTGAGCTCGGATCTCCCTCACGAAGGTGAACTCGACCTCTTTCTCGCGCAAGAACGAGCACAGCCATCGCCCTAGCTCGCTGGAGCTGAAGGCAGAGCAAACCCAGTCTAGCTGAAGACAAGGGAGAGCGGGACCCCCCGTCGTCCAGTTGGACCAGTGAGGTAAATCCACCTCAGCATGTAGATCTTTTCTTTTATACGCGAGTGAGATCTTGACCGTTGGATCTAAGCATCCAACGATCCTTCATGTATCTAGATTTCGTTGTATTAACTCAAAAGTCAGTAAATAACCTAATATTGGGAAATTCGTAAAAATTAGTAAGAGTATCAGAAAAATATGAATAAGTACTCTATTTTGATCAGAAAAATACGAGGATCACGATTTTGACATCTGTTGACCCTAAATCTGACTCGAGTAATTACTCATGCCTTTTTTTGTGTATATCTTGATTAATTATTTGGAAAATACTCGAATCTATTTAAATCACCAAAAACCTATGATAATCATATTTTTGCATCCTTATCATCATGGAATGATCAAATCCTTTTATTATAACTCAATTATCAATAAAACCTATTTATCACTCCTTTCCCTATTTTGACCTACCAATATGTGCGTAATTAATTAATATGATCTTTAGACCATGATTCTGACTTTAGGAACCTACTCTGATGTGACAATAATAATGTTGGACTCAACTCCATACTCTTTGATCCTTACTCAACTCTCATGACTCCAAATCTATAAAAGGGTCTTTTATATACTCTTTCGAATATGGGTAACTTGAACAATATATCTAATAAATACCTAATCTTCAATAATTTCAGGAAATCGAAGGTACTAGTGAGGATCGTCTCTGGACTCCCCACTTCTGAATAGAAGGTACGCCATTAACTCTCACTTGGCTTATAATAATGTATGGTTGTAAAGTAGTGTAAGAACTTGGCATATGGTATTGTTTGAAATAGAGCTATATGAGTACCCAACTTTGATGATTTTTGCTTTAAATATATATATTTTGCAAAATGAAAACATAATATATTTCTGTCCATTATATGAAAAGCACTAACTCTTTGGCAGTGTGCTTGGAAGTGACCTAACTCTTTGGTAGTGGTCACACTGTACATACGACCTAACTCTTTGGTAGTGGTCAGACCTAACTCTTTGGCAGTGGTCACAATGTACATATGATCTAACTCTTTGGTAGTGATTATAAAGTCCTTGAGATATAATGGAAAATATGCTTAAAAGATGTTTGTGCTTTGTTGTAAATAAACTTTCTTTCAGTTTGAGAATGATTTTCCTTACCATATTGCTTATTACTGCCAAGTTACTTTTAATGTTATTGCCAAGATATGATGAGAGTTAAATTATATGACGCAGAGGCGTACTCAGTACAATATATTTATATATTGTGCTGACGCATACCAATTGTATATGTTTTATAGGTACCTTCTGCTTATGATGCTCATGATGAAAGAAAGATGATGTTGCTACTCTATATGCTGGCCCACAAATCAGATCTATCATGGGGATGCTAAAGCTAAATGGGACTCTTAGATTATGTTTCTTTTTCTTCTGTATTTAGTTTCTCATGTATTAAGTTTCTTCTGTAGAACTCCTATGCCTTCGGGCCCCTATGTAATGAATACATTTGGTTTATGTATGGAAGCTTTTTATTCGGTGCATTTATATATTCATGTGTTTGATCCACTCAGGGACGGGCAACTTTAACTCTATTGTACCCCTTATGTTGGCGCCTGAGGTGTACAGTGGAGTTAGGTTGTTAACCCGTGACATTCATCATCTCATATTCTTCCATCTGAGTTCTTTCTTACCTTGGTATATCGTACCCTCAAAGGTGACTCAGGACATTTCAGCCTCTCATAAAGCTGAATAGGTTTAGGGCTCAGCACATGGCTTGAGTATCTCACATAGTGCCCTAGATCGGACTCATGGAACACATTACACATCATGTTATCCTGAGGGGCAAGGCTAAAGACAACCATCTCCACCAATCCATATCAAATGGACCCATATATCGGGGACTCAGCTTTCTCACCTGTAGCTTAGAGGGGTCGGATTTTTACATCACATATTCTCCCACAGTAAACTGCATGTTATTCTGCTTTGCATCAGCTCATGACTCATGTCATCTCTGGGCTCTCTCTCTCTCATCCATTGCACGATCAAAGCGACTTCATCTGCACCCACTGTGGTTCTTTTCTGACCTTCATGAGGCCTCCTTCGCCAACATCAACTTAATGAAGTGGTGACCGACACAACCTCCTTCTTGCATCCCGATAAAGGTTATGGTGGTTATCATCACATCTTAAAAACTGTCTCTTTGTATCACCCTGAATGAGCACACATGCTCTCATCAGACCCTCTAGTCTGTATCATACTAACCATTAGTAAGGGGTGATAAACTGTACTAACATCGAGTTCTTCATGCATCTGCTTCCACCTTATGGAAGTGAACCTTTAGGTCCTACTCATGAACTTTTGAACTCGCATCATGTTGTAGTTGAACCATCTCTCTCATATGTAGTTCAACTGGATCTGTCCCTTGACAGTATTCTTTCTTTCTCATGTCATCTAGGTAAGGCTATCTACCATAACCCATATTTGATCTCGACCATCCATGGTCTAGGGGAGACTTACCACAACTTCCATAGTGGTGAACTCCCACTCCCTCTTGGGGACTCTTTATCCTCTATGTCAAAGCACTGGGTTACTGGTGTTCGTCCTTCACCCTTGACTTGCATGGCCACATGATACATGCAACTTCACATCAAGCAACCAAAGTGCTACTATCACTTACTATCTTTGTAGTATCACGGTGTTTGGTGATCCTAAAACCATGATCTCCTGTATGTCATGATTCCTCAAGCTTGATACCTCGGAAACCCTAAAACACTCTCATCAGGGTTTCCTCACTTTCCTTTCCAAAGAAGCACATCTGAGGTTCTACAACTATCCTTTCATTATATCACGAACTAGGCTGGCTAACCAAACAATCATTTACTTGATTAACCTCTATTGATACATCTGGGTGTTAGCCAAACTTATCTCTTTTTCTCATCTTAAGGTTAGCCTAACGAAATCAACTTCTTCTAGCTTCCAGCTAAACTAGGCAGCTATATCTCAACCAGAGCATTCATTACCACTTCTTATCCTTAGGTGTTAGGTAATGTTGAAGACATACACCTCCATGTATTCTACTTATCATCTCATCTCTAAGTTTGTCTTCTTCAAGAAACTCTGAGCTCCTCTTCATGGTGATCAAACTCAGCCTTGCATAACTTGCAAATTCCAGATAGGTCATGGTATCACATCCTCACAAGATGATCTCCTTAATACTCTTAGGGTTTGTAAACCGTCCATGTATCATTCGCTCCACAAGGGTATGTTATTATCTCTATCCTCCTACCTTGTAGCAACGTTCCAACTCCCATCATCTTTATCCTTGGTGTATGGCATGTGTATTGTCCTATCTCTCACTCCCATAACAAGAGGAAATAAGAATTTGGCTGCAGTCCAAATACAGAGTTCTTCCTGTTCCAAGAATAGAGATGGTACATCCCACCTTTCCAGTACACCTTTACATCTAAGCTGAAACGTGCCACATATGTCTCTACAAACATCACGATATCAAAAATTACTTTCATGGAAAACTGGTCTCGAACCTACTGAGGTTTACACACATTCCTTGGTCATCTCCTCTAGGTCTATAGGGTGCCGACACTTTTGGGGTCCTCCTTCTTCCCTTATGCATTCAGAGAGTGCCCTACTCATCTGCCCTTTAGGTCCCATGAGTTCATGAAGGTGATCAATCTCCTAACCCATGGCCCATAGAAAATGATATTTGTTACCTCCCGACCTTTTGGTCATGTGCAACTAGGGAATTAGGCAACTCCTACTTTCATCGGACTTATCCCTATCTGACCCTAGGATAGACTTAGGATTCCATTATAGTACATGTCAAACATAGAACCTTACGCAAGCCTTCATCATCTCTCTCTGCATCCTTGGATTGTCTTTCATCCTTTCACAGGGATCATGGCGACCTGCCTACCTTGGGTAGGCCCCATACCGGTTACCTCCATGGTAACACATCCACATGCTCATTGAGGTGGTTATCGATGGGTCTATAGGTTCATTCTCATGCCATGTACTCTTCACTTATCTTCTCAAGATCCTATGAAACCTCCTTAGGTTTCCTCAAAAACCAACAAAACTGGTATACACCCAACCAAAAGGTCTCTCTCCCAGGATGGGAGGAAACTACAACTCTTGACAACAAGGTCACAACCGTCCCTAGGGTTTACATTCACATGAGCATGCCTAACTTGACAGCTACTAAGACACAAGCAGACCACCTATTAAACCATGCTAGGTCATACTTGTTCGCTTTCCTCAACATAAGATCAACTTAGTCGTAAGGGGTTCATCAAACATACCCTTAACTTAAGGGATTTCCTTTACCTCTACACATGAGGAGTACCATGCTCGAAACTATAGAGACTCAAATCTCATCATGAGCATCGGATACACTACATCCCCTCTTAGGCCTACGAACCCTAGGTTCTCTTTGGATATTCAACTGCATGCTCAATGTCTTAATCACGAATCAAGCACGTCCAAGGTATGTAATATACTCCCATGATCCTTTTATATGAGAAACACCTCAGAGTTGAGTCCTCCTCATGGACAACCAACTAGGTATAAAACCTCACAACTGGTTACTTAAACCTCCTCAGGGTCTAAGGCACTCTTTGTCTCATCTCAGTAGGTAAACACTTATACCATAGGCACATAGGTACCAGAAGCATCATCCTCTCTCTAGGGTTGGTTCTTCTAGAGGCTACCAAAATATCATCAACCTCCAGGGTTCAAGCATAAGGCAACCACTATCATCCACTTAGGTCACATCATCCTCAACTCCCCATTGTTCCTCATATCTCGGGGTTTTAGGCTTCCAACCTCCTTGTTAGTGTCCTGCTTTCACTCTCTAGAGCTAAGTCCACATCCAGCCTTCCTACTAGAGGTCCTTTCTCCATGAAGGCTCAAGAATACCTATATGTGGGTGAAGCCTATGCTCGAACTTATGTTTGCTCAAGATTATCCAATCCCCTTATGCTTATCTCAAAAGCCATCCATCATGATCCCTTGTCCAGGGTTTCATTCTACTGTCAGCACTATTGACGCACTCTGGGTGCAAGCTATACCGTACTTGCCTAAGCCCATAGAGTTTCTATAGGTTCTCCTCTAACCTCATCCATGAAGGAGCTATCCTTCGCTCTAACATGCATGACCCTCTCAAGGGTTGGGTCGCCAAAGGTACTAGGTCATATAACCTCTTATGGAATCCCAAAGGCATGTCTAACCAAACACTCGGTCAACCATGACATCTAACTCATCATGTCATCTCTCTCTCTAACCTTCACTTAGGGTTAGGGTTAACGTCATTCTCAAAGGATGTGCTAGGTCTCTACTTTTAATGGAGGTCTCTAACTCCAAGACTAACTCTCTCTACTCATCCTCCTGACAAGGAGGTCTAGCCTCAGGTCTCTCCTGAGGACACGACAACTTATTTCATACGACCTAATCAAGTATCTATTCTTTAGTTTGCACTTAATTTATTAAGCTTATCTCCATGACATCTTATTTACATGCTTTTCATGAATTTGGTGGAGGATTCCTTAGACCTTATTAACCTTACCTCATACCTCAAGAGGGTGAGGAGAAGAGAGAGAAAACCCTAATCCTTAAGGTCCTTAACAAAATTTAAGTTGACAAAGGGATGAACAAGATGACAGAGTTGTAAAGGTATCTTATTTCGAGTCATATCCTAAGACATCGGCCAGGCAGTCACACAATCCGGGAGTCCTCGTATTCCGACTAGCAGTGCGGAGGAAAATATTGCCAGCCCCCGGACGTGATCCTTTTCTAGACACCTTACACTTTCAGACAATCCTCTAATAACTCCCTCGGTTCTATGGAATTTGTGAAATTTAATAATTATTAAAGATTAAATGAGGAACCTACACTCTAATACCAATTGTAATGACCCCGCCTCCCGGTAACCCCCAATTAAGGGAGACCGAAAGGTCAGAGCTGTTATCCACTATCTCGGATCAAAGGTTCAACAAATAATCAATAATAATTATGAAATTCTACTAACGAAACTGAAATTTGGTAGAAAATTTAAAACTTTGTATTCCTTTTAAAACTTTGGGAATCTATGTATCCAAGCTTGATTCGACTCTATCTAATCCTCCTTGCACTTTATGTTTTATTTTCACAATGTGTCACTTTACTGTTTGTTCATTTCAGGGTTGTACGTAAAACGCCAACAAACAAAACGTCGGTCAGCATATCGAAATATACTGGTATGTGGGGACAACCAAAAGTTTGCACATATGGATAACAATCTAATTATCACAATCAAATTAATTAACAAGCCAATTTACACTTTTCAGTATGACATTCTCCACTGCTTTTGCCCTAACCCTGGCATACCCACCTTAGGGTTTCTTTTTCCAATGACTTAAGGCCACCTTCTCAATCCCGAGCTTGGTGCCTGGGGGTCACCACTCATGGTGCCCACTAGTCATGCAATATCATAGGCCACCTTCTCATTTCCGAGCTTGGTGCCTGGGGTCACCACTCATGGTGCCCATTGGTCTACCCATCTGGGCCTGACCTTTGGCATCTTCCATCAGGGTGGCATGTAGGTGTCAGAATAGATACTTCTATTATTAATGTGATAATCATAGTGACTTTATGATTTGCAAGTATGAACATCCAAACTGATAATTTGCATTCAATGCGATTAACCATCCGGAAAATCCTCAGAAAACTAATGCGGTTATTCATAATTAACCACATACATGATAAACAGACTTGAATGCAGAAATAACTCAACCAATCAAGAGATCAAGCAAGTACACATAGGTTGATCCTGAAAAAGGCATCAAATATATTTCTATCATGGATCATGGTATTCAAATCTAATAGGCCTAATCGTGCCCTAGGGTTACTAGCCCTTTTTAGGGTTTTGACCATAATTAGGGTTTCACTTCCTTTTTACCACTTTCACTTTATTTTTATCAAATATCCATCAAACCCTAATTATCTCAGTTTATTTTCCATTAAGATCTTAAGGTCAGATTTGGATCACAAAAACCCTAATTTTCAGATTATTATATCCTTTCTTCCCTTTGTCCCTCACTTAGGGTTTATAAGGGTTTCAATCAACATATTAGGTTTAAAACCCTAATCCTTGCAATTCCCTCATCAAAACATATTAAAATCCATCTTAATCATTAACCAAGTTAATAATGCTCGAAATGACTTATTTGCAAGATTAAATATATCTTTTATCAACATTTAGGGTTTCTAACAACAAACTATTACCTTTTCTCTCCAAAATATGCACTTTTGCAAAAATATACATATTTCGGTGTCCAAACCATTTTTAGTGCATGCCTCGTATTTTTCTGATCATTTTTCATGTATTAACTTTTCCCATCTGAGTTTCCTATCTCAAGATATGATTTTTATAGGAAAAACCCTTCTTTATTGGTTTACTTGCTATATTTAGAAAAACAAGAGGCGTCGGATCCGTGGTCCAGAGGATCAAATGAAATCCAATGGTTCCTAGGAACCCGCCTAACTCACGATTAAAAGAATCAAAAGACGACTTTACCCTTACCTCTTCACTGTGCGCACAAGGGCAGGAACGTAATTGCGCATCAGGTTGTCTTCAACCTCGTGCATTCCTTCTCACGCAAACTAGCGGTCAACTAGGAAGTTGACTTCGAGCTCCAGAGCTCCTGTGCGTGATCCAAGACCACCGATCACTCCGTCTCCATCTCACAAACTCGACGATCCCCTCAATTGGCCGTGGGCGCCTTTCCTGTCGCTGAGGCTACTCCATGTTCCGCCGCTGACCTCTGCTTCTAGGCAGAAGTGCAGGTCATGGCCGGTGCTTCAATTAGAGGCATAGGCACGATCGTTGGCTCCGTTCGGTCTCGCTAGAACGCTCACTATATGTGCTGGTTCCACGGATAACCCCCCCCCTATAAATAGGATCGACCACATGTCCAACGATTTGGGGACTTCCATGTGCGTGAATGAAACCACCCATAAACCAGGTTGGTTGTCATCGGAACAGACTCCCGAAGGTGATGGACTCATCACAAATCCTGCACATTGTTCTCAATTCGAGCAATCCTTGATCGAAGATCTCACAATCTGTTCCATGTGGCATGTTCCTCGCGAGACTTGGACTCATTCCTAGTCATTGGATCTTTGATCCAATGGTCGCGCCTCAACTATCAAAATAGGAAAAATCGAGATTGTATTGTGACACATAACTACTATGCAATTAATGTCCATACTTTAGGATAATTTCTAAATAACATATCTTGTAATCCTTGCATCATTTTCCAACCAAATTTTGAGGGAAAATTCCTCTTCGCTTTATCTACTCGCATACCAAAATTGAGTCCCAAATTTCAAAGGAAAATGGCCTTTTCTTCAAAAGTTAATTATTCTATAATAAGACTTATTTAATTGATATTTCCCTTGTGCCTTGCCATTATCTTATCATCTTGGATTCCTTGGACCTCAAGGAACCCTAAAGGCAAGGATTCCCATATTGGGGAAACATCTATTTGCCTTTATACTTTTATTTATGTCTATTTCACATATTTTCCTTATCTTTTTATTAAAATATCTCTTTTTTAGGATTTCTCTTTTTATCTCTCTTTTTATTTTCCTTTTAAAAGTAGAAACCCTTTGGATACTAAAATCCACCAAAGATAAATCAATTGAACCTCTTTTCACTTATTTTCCACATTTTATCATAGTTTTCAATTTCTTTCTTAATAAAGGAATATCTAATTGATCTTTTCTTTTCTTATTGCTTCATCTTTGCAATTTTGGACTCCTTGGGACCCAAGGAACCCAAGAGGCACGAAATCCAACTTTGGATTATACTCTTTTTCCTTCTAGAGGTTTCCACAACTTTCTTTTCTCAAAAACTCAATTATTCATTTATTAATTGAATTTCCTTATTATTGGGCCCAATAGCCAATAAAGCCCACAACACAATCTTCAAGGCTATTGTAAACAAAATTCATTTATTCACAACAAATTGTATCATTATTTGTCCAATTATCTTTAATGTGAGAAATTACATTTCTCACCCAAAGTAACCCAAAAATTGGGGTTGTAACACCTTATGTAGCCAACCATCCCTTTCTATTTTACTTAGTTATAAAAGTCCATTATCTAGTCGGCCCATTGAGTAGACATCTATCACTGTATCCCAAATTGAATTTAGTAAAACTATTTCCAAATCTATTACAAATTGCCTTGACTGAAACCATTGTGTCACCTAGGACACCTAATAACATCACTCCTTGGAATAGTTGGAAAGTCATAAGGAATCGATCAGAACCAAGCATAATTTTCCCCTATATTTAAACAAATGGATTATCTTGTTATAAAACTTGTATGATGTGAATTATATGAATATTATAACTAGAGTAATGACACTCTCTGAAAAAAAATGGAAAAAAGAAGAGAAAAATTTATTGAAGTTTTAAGAACAAGAACATCTCTTCCTTCCCTCAATGTTTTCTTCTACAAAAGAGAAGTAAAGAATCACCATTGGACAAAATGTCAAGTTTGGGGTGGCTTGCTTCAAAAAATAAAAATTGCATACCCCACAAAGGGGTGAACCATCAAAAGATACCAAAAGTGCACATGAAAAAATTGTGACTAATGTAGCAACAAATCTGCAAATATATATACCAAGTTGAATAGAGAAGGGATCAATATTTTTCATCACTTCCTTCTTTGTTTTCACACCCCCTTCGTCCTGTTCTTGAGCAACATCTTACCAAAAAAAATTGAGGGTGTCAAAGAGAAAGTAAGATGAAGCCTATTTTCTATAGATTCTCATTTTAGAAGCAAGATTGATAATTGTTTTGAAAGGAAATATAGAAATTTATGCTACATTGTTCTAGGATATTGGGTCATTTGGCTAAAATTTGGAGGTAAGGATTATAGTGATGTTACAAAGGTGAGGATGACATGCTATGATTATAAAGTGGACTTTATTTGTAATATAATTTGCTCGAGATGAGCAAACATTCAAGTGTGGGATATTTTGATGAATGCATATTCATCTATCTTTTTGAAAATTTTTATTAGCCTTTTCATAAGAAATTATCTCTTTTTTAGTAATTTTTAGGAGCAAATTGTAATTCATTCACTTAATTATTTATTTTGCAAATACTTATCTACTTTCTCAAATTTTGTAGGGTTTTTTTTCTCCAAACCTAATTATGAACCATTGAGCCTACGAGACGGTCATCTCACTAGGCCTAGATGGTCGCCTCACCACCAGAGATCCCACGATTCAAGAGCCAAACGACCACCTTGGCCTTATGTCAACCAGCCAATTCAACACGCTACACGAGTGTCTCGATTCAGCGAGACGGTCGTCTCATGGACCTACACAAGCACCTGAGTGAGCCCAGATGGATAGGTCAACTTGAACTAGAACCGAATCAACTCTCAAGAAGTTTTCCACCAATTTCAGGGTTCCAAACCTTTGATTACGCTCACGGCAGTGCCAGACTAGCATCTCACATCGCCCAGATGACCGTCTCAGACATTGCTTGAAGCCCAAGTTTGAAACCAAACAGAGACGCCACTATGCTATTTAGGGTTTCAATCTGAAGGTTCTAGGCCCGTGTCAAGCCATCACCAGACTACTATCTCTCCTAGCGAGATGGCCATTTTGTTGTGCACAATTAGTACATTCCAACTGTCATCATTCCTTTCTTTCTCTCCCTCATTTCATGGTTTTCCACCCCTCCTTCCCCTATAAAAGGAGGGATGACTCCTCAACAAAAAGGGTCCAATTTTTGTATTTGATTTTTAGTTGAACTCAGTCAATTTCAATTCTTAGTGTAATCTTTACATTCAAGCAACAAAATTAGTTCTTTTCTTCTACATCTGGATTTCCTTTATTTCTCATTGTTTCTTCTTATTCTTTCTCTTGGAGAGGGAGATTAAGACATCAAGCCATTTAATCGTCACCATCTTCGGTCTCCTTGGTGATTCTAGATTTGTGGTCTATGGATTCCTATGTTTTTCTCCTTGTTTCTCCCTTGCTTGATATTACTAGGGTGTAGTTCCTTATTGAGGAGAGAGGATTAGCCCCTTAGCCATGTGTTAATTGGAATGGGTTTTACACGACTACTTTAGACAAATGGTTATCAGTTTAGAAATTGCCAATTTGAGCAAAGTAATTAATTGTTCTCATCGCAAGTTAATCCCAATGGATGTGATCGTGGAACTCCTGATTTAAAATGCATCAATTGATTTCATGAGGATTTTAATGTGACTATGGAAAAATCATGTTTAGGATGAAGAACTAGGATATGTAAACACCAGGACCAATGGGTTCATGTGGAGTTCATCTCTTGTGTTTTGTTTACAAATAATCCACATACCTACTTCTATCTTATTTTTGTGTATAACTTGAAATTGTCTTCACAAGGGTTGAGGTGGTGAAACCCCTAAGCATCGATGTTTTCCTTCCTAATTTCAAACTATTTCATCTAGCGCTTGTTTCAATCACTTTCTTTTAATTCTTGCAATTTTACTCTTGTCCTTGGATAATCTTTTATTTGTGCTAACCATCGTTTTCCTTTACTTTTCTTTCTTTAATTTAATCTTTCAATTTCTTACTTTAGTGTAATCTTTTACTTTCTTTGCATTTTAAATCTCTTGTTATAGTGTAATCAAACAACCCCAACTAGAATTTAATTTCTATTCCTTATTCAAAAAAGTACCAAAAAGAAATAATTTCATAAAACAATCAGGATCAAAATAGAACAATCTTATAAATGTCATCATGTAGGATCGACCCTCCTATACTAGCATTAACTGGAAAGTAAAAAAGGATTAAAATCTTGGATAATCATTCTAGTGGATTGGTTTGCACTTTGACGCATATCAATTAGGATCAAAGGTAGCATTCAACAATAATGTTTTGTGGATAAACCTGTTCAAGAAGCCACTTTCTTTGTATAGTTTTAATACTTAAGACATATCAGGACATTCCCATATCATATCACATATATATGATGTCTTTTAAACCATTCTAGACAATACTTAGTTTTAGCGTAAAGTATACATTCCTGGGGATATTAGAGGATAATATTAAATGATTATCACCATCATGATTCATCAGGATGTGATTCCTTCTTTCTGATACATCACCATGTTTTAGGTGGATTTCACTTGTGATATACTATAACAGTCCTTCTAGAAGGTCCTCAAACTATTGAAGTAAAGTATTTCAACATTTTATCATATCAAAGTTTATTAATAATTTTATAAAATTATACTTCATTATGATCTCCTTGAACACTCAAGAGATTCATGTTTGCATTTCATCAAATACAAACCCTATATCAACTGATATCATCAGTGAATAAAATGAAGTACAAACTAGTTGTAGCATTTATTTTAAAAGATCTTTTATAAATCCATAGGTATAAGCACTAATAGAAAATATTGTTCTCTCCACTACACCTAGTGAGAGGTGGTTTGTCATGTAGCTCATAAATGAGATTTTCATGTCTCTTGTTGGTTCAATAACCAAACGAGTCTAGATAAACATCATCATGAATTCTAAATATGCATTTCTCATATGTGTGCTCTAGATTAAAATGCTATAGGTATTGTTTGAGTTATCAATTATAATCCTTTAGGTATTTAAACATTCATCTTTAGATTCTTTGATAATGATCACTAGATGATTGGGGCATTGCCATACAAGATCACATCTTTGAAATAGAAGCATTAACAACTCTTTATTGATTTATCATCCTTGTCATACAAGATGCATAAAAGAAAATATTTCTATTTATTGGCATAATGAAATAGTAGTTCAACTAACTCTATTACATGACCAATGGGCTAAGATAAATTCTAAATGTAGACTAAAGATGCAGCAACTCTTGCTTCTCACAGTACATCCTTTCCCTTTCATAAAGTCTTTACTTCTTATTAGATCCTACACATCAATATATGTCAAACTACATCTGGTATCACATACAAAGATGAAGAAGTAATTAAATTTATCTTATAATGTTTATACCTGAATTATAGGTCTTTGCCCCTTCCTTCTTCTTCTTTAATTCCTCCGAAATAAGACCACAATTCCTTTTCCAATGTTAAGGGTGGTGACAATTGTCTCCCTTCTTTACTCCTCCCTATGCCTTGAGTGTTGAAGAGTTTGACTTCAGATCAACTTTAAAATTCTTCTTAGCTTTGCCTTTGACTTTAGACTTTCCCTTTGTCTAGTTGATCATCATCATAGACATGGGCTTGTCTTTATTCATTTGTGCCTTAGTTGTTCTCAATATGCCTAATAACTTAGTCAACAACTTGTTAAATTCATTCATGTTGTAGTTCATGAAAAACTGACTATATGATTCTTGTAGATACTGCAGAATCACATTAGTAGAAAACTCTTGATCCAAGGGAAATCCCAGTCTAGCGAAGTTCTCCACATACCCAATGAGCTGCAACACATGAGGACCTACTGGATCTCCTTTTGCCATGTTACATTTGAGCAATGCCTTAGAGACATCAAATCTCGCTGGTCTTGCCTTATCTTAGAACATGTTCTTAAGATGTGTGACCATCTCAATAACATCCATGTTCTCATGATGCCTTTGCAACTCATAGTTCATGGAGTATAGAATCAGACTTTTGACATCAACAACATCTTCAGTATGATTCTTGTAAGAATCCATATCAACCATAGTTGCATTTGTAAGGGGTTCATCTAGCTATGGTGTTTTCAAGACATAGAGCTTTTGCTCCTGTGTGAGAACGATTCTCTACATCCTGAACCAGACGTGGAGGTTATTACCATCTAATTTGTCCTTCACTAGTACAGAAACAACGTTCAACGTCGCTTTTAGAGGCGTCGGTTTTTAGTAAAACCGACACTACTCACATTAAACGTCATTTAATAAGGACATACGATGTCTATATTTGACGACCAGCCAGACACGGGTATTGCTTTTCATTCAGTGTCGGTTGAAGAAAAAAACCGACGCCTAAAGTAGCCCGCAAAATCCAATTTTTTTGAGCGAAAAAAAATTGCGCCAAAGTATCAGATACAACGTCGGATTTTTAGCTAATAACCGACACTGAATGAAGATAAAATTTGTGCCAAAAGTTCTAATATGGGCATCGGTTGTATTATAATAACCAACGTTATAAGTGTGCGCGCGCCGTCCCCACCAAATTTTTTTACACCCCTATTGTGTCAATTTTGTATGGAAACCGACGCTGTTAGGTTGTAGCGTCGGTCTTTTAAACAACCGACGCTTATGTTTAACTTAATAGCACTAGTGTGAGCGACTCTTCTCCTTTCTCTCCTATTTCATTCCCAATTAGTAAATCATCTGGCGATTCCGCTCCGGCTGCTGCTCCGCTGCTCCTCTGCTGCTGCCGTTGCACCACCGCTGGTCTGCCGGTCCTCCGTTGCTGGTCTGCCTGTCCTCTGCCGCTGCTGCTACTCCGCCACCGCTAGCTGCTGCTCCGCCGCCGGCTTTTCTCCTCCACCCGTTGGGTTTCTCTGCCGCCGCCGACCTAAAGCAAGGTAACCCTTCTCTGTCGTCTGCCTTTTCTCTTCCGGTGGCTTTCTCTGCCGCCGCTGACCTAGACCCCTTCAAACATCTCCCAAAACCTATACATATCCTGGTTCATCCTGTTTTACTACATGTTGGGTGTGTCCATTGTGGATGTCATCACCCCTTGCACAAGCACACTCAGGCGGATCTTCTGAACTCGGACAGTTTTGGTTTTCATCATGACAAGATGGTCCTGTACATGTTTCTCATATCCTCAACTTATTTCTTCTGTGGTGGATTTTAATTCAAGCTTCTGACCTCCCAGTACCCAAGTTAAGGATCATTGGGACCATCATGATTCAAGGGACCTTTCAGTGACCGTGTGGTTTATAGTCTATTAGTATTTTACTACAGATTTGGATTAGAGCTTTGAAGCTCTAGGCTAGTTGTTTAAGTAAATAAAGGAGACGATCAATCCTTCATTTTATCTTTCCCATTATAATTGCTTGAGTTCAGGGGCACTCCCTGGATTGAACCCTAGATTAACCTATACAAAGAATGCCCAAAACATACACTGATTTCACCAAGTCACCCCAAAAGCCATTGAAAATTATTCTGATTGTGTTTATTTATGTACTGATTTCACCAAGCTAGTGTAATTTTTTTTTAAAAGTTATTTACTGATTGTGTTTATTTATGTACTGATTTTTTTATGATTTATTCATCTACTTATTTGTATTTTTTTTATCTACTGTTTTTTATTTAGTTATCTACTCATTTGTATTTATTTGTGTACTACTTTTGAAATTATATAATCATCTAGTGATGTAACTTTATCATAGGCTCATTATGAACCATTAGATCTAGATCTTAGGGTATCTCTACCGTCCTAACTATGAAATTGGTAACTTGTTTCCTTTTTGAGTATATTGACAATGTTAATCGCCTAACTTGAAGAACTAGGATATGAATGATGAAACTAGGATTGTAGGTATAAGAATGACATCACATGTATTTGTTGGCCTAGAAACCCAACCAAGATATACTCATTAGGAGTAAATCTTGGATAGTCCCCGGTTTGGGACTATTCTTGAACACCTAATCTCACTTAGGATGTAAGTGTATAATGTGTATTTGGTTTTCAAGAAAATTTCGACATCATTTCCCCGTTTGTTCTCTAAGTACATATGTACTTAGAGACCACCGGGGAAATGCTGCCAAAATTTTCTTGAAAACCCAACACACATTATACACTTACTAGTGAGATTAGGTGTTCAAGAATGGGATAGGTGGTACACATTTATTATATATAAGAATGACAACACATGTATTTGTTGGCCTAAAGTTTTAACCATGCAAAAAATCTAATCTGTTAACCCTAGACCCTAATCTTGCTGTAATGTATATTTGATTTCTCTTTGATCATAGAATGGATAGATCATGGATATCCATTCGCAATCGCTGCACCCCAGAGTTTATTTCTGGTCTTGACCAGTTTATTAGATTTGCCGAGGAACATAGGAAAAAATTTGGAGATAGGTTCTACTGTCCATGTAGGCATTGCGGTAACAACTTGAAAGTCAACACTGGTGACGAAATCAAAAGTCATGTCATGTGCAACGGGATTATACAAGGCTATACAGAATGGCACTGGCATGGAGAGATTTCGAACCCGAAACTAGTGGATGCCGATAGCAGTGATTGTGTGGAAGAAGAAATTGCCTACGATGACGTAGATGTGAATGAACCAGTTCCAGTAGACATCGTTGATGCGATGCTGGATAGTTGTGGGGCAGAGCACACTGATCCACCTCCCATTTTTAGAAACATTGTGCATGATGCTGAGATATCGTTATACACAGGTTGTACTAAGTTTACGAAGCTTAGCAGTTGTGTTGAGATTGTATAAGTTGAAAGATAACAATAGATGGAGCGACAAAAGCTTCACTTCATTGTTGACTTTGTTGAAAGAAATGCTTCCCGAAGGAAACGAGCTGCCAATCTCAACATACCAGGTAAAGAAATTGTTGTGCCCAATGGGAATGGATGACAAGAAGATACACGCATGCCCGAATGATTGTGTATTATTTCAAAAGGACTATGTGGATTTGAAAGATTGTCCAAAATGTGGTGTGTCACGGTATAAATTGACGACTTCGGGGGAGTCCAAAACTGGTTCTCCTGCCAAGGTGATGTGGTATCTACCTATAATATCATAGTTTCAACGCTTGTTTGCCAATCTGATAGATGCAAAGAATTTGAGGAGGCATGCACATGTTAAAAAAATAATGATGGGGTCCTACAACATGCGTCTGATTCCCCACAGTGGAAGAAGATTGATCTATTGTACCCTGAATTTGGTGAAGAAGTTAGGAATCTAAGACTTGGGCTTTGTACAGATGGGATGAATCCGTACGGGACATTGAGCAGCCAACATAGCACTTGGCCAGTCATGCTTGTTATATACAATCTTCCTCCCTGACTATGTATGAAAACACTACTACAGAAATAGCATTCAGTGACACTTTTCTAGGCGTCGGTTATTAAGGAAAACCGACGCCTTCTATGTTAGGCGTCGGTTGTTTACGAAAACCGACGTCTATATTCGAAGACCAGCCAGACACGGGTACCGCTTTGTCTTCAGCGTCGGTTGTTTATAACAAACCGACGCTTAAAGTCGCCCGCGAAATCCATATTTCGATCAAAAAAAATAGTGTCATTAGCAGCGTCGGTTATTTAGGTAGAAACTGACGCCTATGTGCGATGAAAATTTGCGCGAAAAGTGTCACCTTCAGCGTCGGTTATTCAAGGATAACCGACGCTGAAGGTGGTTCCCACCAAACAATTTCATGAAAATATCGTCCAATTGGACGTCGGTTTTTTCAAACAACCGACGCTAAAGATGTTTAGGCGTCGGTTGTTTTAAACAACCGACGCTATTTGGGAACTTCATAACCCTCGATCGCTCGACTCTTCCCCTTTCTTCTGTTTCATTGCGAGCGATTTCCCTATTTCTTCTTCAGCTCCCCTTCTCCGGCGATTTCTTCTTCAGCTCCCCTTCTCCGGCGCCCCCTTCTCCGCCACCACTCTTGCTCGCCGCCGCTCCTGCCGCCGTTGGACACCAGCTCTGCGTCGCCGCCACCGCCGCCGCCTGCTCGCCGCCGCTCCTGCTCCTGCTGCTGCGCTCTGAAGTCTCCTACTCCGTCGCCTGCTCGCCACTGCCTGCTCGCGTGCACCGCCGCCGCGCACTGCTGCTCTCCTCGCCGTGCACAGTTGCTCTCCTCTCCTCTCTGCCGGTGGCTTCTTTGGGGTAGGTCTCTGCTCAGGCCACGCCGCTGCTCTCTAGGCCAGGCATTCTTCCTATTCCCTCAAGGTACTGCTTTCTTTCTCCTTCCTTCCTTCCTCCACGCCGCTGCTCAGGCCAACTAGGGGAAGTAACATTTGTCTGCATCAAAGACACCTCCTTGGGCGTTATTCTCAACAATTCTTAGAACAAGTAATAAATCACAAGCATATATACGTATATGGGTTCCCTTTAGGTCTTCATAATGTATTTATATTCAGTTTATAGTTACCATTGCATACATTGTTGTTTGAGCCTTATGATGGACTTTTGGATTGCAAATGACTGGGATTTTCCTAGTGAATGTTCTAAATTTGTAGGCCCAATCTAGATTAAATTGAAAGCTCATTCTCTCCTTATATTGGCAAGGTGAGGCAAAAATAATTCCACAAGTGATTCAAATCTGCTATCCCACACTTTACCCACCTTTGTCATGCCTCATTACCAGGGTTAGTGTCATGCTAATCCATTGATATTCATATACGGAGTGACCCTGAGTTTATTGAAATATATCACGAGATTGTGGGTCATCTATGAAGATACCCTTGTGGTGCATTATGTGTGATTTTATAGAAAACAATTATATAAGATTTAATTCTAGATTTAATCAAACCCATTGTGCAATAATCATTCCCTGCGAGCATACATGTCTTATTGCAATATATTTTTATGTGATCCCAACATATTAAATTGAATTAGAATGATTTCATGAATTATAGGGTTTTAAAGTTGATAAACATGTACATGCGGAAATAGGGTTATTAAACCAATGGTTATAACATAGTATGATCTTAATCTGATCTGGATGTTCATAATAATGTAGTATGTTAAATATGATGATTAGGGATACATATAATGTCTAGTAAAGATTCCTAGACCTTTTGTTTGAAACTATTGATTTCTTGATTTATTATTTAATAATGCTCTGTTGATTAGGATTAATCATGTTGCCTGTAGTTTATAGACAATTATTATATATAAGAATGACAACACATGTATTTGTTGGCCTAGAAACCCGTCCAAGATTTACTCATTAGGAGTAAATCTTGGATAGTCCCCGGTTTGGGACTGTTCTTGAACACCTAATCTCACTTAGGATGTAAGTGTATAATGTGTATTGGGTTTTTGAGAAACTTTCAGTAGCATTTCCCCGTTTGTTCTCTAAGTACATATGTACTTAGAGAACAGCGGGGAAATGCTGCCAAAATTTTCTTGAAAACCAAATACACATTATACACTTACTAGTGAGATTAGGTGTTCAAGGATGGGATAGGTGGTACACATTTATTATATATAAGAATGACATCAAATGTGTTTGTTGGCCTAGAAACCCGTCCAAGATTGACTCATTAGGAGTAAATCTTGGATAGTCCCCGGTTTGGGACTGTTCTTGAACACCTAATCTCACTTAGGATGTAAGTGTATAATGTGTATTGGGTTTTCGAGAAAATTTTGGTAGCATTTCCCCATTTGTTCTCTAAGTACATATGTACTTAGAGAACAGCGGGGAAATGCTGCCGAAATTTTCTCGAAAACCCAATACACATTATACACTTACTAGTGAGATTAGGTGTTCAAGGATGGGATAGGTGGTACACATTTATTATATACTAGGGAAATGCTGCCTAATCTTTTCCTAATATATACTTGTTTCCTAATATATACTTGTTTTCTCTGATCATAGAATGGATAGATCATGGATGTCCATTCGTAATCGTTGCACCCCAGAGTTTATATCTGGTCTTGATCAGTTTATAAAATTTGCCGAGGAACATAGGAAAAAACCTACAGATAGGTTCTACTGTCCATGTAGGCATTGCGGTAACAACTTGAAAGTCAACACTGTTGAGGAAATCAAAAGTCATGTCATGTGCAACGGGATTGTACAAGGCTATACAGAATGGCACTGGCATGGAGAGATTTCAAAATCGAAACCAGTAGATGTCGATAGCAGTGCTTGGGCGGAAGAAGAAATTGCCTCTGATGACGTAAATGTGAACGAACCAGTTCCAGCAGACATCGTTGATGCGATGCTGGATAGTTGTAGGGTAGAGCACACCGATCCACCTCCTATCTGTACAAACATTGTGCATGATGCTGAGATACCGTTATACACAGACTGTGCTAAGTTTACGAAGCTTAGCGCTGTGTTGAGATTGTATAAGTTGAAAGCTAACAATAGATGGAGCGACAAAAGCTTCACTTCATTGTTGACTTTGTTGAAAGAAATTCTTCCTGAAGGAAACGAGCTTCCAATCTCAACATACCAGGTAAAGAAAATGTTGTGCCCAATGGGAATGGAGGCCAAGAAGATACACGCATACCCGAATGATTGTGTATTATTTCAAAAGGACTATGTAGATTTGAAAGATTGTCCAAAATGTGGTGCGTCACGGTATAAATTGACGACTTCGGGGGAGTCCAAAACTGGTTCTCCTGCCAAGGTGTTGTGGTATCTACCTATAATATCACAGTTTCAATGCTTGTTTGCAAATCTGAAAGATGCGAAGAATTTGAGGTGGCATGCAGATGTTAAGAAAAATAATGATGGGATCCTACGACATGCGTCTGATTCCCCACAGTGGAAGAAGATTGATCTATTGTACCCTAAATTTGGTGAAGAAGATAGGAATCTAAGACTTGGGCTTTGTACAGATGGGATGAATCCGTACGGGACATTGAGCAGCCAACATAGCACTTGGCCAGTCATGCTTGTTATATACAATCTTCCTCCCTGGATGTGTATGAAAAATAAGTACGTTACGTTGTCATTGTTGATATCGGGCCCTAAACAACCCGGAAATGATATCGATTTTTATCTTGAACCTTTGATTGATGACTTAAAGAAACTTTGGGCTGAAGGTGTGATGACCTATGATGCTTCAGCAAGAGAGACATTTCGTTTGCACGCTATGTTGTTTTGCACTATTAATGACTTTCCAGCATATGGGAATTTGTCTGGATATAGTGTCAAAGGAGCTAAAGCGTGTCCTATATGTGAAGAAAACACTGATTCAATAAGACTAAAACATGGCGGCAAGACTGTATATCTTGGTCATCGAAGGTTTCTTTCAAAATTCCATCCGTATCATAGGAAGCGCAAAGCATTCAATGGATGGAATGATGAACGGAGTGCACCTAAACCTATACCATGGGATGTTGTTTATGAAAGAGTAAAATACATTGTCAATGAATTTGGTAAGAAATCACAATGTAGTATGGCCACACGGAGTGACAATTCTTCATTCAAGAAGAAGTCAATATTTTGGGATCTTCCTTATTGGAGTTCTTTGACAGTCAGGCATTGTATCGATGTAATGCACGTTGAGAAAAATGTCTGTGATAGCATCATTGGTACTCTATTAAATATACCAGGTTGTTCTATATCGATGATCCTGTGAATGATAAATGGTCAGTTGTTCTTCATGGTAAAAGACAGTTCATTGAATGATAAATGGTCTTGTGAATGATAAATGGTCCTGTGAATGACAAATATTCTATATCGATGATCCTGTGAATGATAAATGGTCGGTTGTTCTTCATGGTAAAAGACAGTTCATTGAAGATCCTATAGATGAAGAAGAGTACTATGATAAGTATTATGACTCCAGTCCATTCTCAGTTGGGTTGCCAACTCCACAAAATATTGAAGCTAATGATGACTTATATGTGCGCGGAGATCACAATGAAGGATTGTTAATTGATAAAAGATCACAATTTTAGAGACATGTATGTTTATACAAATGCTAAATGTTTGCCTTTTTCTAGTTAATACAAATGCTAAATGTTTGCCTTTTTCTAGTTAATACAAATGCTAAATGTTTGCCTTTTTAATGACATTTTCAGATGGTTGACCATGATGAGCATGATGTCCATGATGAGCATGAAGTCCATGATGAGCATGCTGTCCATGACGAGCATGGTGAGGATACTAATGTAAGTTCTAAAAACATATCCTGTATTTCTATAAAATTCATTATCTTCTAGTTATGTCATATATCCTATATTTCTATATTGGGCTAAGTTAGTGTGTTTTATTTTTGTCAAATTTTAGGTTGATGCACCTGTACCCACTGAAGCACTGGAGCAACTTGATGCGCAACACCAGACACTTAACAAGAAAAGGAGCATCAGTCTGTTGAAGAAGTTATTAGCGCTAAGTGGTAGTGGATCCAAATTGGTGGTGGAGTTTGATAATGGAGGAAATCCAATTGGAGTGAACCGCAATAATTTTGTGAACTATCTTGGGTGTACCACTCAGAGCCATTGTGGTGTTAAGTATGACAATTGGCATAAAGTTCCTCAAGGGAAAAAAGACTTGATATGGAAGGATTTATGCATGAGTTATTATTATTTGCAATTCTATTTTGTAGATTACAAATTCTATTATTTGCAATTCTATTTTGGATACTAGTTAATAACATTTCTATTTTACAGAATTTGTTTGCATTGGATGAGAAGTTGCATCGTAAAAATGTGATGCAACGCGCTGGAAAGATGCTTAGGAATTATAGGACAAATCTGAACAGAGAATACATAAAAGAGGGTGATAAGAAGAAGAAGTCAGCCCTTGAACAATGGAACTTCTTGGACAAAGAAGATTGGGACAATGTTGTTGCTTCAAGAAAATCTGAAGAATTCAAGGTATTAGGCGTCACTCCTAATTTAATTAATATACATTGTATTCACCTATTCAAGATTAGCATTTAGTGGTACTAACCAAATCATTAATGTGCATACTAACTAGACCCTCAGTGACGCAAAAAAAGCAAGGCGTGCACTGAATGTGCATGACCACACTATGGGTCCAAAAGGCTATGCAAGCGTTCGCCAAAGACTACAGGCGGAGTCTGCGGCTACTCAGGAGTCTGCTCCTACTCAGGAGTCTGCCACACCCATGCCTCGCCATGATATCTGGATAGCTGGCAGGCAAAACAAGAAGGGTGAAATAAAGAAGCCTGTAACTGCTGAGGCAGCTGCAAAAATGGTAAAATACAACTCTTAGAGAAATCGTTTGAATATTGATTATTTGTGGTGTTAACTTACCAATTTCTGTTTATGGTGATTAGCGGGAGCTGCACGAGCAGAGGAAACAAGGCACGTTCATCCCTCAGGGCACAAGGGATGAATTGACAGTTGCTCTGGGTAACCCAGAGCATCCTGGACGTGTTAGAGGTGCCGGCGCTGGTGTTGGCATCAAAGCATTCTTTGGGCCATCCCAGCGCAAACCCAGAGCTGGACTTTCTCAAGAAGAGGTAACCTATTCTTTTTTTAGAATGTTACTGCAAAAGGAAATTCATTAATAAGAAGCTAATGTTTCTTTTATCCATGTATAGGAGAATAAGAGAGTTGAGGATTTAGTTGCTAAGAAGATCAACGATGTAGTTGCTGCGAAGGTCAAGGAAGAATTGCTGCGGTGGCAGGCATCTCAGGCTTCCAATACGCCTATGGCGACCCACTCTTCTCCTGATGCACAGACTGCGAGTAATCCTGGAGACCCATCGCCTAGCACGTCTGCTGTAAGTATTGTTTATGGCATTGTAGTTAGTCTTTTCAAGTTGTTATGTTTTCAAGATGATATGTATATATGTATAATATTCTTTACGTAAATTTGTAGGCATTGAAGCCATGCCGCTTAAGAATGCAAGACTACGTTGTTGCAGAGGCGCAAGCTTACCCGTCCCTTCCTGGGGAAAGGTTTCACGGGACTCCAATGTCACAGGGCTATGTTCGTGTGGGCCCATTACGTGTGTTACCCGATTGGAGGGAAGTTGCGTTGCCATATGCCCACCCAGATATTGATACACTTGGTGAGGCAGAAGGCGGGGTGATATTGTGGCCCAAAGCAGATGTCGTCTACACGACTGAAATTGTAAGATAAATTTACATTGATTTAGACTGTTAATGTGTATATATGATGTCAATTGATCTGAAATTATATGTACAGGTTAAAAAGAAGACACTAGGAGCACCTAGGCCTCCACTTCCACTTCCCGCATTACCCGATTGGGTTCCAACTGACCTAACATACCCGTTAGGTCCTTCTTGTAGGGGAATGGCATGTTGGCTACGGGCACATAATGTACATTGCCCTATAATTATTTCTTTAGGTGCAGATTATGCAGGTCAATCATACGATAGCTCTTTATTTATACAAGATATTATTGAGTTGTTTATGTATGATTGGCTGAATACATCAATGATAGAGACATGGATAAGGTGAGATCTTGTTTATACATCCATATACCTTGTGTAAGATCCAGTGATTTGGTTTCTTATATATTAATGCATACGCCTATATGTTTTGCAGCTACCTAGTCGAAGATCATTGCAAACAATTTGCATTTGATCATGTGGGATTTTTGATTCCATCATTGATTAGTTTGGTAGCTAAAGACCCTGATAATGTTTAACAATACTGTATAGATGCTTTTACAATTTTTGGTCAGCAAAAGAAGACGATAATAATAGCTCCATTCAATGTCAAGTAAGTTTACTTTATTTATAATTTGGACTTGAGAAAATTCCATTTTTATTTTGCATTTTGAGTTATTAATTGTTAACTTCTTACTTCTAGCGGTAGACATTGGGAGTTACTAGTTATTGTCCCCGGGACATTCACTGTTTATTATCTAGATCCTGCGGGGAGTACATTGAACACTAAAATTGGACACGTAATGAGAATGCCATTATTCTGGTGAGAAATATTTCATTTTTATATCCGTTAACATCTTTTATTACATTACTATTTACTTATGCAATTTATTGTGTTATATTAACATGTAGGGGTTTAGATGCATTCAAAAAGGCTGGAGGAACGGTCCCAAGGAAAAAGAACCAGCCAATAAATTGGCAGAACGTACAAGTAAGTTCCCGACTCGAATATATATATTATTGATGTGAATTGTGCTTAGTTGTATTATTTTGTATGTTTCAATTTATAGTGTGCTACACAAGACAATGGCTGGGCATGTGCATACTATGTGATGCGATTTATGCAGATGATTATCAAATATGCCGCATTGGACATCGATACCATACATGAGGTATTATATATACTTTCATTAGTTAGTATGCAATATATCAATATTATCTTATTTTTATATTATTACTTATATATATACATCATTCTCTTTGCAGGTGTTTAAAACTGACAACACTACAGGTAAACGCTTAAAAAATATACATGCTCCATATACGATGGAAGCATTAAATGAAGTAAGAGAAGAATGGGCAAAAGCCATACAAGTAGTGGCAACTGTAAGATATAATTGGGATGTTGATAGCGATAATGAATGATACTTTGTAAATGAATATTTCTGAATGTTAATACATGTATTTGAATGTTTCTATATGTGTGAATGTGAGAATTGAATTTATGTCTGAATGTATGTACTTGTGTGAAATTTTGCTTATGACTTTTGCAGGTTTGCGGCCTGTTTGTAGGCTGATATCAATGGATGTCGTAAACCTGCAGTTTAGTTACTGAACTGCAGGTTCTCATCCTGCTGACCAGCCACAGCAGGCCTGCAAACTGATATGAAAAAAAAAACAAATAGGCGTCGGTTATTTATAAAAACCGTCAGCAAAGATCTACAGCGTCGGTTATTTATAGATAACCGACGCCTTATGTGGCCAAAGCAGTCCTCGAAATGGCGTCGGATATACGTATCAAACCGAAGCCTATTTAAATTAGAGGCATCGGTCTTTTGGTATATAACCGACGCCAAAAGTGTTCGCGCCACAAAAAATGGCGTCATTTAGGACACTTTATGCGTCGGTTATCTACTAAAAGACCGACGCTATAAGTAGTATAGGCGTCGGTCCGTTAGTAAATAACCGACGCAGAAAGTGCCCTAGCTGACGCCGTTTTATGTGGCGCGAACCCCTTTGGCGTCGGTTATTGACTAAACGACCGACACCAATAGTTTAAATAGGCGTCGGTTAAACAACTGACGCCGAAGTGTTCGACCTTTAGCGGCGCCCGCATAGGCATCTGTCGAAAACCGACGCCAAATGGGGTTAAACGACCGACGCCAAAGGCCACTTCTGTAGTAGTGAAAATAAATATGTAATGTTGTCGTTGTTGATATCAGGCCCTAAACAACCTGGAAATGACATCGATGTTTATCTTGAACCTCTGATTGATGACCTAAAGAAACACTGGGGTGAAGGTGTGATGACCTATGATTCTTCACGAAGAGAGACATTTCATTTGCATGCTATGTTGTTTTGCACTATTAATGACTTTCCATCATATGGGAATTTTCCTGGATATAGTGTCAAAGGAGCTAAAGCATTTCCTATATGTGAAGAGAACACTGATTCAACAAGACTAAAACATGGCAGTAAGACTGTATATCTCGGTCATTGAAGGTTTCTTACAAAATTCCATCCGTATCGTAGGAAGCGCAAAGCATTCAATGGATTGAATGAGGAACAGAGTGCACCTAAACATATACCAGGGGAGGTTGTTTATGAAAGAGTAAAAGCCTTTGTCAATGAATTTGGTAAGAGATCACAATGTACTATGGCCACACGGAGTGACAAATCTTTATTCAAGAAGAAGTCAATATTTTGGGATCTTCCTTATTGGAGTTCTTTGACAGTCAGGCATTGTATCGATGTCATGCATGTTGAGAAAAATGTTTGTGATAGTGTCATTGGTACTTTGTTGAATATACCAGGTAAGACTAAAGATGGGATAAAATCCAGATTGGACCTACATGAAATGGGAATAAGGTCAGAATTAACAAAATTTTGTGAAATGGGAAATCGGAGAACATACTTACCTCCCGCTTGTTACACATTGTCTAGAAAAGAGAAGAAAGCTTTTTGTGAATGTTTGGTAAATGTTGAGGTGCCACAGGGTTACTCATCCAACATCCTTAGATTGGTATCAATGAAAGATCTGAAGTTGATAGGTCTTAAATCTCATGATTGTCACACTCTAATGCAACAAATATTGCCTGTGGCAATTAGATCTATATTGCCAAAGCATGTAAGGTTTGCAATCACCAGACTTTGTTTCTTTTTCAACAGTCTGTGCAGCAAAGTTATTGACCCTGATACTCTCGATAAATTGCAAAGAGAAGTGGTTGTTACCCTATGTCATCTTGAGATGTATTTTCCTCTGTCGTTCTTTGATATCATGGTACATCTTGTTGTCCACTTGACTAGGGAAGTGAAAATGTTGGGACCAGTTTTCTTGCATTGGATGTATCCCTTTGAATGATACATGAGCGTTTTTAAAAGTGATGTTCGAAACCGTTATCGGCCTGAAGGGAGTATTATAGAGGGTTGTGTGGTGAGAGAGGTTATGGATTTTTGCAATGTCTTTCTCAGTGGTAATGACACTCCTGATAATAACAAGAATATTGATGAGCAATTTGGCAAAGGAATTTTGGGATCATGTGTGAAAGTAATCAGCCGTGAGCAGTTGGAACAAGGTAACTTGTATATTTTACACAACATGGATGAAGTGAACGTTTATATCGAGGAACATACCAATTTCATCAAGAGACAATATCCTCGAGCCAATACAATGTGGCTTGCTAGAGAGCATAACAAGACATTTATTAAGTGGTTTGATAATAAAGTCTTACATCAACTATCTCAAACACCAGATGATATTACTAAAAATATCAAATGCCTCGCCTTTAAACCAAAATTGACTGTTATGTCTTATGAAGGGTATGACATTAATGGATTCACATATTACACAAAGTGCCAAGATGATAAGAGTGTCGTCCAAAATAGTGGGGTCACCCTTAAAGCATCGACTATGTTTTTTGCAAGTGCAAAGGATAAGAGTCCACGTGAAGCTAAAATGTCATATTACGGTGTCATTGAAGACATATGGGAGTTTGACTACATAGATTTCAGAATTCCGCTCTTCAAATGTAATTGGATTGATAACACCAAAGGAGTTATAGTGGATGAAATGGGTTTCACTTTAGTGAACTTTGAAAAGATTGGCGAGAAGGATGAACCATTCATATTGGCATCACATGCGAAACAAGTATTTTATATCGATGATCCTGTAAATGATAAATGGTCGGTTGTTCTTCATGGTAAAACACAGTTCATTGAAGATCCTATAGATGAAGAACAGTACTATGATAAGTATGATGACTCCAGTCCATTCTCAGTTGGGTTGCCAACACCACCAAATATTGAAGCTACTGATGACTTGTATGTGTGCGGAGATCACAATGAAGGATTGTTAATTGATAAAAAATCACAATATTAGAGGCATGTTTATATTTTATTATATATTTTATTTTTCTAAATGTGAACCTTACAATGTGAATGTGAACTTTACAATGTGAATTTTACAATGTGAATTACTTTATAATGTGAACTTTACAATGTGAATTACTTTACAATGTGAATGTGAACTTTCCAATGTGAGCTTTACAATGTGAACTTTACAATGTGAATGTGAACTTTACAATGTGAATTTTACAATGTGAATTACTTTATAATGTGAACTTTACAATGTGAATTACTTTACAATGTGAATGTGAACTTTACAATGTGAGCTTTACAATTTGAATTACTTTACAATGTGAACTTTACAATGTGAATGTGAATTTTCATATGGCTGAGCATTCTCCTGATGACCGTGCTGATGATTACCGTGAGGGTGAGGACATTAATGCGCTGCCTCACAATGTAAGTTTTAAAAATATATCATATATTTATATCTATATGTCCATTTATAGTTATATCTTGTAAATGTGTTTATTTTGTCAAATTTTAGGTTGATGATGCACATATACCATCTGAAGCACTTGAGGCACTTGATCAGCAACACCAAAAAGTTGACAAGAGAAGGGGCATCACTATGATGAAGAAGTTAATAGCGCAAAAGGGCAATGGACCCAAACTTGTTGTGGATTTTGATAATGCAGGAAATGCATCTAGTGTGAATCGCAATTCATTTGTTTCATATCTTGGGTATGTTACTCGTAGCCATTGCGGTTGTAAGATAGATTCTTGGCATAAAGTTTCTAAGGAGAAGAAATATGTAATATGGAAGGATTTATGCATGAGTTATTATTAATTTGCAAATCTATTTTGTAGATTACTATTTTTTGGATACTAGGTAATAACAATTCTAATTTGCAGAGTATATTTGAATTGGATGAAAAGTTGCATCGTAAATGCGTGATGCAACACTGTGGGAGAGTCCTAAGGAACTATAGGACAAATCTCACCCTAGAATATATAAAAGAAGCTGATAAGAGGAAGAAGACAGCCACTAAACAGTGGAATTTCCTAGACAAAGAAGAATGGGACGCGTTTGTTGCTTCAAGATAAACTGGTGAATTCAAGGTATTAGGCGTCAGTCCCAATCTCATTAATATATGGTGTATTCACCTATTCAAGATTAACATTTACTGTTACTAACTAAATCATTAATGTGCATACTAACTAGGCCATCAGTGAGGCCCAAAGATCAAGGCGTGCAGTCAATGTGCATGACCACACAATGGGTCCAAAGGGGTATGCAGGCATTCGCCAAAGACTACAGTTTGAGGCTACAACTCAGTCTATTGCTACTTAGGAGTCCTCCACTATAGGTAGCACACCTATGCCTCACCATGATGTCTGGATAGCTGGGAGGCAAAATAAGAATGGAGAAATAAGGAAGCCCGCAACTGCTGAGGCGGCTGCAAAAATGGTAAAATACAACTCTTACAGCAATCGTTCAAATATTGATTATTTGTGGTGTTTACTTAATTACAAATTTTTGTTTTGGCGATTAGCAGGAGCTGCACGAGCTGAGGAAACAAGGCAAGTTCATCCCTGAGGGCACAAGGGATGAATTGTCAGTTGCTCTGGGTAACCCAGAGCATCCTGGACGTGTTAGGGCTGCAGGCGCTGGTGTGGGTATCAAAGCTTTTTTTGGGCCATCCCAGTGCAAACATGTCCCAAAAGTGGGACTTTCACAAGAAGAGGTAACATATTTTTTCCTTGTAGATGTTACTGTAAAAGAGAATTCAATAATTAGAATTTGATGTTTCTTTTATCCATGTATAGGTAGATAAGCTATTTGATAGGAAACTCAAAGAAGCAATGAAAAAGTGGCAGTCGTCTCAGACTGCCACTTACCAGATAGTACCTATGGTGTCTCCTACTGCAGGCTCTACTCCTACTACAGAGGTTGGGAGTAATCCTGTAGACCCACCACCTAGCAAATCCGCTATAAGTATTTTTATGACATAGTAACGATTTTTTAAATTCAAGATGATATGTTTTCAAGATGATATGTATATATGAAATTGTAGTCGTTTCAAAAAAAGATGATATGTATATATGTATATAACATTCTTTACACAAAAATTTGTAGGGGTTGAAGCCATGCCGTCTAAAAGTTAATGAATATGTCGTTGCAGAGGCGTCGGCTTACCCATCCCTACCAGGGGAAATGTTTCACAGGTCTCCATTACCAGTTGGTTGGATTCGTGTGAGGCCGGTACATATATTCCCCAAGTGGATGGATCTTCCATTGCCATATGCCCACCCAGATTGTGAAACACTTGGTGAGGCAGAAGGTGGAGTGATATTGTGGCTAAAAGCGGATGTCATCTTTACTGAAATTGTATGGTAAATTTACATTACGTTAAATTGTTAGTGTGTGTATATGATGTCAGTTGATCTGAAATTATTATATATATATACAGGTTAAAAAGAAGACACCCACAACATCTAGGCCTGCACTTCCACCTCGTACATTACCCAGTTGGGTTCCACAGGACCTACCTGTCCTGTTAGGTCCTAACTGTAGGGGTATGGCAATATGGTTAGGCGAACATGATATAAATTGCCCTATAACTATTTCTATATATTCAGATGTTGCAGGTCAATCATACGAAAGCAAACTATTTATACAATATATTTTGGAGTTGTTTGGATATGATTGGCTAAATACATCTGTGATAGAGCTATGGATAAGGTGCGATCTTCTTTATACATCCATATACCTTGTGTAGGATCTGGTGATCTGGTTTCTTATTTATTAATGCATGCGTAATTAATACATATTTTGCAGCTACTTAGACAAGATATGTGCATATTTTGCATTCGAACATGTAGGATTTTTTATTCCATCTTTGATTAGTCTAGTAGCTAAAGACCCTCCGTCAGTTCAACAATACTGCTGTGAGGCTTTTACAATTTTTTCTCAAAATAATAAGATGATGATAATGGCTCCATTCAATGTAGAGTAAGTTTACTTTTCTTATTATAATTTGGACTTAAGAAAATTACATTTTTATTGTGGATTTTGAGTTATTAATTTTTAACTTTTTTAGCTGTAGTGGAATGCATTGGGAGTTACTGGTTATTGTCCCCGAGACGTTCATTGTCTATTATCTATATCCTAAGGGGAGTAAATTGAATACAAAATATGGACACATAATGAAAATGGCATTATTCTGGTGAGAAATATTTCATTTTCATATCCGTTAACATATGTTATTACATTACTATTTAATTATGCAATGTACTGTGTTACATTAACATGTAGGGGTTTTGATGAGTTCAAAAAGGTTGGAGGAAAGATCCCCATGAAAAATAACCAGCCAATAATTTGGAAGAACGTGAAAGTAAGTTCCCGACTGCAATATATGTATATATTATTTATGTGAACAATGATTAATTAGTTGTATTTTTTAATATTTTGTATGTTTGAATTTATAGTGTGCTACACAAGACAACAGATGGGCATGTGGATACTATGCGATGTGATTTATGCACATGATTATCAAATATGCCGCAATGGACATCAATTGTATTGCTGAGGTATTATAGTCTCATTAGATAATATGAAATATATCAATCTTATTTATAGCTCATTAATTATATATATACATCATTCTCTTTACAGGTGTTTAAAACTGACCACACTACAGGAACGGCCTTACCAGATGTACATGCTCCCTATTTGACGGGAGAATTAAATGAAGTAAGAGAAGAATGGGCAATAGCCATACAAGTAGTGGGGGATTTAAGATATAATTGGGATGTTGATAGCGAATAATGACTAAAGAATGAAATTTTGGAAATGAATTTCTGAATTATAATATGTGTGAATATTTCTACATGTCTGGATGTTTCTACATGTGTCTGAGTGAAAATGAATGAAACTGTTGGTTGCTATATGAATGTTTCTATATGTGTGAATGTGAAAATGAATGGAACTATAGATTTCTAGCTACATGAATGTTTCTAAATGTGTGAAAATCAAATGGAACTGTAGGTTGCATTGCTAAATGTGTGAATATTTTTGTTGTTAATTTTGCAGGTTTGTCGCCTGTTGTTGGCTGATATCAATGGATGTCGTAAAATCTGTAGTTCATAACTGAACTGTAGGTTTCTCATCCTGCGACCAGCCATACAGCAGGTCTGCAGACTGACAGAAAAAAAAACAAAAATAGGCATTGATTATTTGTATAAAATCGACGCCACATCGTTATAGTGTCGGTTTCTAATAGTAACCGACGTCTATTTCCTTAACACCACAGCCATGCTGGCCAGCACGGCCATGGAAGCGGACCAGACACCACGGTCGTGCTGGCCAGCATGGCCGTGGCAGCGGACCAGAGACCACGGCCGTGCTGGCCAACACTGCCGTGTTGGGGTTTATCTAACGTCGGTTCTTATCTAATAACCGACGCTGATAGTGCCCAAGATGGCGCCCTTCTGTGACACGAAGGTATATGTCTTCGGTTTCTTATCTAATAACCGACGCCTATAGTGCCCTGCTGGCACGTTTTCGGTGGCGCACGAAGGGTTTTGGCGTCAGTTTTTGAACCGACGCGTAACGGCTAGGCTTTTAGCGTCACCCACATAGGTGTCGCTTAGAAACTGACACTAAAGGCCTTAAATAATCGACACTAATAGTCGATTATGTACTAGTGCTTCTCAAGGATGATCACAGAGAAAATTTGTTGCTGTGTGTTTCCATTTGATTCGATTAAAGAATTTACAATTTTGTCAAAACTCAATTTGATTTGATTTGATTTGGTTAAAATTGACAATATTAATTAGGTATTTAGTTAACTATCACTCCCACTATTTTATTCAAATTGATAGCCCTCACATATTAATTTAGGAGGTTGCAGCGTACAACCTTCTAGTGAGCCAAGATCTAAAATAATTCAACTATTACCTGGCCAACGCCAACATTCATATTCAACTATCAAGGTAGACAATGTTTGTCAATTGCATCTTATGCAATTCTTGGATAGATAATATTCTCAACTATTTGTCATAATTGTTGATTTGTATAATTCTGGTGCTTAAACTCATTAAGGTCACACATTTAAGCTTGACCCAAAAGCTGACACGATAATAATGCACCAGGTTTGGCAAGCTCACATTGTTACCATCACACTTCCATGAGAAAGACAACACACCACCTTTGAGGTTCCCACTCTTAGTCGATCGAGCTTTTTATGAGTGTCGTTGATGGAAATAATCTAAGACTTAATATTTTATTTGAGGGAACTTGTATTTATATATATACTTTATCCAATCACAACATATATATAGTATGTATCATACACATGTTATATCTGATTACGTAATATGCAATATAAAACAAATATTTATGGTCATGTGCATACTAATGTTATTCCTTCAAGCCACAATGAATTACTACCACATAGGTCAACATCACATGCTTGAACCTGTTGTTGGTGTAGATCTGTGCTCGCAAATCCGGGTTGATTGGTTCTACCCTTTAACTGGTCATCTCACCTCTTGGCTAGTTGGTTGTTCATCTGAAATGATTGATTGGCCTCATGTCCAATGGATCTTTGGACACCTCTAGACGATTTGTTGGGTACACCAACCGATTAATTTGCGTGTCTTACTATCTACTCTCCTTGGTCCTCCAGTCAGTTAGATCACCATGTGGAATGGTCGGCTCGCTTGACGTTGACCGTCATCTTTGTTGTTGCAAGAAAACTAATTATCCTATTGCTATTAAGCCTATTACATTATAAAGAGAAACCTCGAGTTACATTTGAAGGGAGCAAAGGTAGGAGAGAATAAAACTTTTACATTGGGAAGAAGAAACTAGAGGCTTTGTATGCATATCGAGATAAATAGGAATAAAAAGAAACCATCCAACCACACACAAATATTTGGAATTTGGTCATAACCATTCTACACATCCACCATCAAAACTCGCTTTTAGGGTAACACATGTAAATTGCATATATATCATATCACATATATATTAGTTTGGGATTATATGATTTTTTTGATCGGATATATACTTGAAATGATTTTAAGTATTAACATCTTATGCAATAAATAAAAGATGAAAATAAAAATCCTATCATATTGATTATTCCAAAACATAGTAAATTGATGTGGCTTTGATACCACCGTATAGAAAAATGGGCAGAGAGTAGGAAGTAGAAACAAAAATTTATCTATCCACATTCACCTAAACTGGGAGATTAGATCGACATCTAGTAAGGGAATGGATGGTTTAATGAGTTGTACCTGGTCATAGAGCAAGTCCAGTGACTATAACCCATTGGATTAGTGCAACACTCCTAGTTGCACTAGGACTCGTCTGCAACAACTCTTGGTATCCACCATAGATAGTAGACTTGGAGGCATTTGTAGAAGCTCCACCACAGACTGCAGGCTGACGTTGTCCTCCTAGAGATGGGAAACAACCACCTCACCTATATGGTAGTCCACACGGACCACCTAGAACTCATGTCATTCTAGTAGAATAGAGAGGAAGGAGTTATCCCTCTCATTGGTATACTAGTCACCAACTTGGTCTCCCACAATCGTTATCCCTTGCTATGCCTCCCTATATCGGGTAGGACTTGCTCAAGTTCACTCATTTATCATTACCAGAGAAGACAAATAATTGTCAGAGACAATTGATTTGTGTCTGAAAAGCCTCTAGTACCCCTCTATTTATAGGATGAGTTAGGTTCAGGATTCCCAGTCTATGTGGGAGTGGAAGGGACTGGAATGTCATAAAAATCTCAACCTACAATTAGAGAATGATCGGTTGGTGTGTGAGTCGATCGATTGGCTCACTGAATCAGTAGTTTTCACCATATTTCCCAATCTCATATGAATTCACAATTCAAATCCAATTAATGGACAATAAGGCGTCAGTACTAGTCTTTGATGCAATTGAATTTCTGCATGAATCGGGCGTCTCACTCTACCAACTGGTTGGTTTGTGACCCAAGACGATTGTTCACCAAGTGAATTGGACAGTTCGCTCCGCAGTTTAGGCAAAACTCTGCCAATTAAATTTCTAATCAACCTAACACTCCAATCAGTCATTTCATCACATGGGGCAATTAGTTGGGAGACCAGTAAGTTGATTTATTGCTTGAATTCAATACCTAAACACTTTACCAATAAATTCAATTATCATTCATGATTAAACTCCTCTTCTAGGTGAATTCCTATGTGTGTGACCCTATAGGTCCCATATCACATTGGTAGTGAATGTCCATAACTAGTTTATGACATAACAAGCAAGGATTCATGCCTAGTAACACATCAATGATACCCAAGTGAATGGAAAGTTGGAGAACATCTTCAACCTCACAATCTATGTAATTCCTTTGGCTCTGATATCCAAAATGAACTCAAGGATTGGAATCATAATCCTCACAATGTTCAATCGATGTTCCTTGATCCTAGAGCAGACTCTTTGAGATATATGTGGCCTCAATATCATATACTGATTCACATGTTCATGCACATGCTTTTCTCAGTCTTTCTTATCAAGTTTCTAAGATAATAAACTCCAGTCGGAGGGACAAATCCCATCTACATCACTCACAGTCAACCCCCATGTGTCACAACTATCCACTAATCACGGTTATGGCAATCCTTATTCAGGGTTACGTTGGATGATGTATATATACCGAACAACATGTGATGAGTGTAGTGACTTAAAGTCTAAGAAAGTCAATTTCCATCTTCACTATAAGAGATGAACATGACCACCAATTATAGTTTGCATGTGTCACTCTCAGTGTGGGTCAGTCAGATGCATAGTTCTCCAGCAAGTATATATGTGCTTGGTTTTATATCACATATCATGACTGATCAGATTTTGTCATCAATCAACACACACTCTAGTCTTATGTGTTACTATTGTCTATTAGTCTACCACAATAAAATCTTACTAGGGACATTATAAGAATGGACATACTCTTAACATCTATATGATCTCATTGTTCAAGTCACGTACTTGAAGATATGCTTCATTGAGTAATATCATTCTTTATACTTTCATTATGTTTCCTCATTATTTCATAATTGAGTGTGTAACAAATTGAAATCTGGATCTATTTTCAATTTACCCCTTTTGCTAGGCTTTTTCTATCCTTTCTATCATTTTTGTCCTTGATGTTGAATTTGTGGAATTATTAGTGGTTTGGTTGAATTTGATCATTATATATGCTAATACATGGTTTTATGCATATGTACCTCAGTAGATGTTTCAATGACGGTATAAAATGCAAATTTACCACTTAAGTGTCATATCAATAAAATAATTTGTTCTAGAACATTCCTTAGCCTTTTGGAGCAAGGAAGGGAAAAAGGAATGAATAAAATTGCTTTAAACTAGTTAATGTGATATTGAATTATTTAATATGAGAAATAGTGGTAATAATGGATAATAGGAAAAACCTTATAAAAGGAAGATTAATTGGTTAAATGAAACTTGAGATTCATTTTCTTCGGGTTTGATTTATCTTGGAGGCCAAGTTTCATAATTTTGGGAGGATAATAATAGCTACATCTTGAGCAAAAAATAATAGCTACATCTATTTTATTTAGAAAAGAAAAGGTGAGTTTTATTCAAAATATGAAATAAAACATTTAATGACTCCTAAAGAGGTAACAAATCTTAGATTCCTAATCTACACATTAAAAATAGCCTTTGGGTAAATTTTCATCTAAATTGGATAATCTTTAATGTACATGTGTAGATTATTAGAGAGGAAGTATGTAAAAGCCCAAAATACTAAATTATTTTCAAATTAACTTGTAAGGATAAAATTAATGGCCAAATCATGTTCCACATGTGTTAATTTTCTTGAGGGTAAAGTTTCACCATAATTGGTTAATTCTAAAAGTCTTTAATGTGATAAGAAATAGAAAATATGAATTACTTTATAAGAATTAAATAAAACACTTAGAGTAACTAAAACTAAAAAGTAATACTATATTTGATTCTACATGTCTTAATTAGCCTAGGTGCAAAATTTCATTTAATTTGGGATATATTTGCACCCTCAATTGAGGAGTAAGAAAATGAGAAATTGTTGCATCCACACTTCATTCAAATATGTTTAGGAATGCATTTAATCTCTCACATGCCTATTTTCCTCCTTCCTTTTCTTTTTGGGGTTTTGGATGGCCATGATTTGGGCTGATGATCTTAGTCTCTGATCCCACAACTCTGGGGCCATCTTCCTCCTCTTTTTTCTCACTGGTTTGGACACAATTCAGTGATTTTTGGAGAGCCATAACTTCCTCAATTCTTGTCCGTCTTTTGAGACATTTTGTGTGTTAAATCTAGGAGAGAATTTTGCATCTAATGACCCCTAAAACTTCTCCTATCTCCCTTATTTTGGATTCCCTCAAATCTTGTGCCACTCCCCCTCACAACCATGATATTGCAGGGGATTGTGTTTGTCATCCACCTATATATATGGGTGCCAAAACCACTAAGCGACCCCACAAGTTGCTCCTCTTCTTCCAACTCCTTATACTTTTCCATGAGTCCTTTTTGTCAAGATCTCCTACTCCTACTATCTTGTGGTGCTCGTCCCCAACACCTTGCTACACCAGACAACAATTAAACACCATGGTACACTTCCTCAGAGTCCTCTCTCCGAACTGGTGATCTGAGTTTTTGTAATCATATGCTTGCATGATTTTCCCCCATTCATGGTGTTGCAACAACTTTGCTTCTCAGAGCCATGGAAGCGGGGATGATTCCCCTTTGTTGATTCCATTTTTACCCCCTTCCTTTCCTCTTTCTATGCTTTTACTCATTAAGGGTATTTTGGTCTTTTGACTTAGGTTTTGTTCTTTGTTTTGTGCCAACAGTGCATTGTGTTGGCATTTGGAGGTTGAGTTGTCCATGTATGATTGGGCCAACTCAGCACACTCTCCCTCTCCCTCTCTCTCACAGATTTTACTACTTATTTGGAATTTTCAAATTTTCTGATTCGTTGGTTTTGTAAAAATGGTATCTTTTAATCTACTTGTCGAAAAATTAAGTAAGAATATGTTTTGGAATTAGAAAAATATGATGTTTGTAAAAAAATAAGTTTGAGAACCTGATTTTCGTGTTTTGATGGTTGAATTTTGGGAATCTAATAAATCATATAAAAAACCCTAAAAGTTGTAACTTAATCATATTAACTTGAATACTAACATAAAAATTTGTTTTCTTGATCAAGAGAACATAATAAGTCAATTGGTGAGATTTCCTAAGCCAAAATCCAAGTTTTGCTGAAAAGGTCCATAATTAAGGTTTCTCTACATTAAGGTGCACTATGTACCTAATACATGTTAATAAATTGAAATAGACAAAGTTGAACTTGGGATCATCTAAAAGTGGTCAAAGTTGGTAATTGAACTTAGTAAGAGAGGTATGTGCATCCTTACACCCTAAGTTTGGATATGTGCAAACCAAACCCTATATTCCCTAATGAGGCACTACATGAACCATATTCTCTCTATTAATATTTCTTTTCCTATATTTGCCAAAAAATTAGTTTTGATATTCTATTTCATGGGTCGTGTACCCCACTGCTATGTTTCAAATATATGATGCTTATAGTTGCCATAGTTTCTCTTTAGCATGATGATTTGATTAGACTATTTAGCTAATGTAGTGGTACTTTTGTACAACCACCCATAGATAGGGCATGTGTTATTTTTCCCTAAGGAATACGTTACTCCCCCCTTATAAAATTGTAGTAGGTGACTAGGAATGTGTTACTCTGCCCTAACCTATAGTTTGAGGTTTGGTAGGTGCCTTAGCCCTACTTAGTTAGCGCAATCAATATTAATCATGCATGTAATCTTTTTAAGCACATTTTCCATTATATATCCATGCATTGACCACCGAAGGTTTTGATGCATTCTCTTGACTCTCAAGGAGTTCAAGATTAAGGCCTTTATGATCGACTGTCAAAGAGTTAGATCATATGTACACTGTGACCGACTACAAAGAGTTAAGTCACTTTCAAGCATTGTACTACCAAATAACTTAGTAATTTCATATAATGGAATACATATATCATGTTTCATGTGTTCATAGAAATAAGTATGGAAAAATCAAGCAACATATCATGCAAGAACAATCATATCATCCAATATCATATGCCAATTATTTTACTACACATATAATGCACACATACTGTATAATAAGCCAAGTTAGAGGTAATGGCGTACCTTGATCAAGAGATATCCTAATCACATATTCCTCATGTCAACTCTAACCTTAGTCAAACCCTAGTTAAGACAAGATCTTGTGCTATCATCAGATTCTCATCATCTCAACCCTATTTGATTCATTAGGGTTTGCTTAGTTCATTAGTACATTCCCATCATTACTTCTTGTCTTACCCTTCTTAAAATTAGGTTAATGATCTTAGGTAACATATTAAGATATATAATCTGATTATATGATTGTACGTAATTATGTTTACATATCACCCTAGATTACATGCACTACTCCAATTAGGGTTTCAGACCATATATTATGAGTCATCTCCATGTTATCATGAATTGTATCATCATGATCTTAGAATTTGATGTAAGGTTCCATATATTGATATGAGCTTACTACCTAATTCCCAAGATTTCTTGTGCATATTTGTAATTATTACACATTAATTAGGTTTATTATCCCCAATTAGCCATATTAGGAAAATTACATTATTTTGTACACCAACATTACAATTACTGACATCTAATGCATTATAATTCACATTTAGGAGTTATTGGAACATTCCCAAAATTTTAGGTCTTCATTTATTATTTATTAGACATGAAAAGACCATTTTACACCTTACATGATAACCATGATATTAAAGAATAAAAGGATAATATTATGGTTCCATCTTGTTCTACTCATTTTTCTGAACATTTTGATACCTTATTTGTGTTTTTCTGACAGAAGATGTAATGACTAGGAATTATGCAAGATTAGAGTATTATCTAGGATTTATACCTTTTCGGCCTATCAGGTACTGCCACATATCCACATGGGGATGCAGCTCTTTCTTTCTGGTGAGCCAAGTGGTTCAAGGACACACTTTGGTCTACTCAAACTAGTTCTTGTTACGGCAAGCATCTATTTTATTATGCCTCATACTCTTGATCTCTTTATCTTATGATGAAATCTTAGCCTTTGTTTCCATGTCATTTCTTTACCTTTTGTCCTTGTTCACTATTGACACATACCTTGTTTCTTTCTCTAGCTGGGAGCATGAAGGAGCAACCTAGGATTATGATAAGGATCACATGGCTTTCAGCATAGACCTAACTCATGAATTATATGTTTCGAGAAAAACTTGATATGGTTTACATTTCCCTCTATCTAGATCCTTATGTTGTAATATCCATATAAACCCTATATGGGATATGATGATGTACCTTTGTAAAATTGAATATAGTCATTACTCTTATTCTTTTATAATACTTGGTCTTTTGTATACCATTATATAAGATTTGAAAATTTTACACATGTTCCAACATACCTTTTGAGTGTGTTTGGAATGGATGATTTATTCTTCAAATTTTAGTAGGGAGTGGATCCCCTCTGGGTCCCACTCTATGTAACAATGTATCAGAGCCCATGGTAGAAGGGATATGACTATTTCAATTTTATCTCCCTAATTAGAACCCTTGACATACATAATTCCCCTTTAAGTGATATGTTTGCCCTATAATTGACCTATGTTTTTAATGAGATGATGAAAGGCTGATTTAGTATCATAAGAGTTTGACATTAGAAATATGTTTAGTTAACCTTTATGTAATGAGAATGTTAGGTAGATATTAGGTCATCTATGTTGGATACATATAGGGAGTTGTATCCTTAGACATCTATGTTGGATACTCCTAGTAACCTAATATGTTGACCTTGTGACTTGTTTGAAAATCAATACGCATTATAATTCTCTTATGTCCCATAGGACCACATGTTTGGGTAGTATATCCCTATAACTTAGACTTTGTGGTTTAGTGTTTTAACTAGTAAGCAACCAAGTGATAGATCTTATACATGGTTTAGTTAGTTTCACCTTTTTACCCTAAGTTTTAGTTTGACTTGGTAGGTCAAACTTTTTAAGGGGTGGAGGGGTAATAGTAGTACCTTGATAGATCATGGATATGATGATTTTGAGGACAAAATCCTTTTAAGGGGATAAAGTCTTGTAACACACTGAAATCTAGTTGGTTTGTCTCTAGAGACCTTAACTCCATGACTAAGTGGTTAGTGAGCTTAGATCATTAGAATTGACAAAAAAAGTTATAGTTGAAACCCCACATTTTTGTTTATATACTAAAGAACATATAACGGTCATCTACTGAATAGGTCATATTTTTGAACCCTAATGAATACCTAATGCACATAATATGAGTAACTCACATGTAATACTAATAGTGATGCATGTTGTTGACCATATCATCAACCAAACCCTAATTCTATGATGAGCAAGATAATTGTAACTGAACCTTGGACTTCATGCATCCTAAGAAGGTATAGTTGAAGTGTAATGATCATGTTAACCTAAACCCTAAGTTGTAATCATCCAACACAAATATTTGCACCCTTGATGTCTTTCATGATACGTTAGTAACATTAGGTGTCATAATCAAATAACATACATTGAAACACATCAATGGTATGTAATCACCTAATCATGGATTAATCATGTCCTCAATAATAAATGCATATCACCTTGTTCTCTGATAATTAACACACCTAATTAATCACCAAATCATAACTTGTCATGTGAATCAACTCATTAATACATAATATGTTTCACCTTTTTTGCTAATATCCACCTAATGATTATATACAGGTAATGAGTAATTTTATTCACATGAATGCATAATGTGAAGCTAAATATGCATAATTATCAATAATATGATGTTAATAAACATGAGTAAATGATTTACAAGGATATTAATTTGTAAGTAATTAATGTGAAAATGAATAGATGTTTGAAATAGATATAAATAATTAATGTAGCATTATAGTGAGCAAGATAAGTAATGTGACAATGATTAATATGGATATAAATAAATAATGTGATATTATATGGAGTAATCATTGATTTAATAACAAATTGGATAAAATGCTTTATTTCATGCAAAATAATCTGATATAATCCAATATGGTGACAATATGAGGATAATGCACACTAAATCCAAATTAATATGGATAATGATGTAATATATTAATAGATATTGACATAATTGTTTTTTTAGGGAAGGACATATTGACATAATTAAGTAAAACTTAATTGTGCTAAAACTCTTAGTGAGATAAATAAGAAATATATATAGGGTTTTGTGCATAATAGTGAATTGCAACTCTTTTGGCAACAAAGTGAATATAATAGGACATTGTTAAAGGAATAATAAGGATAATATAATTTGATAATAATTATAATAATTATAATCCAAAAGTGTTAATTGTGTAATATCTAATAAAAGGAAATCTTAATAGTGGTACCCTAGGCGATCTATGATAACCTGACCTTTGAAGAGTTTCCTGTGAAGTTTTTGACCTCCCAAATTATGTGCTTGAAGAACAAGGAGTTTGAGTTAGTCAAAGTTTTGGTGGATGTTTTATGCTTTTTTTAAAGATGAGATGTTACATACTCACCCTTCCCTCTTTTCTTGAGATTTTGGAGAAGAAATCTTTTTTAAGGGGTGGAGTGTTGTAAGGAACTAAAATCTGGATCTATTCTCAGTTTACCCCTTTTCCTAAGCTTTTCCTATCCTTTCTATCCTTTTTGTCCTTGATGTTGAATTTGTGGAATTATAAGTGGTTTGGGGTGAATTTGATCACGATTTATGCCTATATATGGGTTTATGCACAAATACCTCAATAGATGTTTCAATCAGGGTCTAAAATGCAAATTAACCACTTAAGTGTCATATTGATAAAATAAATTCATTCTAGAACTTTCCTTAGCCTCTTGGATTAGGAAAGAGAAAATGGAATGAATAATAATGCTTTAAACATGTTACTGTAATATCGAATTATTTAATATGAAAAATAGTAGTATTAATGGATAATAGGCCAAAACTTATAAAAGTAAGAATAATAGGTTATAGATAACTTGAGATTTGTTTTCTTCGGGCTTGGTTTGGCCTGGAGGCCAAGTTTCATAATTTTGGGATAATAATAATAACTACATATATTTTATTTAGAAAGAAAAGGTGAGTTTTCTTCAAAATGTGAAATAAATATTTAATTACTCCAAAAGAGGCAAACAAATCTTTGTTTTGTAATCTATACATTAAAAATATACTTTGCGTAAATTTTCATCTCAATTAGATAATATTTAATGTACATTTGTAGATTAGGATAGAGAAAGTATCTAAAAGCCCATCATATTAAATTATGTGAAAAATAACTTCAAAGCATAAAGTTAACGACCAATTCATGTTCTGTATGTGTTAGTTTGCTTGAGTCTAAAGCTTCACCTTAATTGTTTAATTCTGGAAGTCTTTAATGTGATAAGAAAGATAAAATATGAATTACTTAAAAATAATTAAATAAAATAGATAAAGTCTCCAAAACTAAAAATTAATACCATATTTGGATTCTAGATGAAGTAATTAGCCTAGTTACAAAATTTCATTTAATTTGGGATTTGTTTGCACCCTCAATTTAGTAGAGAAAAATGAGAAATTATTGCATTCACACTTTATTCGAATTGGCTTAGGAATGAATTTATTCTTCCACATGCCTATTTTTCCTCATTTCTTTTCTTTTTTTGGGTTTTGAATGGCGGGGATATGGATGGACCATCTTAGTCCCTGATCCCATGTCTTTGGGGCCATCTTCCTTCTCTGTATTGTGGCTGGTTTGAAAATAGTTCAGTGGTGATTTTCGGAGAGCCATAACCTCCTCGATTCTTGTCCCTTTTTTGAGATTTTTTGAGTGTTAAATTTGGGAGTGGATTCCACATCTAGTGACACATAGGACTTCTCCTATATCCCCCTATTTTGAAAACCCCCAAATCTTGTGCCAACATCCTCAATGCCATGAGATCGTAGGGGCTTGTGTTCGACATTACACCTCTATATATATGGGTTCCTAAAGCACCAAGCGACCCCAGGAGTTGCTCCTCCCCTTCGAATTCCTTCTTCTTAGCCCTGAATCTTTGTCACCAAGCTCTCCTACTACTCCTAGCTTGCAGGGCTCATCCCCAGCACCCTGCTATGCTAGAGAGTAATTAAACACCAATGTATAGTTCCTCGATACTCTCTCTCCGAATCGATGATCTAAGTTTTGTTAATCGTATGCTCGCATGATTTTCCCCCATTCACAGGGTTGCAGAAACTTTGTTGCTCAGATCCATGGAAGTGAGGATTATTCCCCTTCGTTGATTCCCTATTTTACCCCCTTCCTTTCCTCATTATATATTTTACTCAGTAAGGGTATTTTGGTCTTTTACCTCAATTTTGTTCTTTGTTTTGTGCCAACTATGCACTGTGTTAGTAGTGGGACCAACTGAATTGGTCATCTACAATTGGGCCAACTCAGCGCACTCTCCTTCTCCCTCTGTCTCATGGATTTTGTTGCTTATTTGGAATTTTCTAATTTCCTGATTTGTCAATTTTGTAAAAATGGTATCTTTTAATCTACTTGTCCAAAAATTAAGTAAAAATATGTCTTGGAATTGGAAAAATGTGTTCTTTCTAATAAAAATAGTTTGAGAGTCTGATCCATGTTTTATGAGGTTGATTTTTTAGAATCTAATAAATCATATAAAAAGTCCTAAAACTTGTAACTTAATCATATTAACAACAAAATTAACATAAAAATATATTTTCTTAATTAGGATAACCTAATAAGTCGATTGGTGAGATTGTCAAAGTCAAAATCCAGTTTTTTTCTAAAAATGTCCATAATTGGGGGTTTCTCTACATTAAGGTGCATCATGTTCTCTAATACATGTGGATAAATGAAATAGGCAAAGTCGAACTTGGGATCATATAAAAGTGGTGTCAGTTGGTAATTGAACTATTTATGAGAGGTATGTGCATCCTTACACTCTAAGTTTGGATATTTGCAAAGCAAACCCTATTATCCCTAACGAGGCACTACATGAACCATATTCTCTCTATTTATATTTCTTTGGCTATATTTGCCTCAAAATCATATTGATATTCCATTTCTTTGGTATTGTACCCCGCTGCCGTATTTCAAAAATATGATGTTTCTACTTGCCATAGTTTCCCTTTATGATGTTGATTTTATTAGACTATTTAGCTAATGTAGTGGTACTTTTGTACAACCACCCATAGACCAAGCATGTGTTGTTTCACCCTAGGGAATGTGTTACTTTTATAAAATTGTTGTTGGTGACAGGGAATGTGTTACTCTCCCTTCACCTATAGGTTGAGGTCCAATAGGTGCCTCAACCCTACTTAGTTAGCAAAGTAAATATTAATCATGCATTGCAATATCTTACTATTTTCTTATTATGGCAAGAATCTATTTCATTGTGCCTCATACTCTTGATCTCTTCATCTTATGATGAAATCTTAGCCTTTATTTCCATGCCATTTCTTTACATTTCATCCTTGTTCACTATTGACACATACCTGGTTTCTATCTCGTGTTGGGTGATCCCAACCACCCAGGCGTAGGATCAGAGTTGTGCAACAGGAGCATGGGGGACGAATGTAGGATTAGGATAAGGAGTACATGGATTTCAGCATGGACCTAGCTCATGAAGTTTATGTTTGAAGACAAAATTGATATGGTTTAGATTTCCCTCTATCTAGATCCTTATGTTGTAATATCCATATAAACCTTATATGGGAGATGGTGATGTACCTTTATAAAATTGAATATAGTATTTGAAAATTTTACCATTACTCTTATTCTATTGCTATACTTGGTCTTTTTTATACCATTATATAATATGTGAAAATTTTACACCTATTCTAGAATATCTTTTGAGTATGTTTGGAATGGGTGTTTTATTCTTCAAATTTTAGTAGGGAGTGGATCCCCTCTAGGTCCCACTCATTACAGAGTGAAACAGAAAGAACTCAAAGCTTGCCTTTATTATTATCAACCAAATCCTTTATGTAATATGCCATCACAATCATCATATGATTGGCTCTCTGGACATACATACCAACAATGACTTCTATTTGGTATGTCCTTAAATTAGAGTATGTCTGTGATGAACATTGCCAATGGAGTCTGTGTTTGACCCAACTTCCTCCCTGGCATCTGTCATCCTATCATATACCTCAGGTCCCTTGGGACTCTCTCTTATGAAATAGGTTCCAAACACCACAACGGAGTTGTTGTGCATACAACTGCATTCCGAATAAGCTGCTTACTTCAGTTTGACTTTGCAAATGGGATTTGGCATCTTATATCACCTATTTCCTTTGCTACAAAAAAGCTAAAATCCATCGAAAACTCTTTTTTGGATGCAGGTTCTCTAACTACCTGCTAACCTTATTCTCTTTGAAGATGGGATGGGGTGGTCTTCTTCCTTGCAATATTGATGAAGCAATTTTTTGGTGCTTGGAGAAATCAAACAATAAGGGTAATCTTAGAGTGCTTATGGGGGTTTCCTGTACTGTTGTTATCCATGCCATTTGTCATGATAGGAATTCTATAGTTCATGGATCCAACGTGCATCATTATCTAGTTGTCTTTGATAAGTTGTATAGAATCTAGGTTGGTTTTTTAAAACTAAACCTAAAATTTGGAAGGATGTGGACACTCTCATACTTAGAAAGTGGGGTTTTGTATTGTAACCCATGAGATTTTTTGGTTTTCCCTATACTTGTAATTTGGTCTTTTTAGTAATTTTTTACCTTCTCCAAATGTCATGTAAGGTTAATTATAAATATTCACGATGAAGTTAGTATTGACCTTAATTAGACAATGTAGATTCTTCATAGGGTTGATGGATAAATAGAAAATAGATAACCATGATTTATTATATAAAATTGATTTACAAAGATAAATAAATACATTAAATGCATATTTATCATCTAGGTAGAGATATTAATACCAAACCTTAGGAATACAATAATTTGACTTTAAATCATATTCCACACATCTCAATTACCCTTCTTAGAAATTTTCATATTAATTAGACAATCTTTGCTACATTCATTTACTCCACGACATTTAATAATTAATAAGCATTTAAAATAAAGTCCCACTTATTTTTCCTATATCTTCTCGTTCTCTTCATGCGTAAGAAATCCTTCTTCCCCACCATAATGGAATTTGTAGACATTTCTCAGTAGTCATTGTCTGATTTCTTTTTAAGCATGGTATTGCATTGCCGACGTTGAGAGCTATTTCGAAATTTGTTGGCGAGGTCAGTTTTTCCTAGAATGAACTTTGTTCTAGTGTTGAGATTCTCAACTCTTGCTCCATGATGCGAAAAGTCCATGACCACATACCACTTCTGGTCCTTGGATTTGAGGTCATAGATGGTGGAGGAACCATGGGAGTATAATTCTCTTGTTTGATTGGTAAATGCCATGAATTAGGAGTTCACCTCCAGGGTCCTAAAGCTCTACTTACACATTGTTGTGGAGCAAAGAAATAAATGAAGTGTCATCTCATCGACCTGCCTCTATCTTCATTTCTTTTGGTCAAAAGTACTTAGTGTAAATAAGTCTTTGTAGAGATATCTTCACGTGATGTTTGGGTCTTTCTAGTTTTAATATCATGTCATGTCATGCCAGAAGGATTGTAGACACAATCTAGGAGATATCCATCTTTTATGGGCAATTTTTATATAATCACTACATAAGTTGATCTTGTACAAATACTATCTAATTTATTCAACAATATAAACACAAAACCTGTTAATATTTCCTCTAGTTACACTCCATTATCTAGCTAAGTTTCGTGATCCATGTTGATTTGAATTAAAAGTAAGTTTTTGGAGTAGTTCATACAATGGGATATTATACCCGCACTTCATGTGAAATTATTAAAATTGTCTATCCCCCCGACATGAACCTATTGTTTTGACTTTGGACTTTTTGGACAAGAATCTAAGATATGTGCATCTTCTCAGTTTTATTTGGGCATATACGGTATAAACTCTAAATTTATGTCAAACATGCATATTTCAAGTGAAACTCTTCATTTTATATATCTTGAAATATTTTATAAATATCAATTGTCAGTCACTTATTTATCTATCAATGATTGATTAAATCATCCTTCCTATGTTTGTGAGTATTGTGACACAAAATACTATATATTGGATGTTTCATCAGTTTTTTAGTTGACTAATATATCAATTGAGCTTATGAATTTTCTTCACCATTTATGTATGTGTGGTTTTGACTACTCTTATCTAGAATTAGGTTCACCATATTTTTAGGAAACGAGTTTTAATCCACCTATAAAATTGATGTTTTAGTCTTTCTTTCAAACATTGTATTTAGGCACTACAAGTTTAGTCGGCGGTCTAGGAAGTGAGGTCTTAGGCATGCCACCATTCTATATTTATCTGGTACCAAGGTTTTCTCCTTCTATTACTGAATTTGAATATATCAGTTCTATTGTTTCCTTTTAGATTATGCTAGTCTTTTCTGTAATTATGATGCATCTCTATTTACCTATGTTTGTGGAATTGTTCTAAACGTCAAGAACTTAACAACGTCGGATCAAGGACTGAATGCTTGACTGGTAACGCACACCCTCAATGTATAAATGCACCCTAACATATAAATGTTTATTTCTAAGAACTTACTCTAGATATTTAGTCTAACACCAAGCATCCTCAATTGGGTGTAACGATAGATAGTTAGTAATTATTCATATGAAAATAGCAAGGAAAGAGGGATCACAGATCATATACAAAACATGTTTAGCATATTAAGTGAAATGAGACAAGAACAATTTTAGGAATCAAGACTTTCCAATAGAGTATGAAGATGAACCAAACAAAAGAACAATTGCCTGATCATTGGAAATGTCGATTTAAAGCTTAAATCAAAATACAAGTAACACACAGAGGATACTTATCCTATCTATTGTCTTAATTTCCAGAAAGTATTAGAACAGGATGGATAGAAGGATAGCATGGGAAGGTATAGGTGAAGGATATGTTGTGGAGTTTACTGCCCCATGTTTAGATGGAATCGAGGATAGGATTAGTGATCCACCGTGCTAGCAGCAGTAGGCAATGCTGTAAGGGAGCTTACATCAGAGATCGTCAGTGAGGTAGCCGTGGAGGTCTAAAGATAGGGTGTTGGTAGTCAGAGGCGTAGCACCTTGTGTGACTAAAGAAGCTAGTAGAAGCTCTGAGTGAGGGAGACGGAGGCATGTGGAGTTACCAAGAAAGATGTCGTTCATAAGGGAGAAGCAACGTTGCTCGAAACGCAATTGCCTATATGATGTCTATGCGGTGAGAGAGTTGTGATGTCACACTGCAAAAGGACGGATCATAGTCAATGGGCAACAGACGGCGCCATGGGGGTAGCAACAAAGGTCACGAAGGAGATAGAGACGGAGCCTTGAAGATGGGGTGTCCACGTCGGAGGCGTGGAAACAACGGAGGTTGTCATGGTTCCTTTTGCAATAAGAGAGCAACAACATTGCAGGTCATGAACGAAGTAGAGCAGAGTCTAGCAGACAAATCCTGTCACACAACCGTGAAGATGCCTTTGTGGTGAAGGAGCAGCAGTGTCACATGGTAGAAGGGCAAATGGTAGGTAGCAGCGGACGGTGCCATGAAGAGGTACGGAGCAGAGATAGCAAGTAAGGTAACGGCGAAGGATTAAAGAAGGGGCATTTCTAGGCGGAGACTTGTCAAAGTGAAGTTGCCATAAAGATGCTTGTGCGGTGAGAGAGAAGCAGCCTCGCACAGAAGACGGTGCATCGAGAAAATTTTATCGACTATTGGGATAATCCCATTGAATACCTGGGGGGACCCCACAATTGAAAAGTCCTAGATGTGTAGGATTCTAGTCCTGCTGGTTGACCATCCCAAAACAACTATAACAGAACCAAACGTAAGATTTTAATTTTTAACGGATATGGAATCCCATCCCCTGTCAAAATACAATGAACCAAATGTGCCGTTAGAGAACAAGCCACCAACGTTAACTCTAACGTCAGCAGCTTCCTGCACATTCACAAACTATTTGAAGCGCAAAAAGGTATCTGGCTTTTGTGATGGATAAATAGTTCTTACGATGTTCCTAGAGGGATTTGAAACGATGACTTTTTTTTTAGATTGCCAAGACGTGCCACTCAAGCTCACCAATCACTATTGGTTTTAACTACTTTTTATTTTCCAATAGATTCGTTATAAACTGGTATGAAAAATTTGTTAACTTGAGTTTCTTGTACATGTATGTGTGATTGGTTCTACGTTGTGTTGACTTCTGAAGGGTTACAAACAAATATACAAAATACAGTTCTGGAATTTCCTCTCATAAAATTGGGCAATGAGTTTTTTGAGTAATTAAAAACACTTGCTATACAATTATATTCAATATTCTTTATAAATAACAGTTACGGAACATTTATGATTTGAGATAGTAGCGTTGTGGATATAATTTATAGTAAATACCATAACCACACTATGATAAAGTGTTGTGCAACACAATCACACTATTGTAATACATTATTTACATACACACTATTATCACACTAGTTTTCAAAATTGAAAATATATATGTACCATAAAAAGATAACTCGACTATACTGCTCTACAAAAAATATTACTTAACTGACATGAAGTGAAAAATCACTATTCACTGTATTGTTACACAAACAATACATTGCAAAGTAGTATTGTATATTATATAAGATGATGAACCAACATTAAATATATAAAAACACAAGAAATGTTGATACCTTTACAATATTTTTACATATAAAATAAAGTAAAAGTATTATATTGCCATTTCCAAACATGTTTTTACTAAAATCTGAATCCCACCGACCATAATGGATTTTAAAAGTCGAAACATTTGTATCATGATCACTTGGAGAGGTTATTATTTCTGAAAAAAAGTTACAATTACATCTTTGTCGTCCTTATATATTTATTTAACATACAACAAAAATAATAATATTCTAAAATGGTTTCTACATTCACACATACACCAAACAATTCACACGTAACTGGATGGAACTTAAGTTCCAAAATTGAAAGGACAATTGTTTGAAAATGAGATCCACATAAATTACGACTTACATCAAACTATCAGAGCAATATACAACCCTTTTGAAAAAATAACTCACTCTATTATGTTCCGTCAATAATGTAAAATGTCCCAAGGCTATACTAATTTTTAAAAAAAAATTATTAATGTTTGAAAGGGCTTGTATGATTTGGTTATGTCTATGAAAATCATTATCATGCAAAAGACTTATTTAACTTGTATATATATATACAAACGCACTAAAAAAATATAGTCACATCATCAAAGTAAATTTTTTCCCTCCCAAAGGTGAAATCTCGGCTCTACCCTAGGAGCTGAGTATGCTTAAATATAGTGTATATATTAAGAAGTTGCCTTAAAAGGCGACACACCTTAGTTATATGTCTAGTACAACCTCCTTAAGATTGTTTTATTTTTGTCTAGCACCCCGAAACAAACCTTCTCCCCCGACTAGCGCAGTGTCATTGTAGTGGAACAAGGCTACCGGTACATATCTTGTAGGTTTCTGCTTGTGTATTTGCAACCAATCACACCTAGTCTTTACTCTCCTATGGCTTGAGACTAAAGTCTAGAATTTATGGCATGCCAAACAAGCAAACCTGCAACACCACACTAGAACTCCATCAACTCCATTTACAATTGCAGCCCTCACACCTCACCTCAGCATCCACACTTTTTGCCCTACTTCTCTTTCTACGACCCTAGGTCTTGGTCATAGTTTTCCTTTATCCCTCCTTGGGCCTACCACTAAGGTTGCACGGATTTACCTCCAGGACTACTCTTACAATGGAGCATCAATGGCATTACTACCCCCACCACTAGGTTCATATAGAATGGTTGTGATCTTCAATGGTCACCTAAAGTTCTACCGTAATGAACACATACATGTAATGATGAACAAAGACCAATGACCACATCAGTGTATTCAGTTGTTCCCAACTATCTCATCGCCTCAACCACTTCCACCACTGTAGGCCTTAACCATTTCCCTAGAACCCATGGACACCACCAACAGTAGAAGGGCCTTCCCCTTCCATCTATGGACCACCAATAGACAAGAAACTATGACCTCTGAACAACATTTGCAACATGGATCAACCACCAACCCTTTGGAAAATTCATCAACAGAATCTTCCTTCCAAGAACTTCTTCTAACTCTTTCAAGGACCGTCAAATCTTCCTTCCAAGAACTTCTTCTAACTCTTTCAAGGATCCTCGAATCTTGAGGGGTAGGGAGGAACTGTGAAGGATGGATGAGTGAAGGTTTGAGATCTTATTACAGAATTTTCATTAGATACTTGGAGGACATCATAGTGAAAACTAGTTGTGATCAAAATCTCACATATAAGATCGAGCAATTAATGCTCATCAATGATCAATAGCATGTCAGTTTCCTCTGTCCACTATATACAATCAACTAATGAAAACATTAATATGCATTCTCAAGTAGTATAATTGGTTACTTGGGTGAACGAGATTAACTAGCGTAGAACCCCATACACATAGAGAGAGACACAAATATATATATATATATATATATATATATATATCTGTGTGTGTATGTGTGTGTGTATGTGTGTCTATACATTTATATATATACATATATATATATTAGTGAATACATATATAAGTAGAGCCATGTACATACAACAAGAAACTTGTAATCCATAATTTCCGAAGGATGATAAAGTTTGTGTTGAACGATATTCGAAATGATTTTGAAACATGTGGTAGACATTATTGTGATGATGATCTAACCCACTTGACATATTTTCTTAAGTATTTTTTGTATTAGTATTAGTATGTGTGTATGAATGCATGGTTAAGTGGAGATTCAATAAACCATGCAGTCATTTGAATCAAAATTTAGTACAATATTATAGTTCTTTTCGTGGATTTTAACCATGATGTATATATTTATATGTATCAACACGAAATATATATTATAGTTATTTTCGTGGATTTTAACCATGATGTATATATTTATATGTATCAACACGAAATATATAGATTTAAGTGAGTCATAGTATATACAAAGAAGATTATCTTTTCAATGTCGTAGAGGATTTTCTATAGATCTGACTTGGATCAAGACTTTGGCAATCATGCACAACGAATCATGTTATTTTGTGAATCTTGATGAATAAAAAAAGTTGATGATCATTGTTCTAAGAACCAATTAGTGAATGGAAAATGGTTTCATTGTTGTCAGTTGAGCATGAACTTAATTTTATAAATCTAGTGTTTCCACAAAATTGTAGCTAACACATATACGATATTGACTTTTTTTTAACTAAATGTAGGCTGATAATAATCTAAAATATTCAATTATGTTTTTTTTAAATGGTTGTTTAGTTGAGAAGCTACTTAAGTTTGGTAGTTTCCAGTTAACATGCAAAAACAAGATTTCTCATTCTACATGGTGAAAAAAGGAGTAAAATTTGGGTCTATGTATGTTTTGTTACAACTCTCAAGTAGTAGACATACAAAAAGGCACTTCTAATGCTTGACTAGGAGTTACGTGAAATAAACTATAAAACAATCTTTATTTGAGTGGAGCATCTTGTACAAACTAATTTTTTTATTCTCAAGAATCACCATCACTTTGAAGCTTTTCGTAACTTAACATATTGGTCATATTATAGAGTATAATAAATAGAACGAAATAAGCTTCAATGTATCAACCATTGAAAACATGTTTATTTTGCTAACAAGACACAAAAATGAGTATTTTGGTCTCAATATAAAGTGTTTCTAAATACAATGCTATGATATGATTCAATCTTGAAAAGACCACTCTTAAACTCCCTTCATCTTGAAATAGCATGTTATAATTAAATGGGGGGGATCATTTTGAAACTTACAATTTCTTTTGCCCCGGATTTTGGCATCCTATTGGTGGGCATCTTGAAACCTACAATGTCTTTTGCCCGAATTTTGCTATCTTGTTTTCTTCTATGTTTTTGTTTGTGGGGGGGAGGGTTTGTTAAAATTTATAATGATCAAATTAAAAAAATATTTTAAGGGCTGAAAACTTCAAAACAAATCGTCTCAATGTGACCATAGAAATAGTGAATGACGTTATTAATGTACCTTATAATATACTTGTTAAGTTGATGTTATGCAGATGCAAGGGTACTTGGTTGTGTTAGTGTGATGTCCCTAGAGTTTGGGTGAGGTGGCCGCGGAGGAGGCCACAGATCGTTTGGAGGGTGGGGTTATAAGTCAGAGGAGATGCTTCAGAGTGGAGGAGGAAGTTCAGACGACGAGATGGAGATGGAGATGGAGATGTCCATGATCCAGAACCTTCACGCGAAAGAACAGAATGGACACACAAGCAGAAATTCTCAAGAGCCTGGGAATCTCTCTAGATTTCACTGGAGCGGTGAGGGGGATTACTCCACAAGAGATGCTTAGATAGGATGGGACCATAGAAGTTGATATTCTGACAACTGGAGAGGGTTGTATCCCCTACCTCCCTTCATCTGAGTAGAACAATCTAAGGACAATGGATACTCGCTAATCGATTTCATACAAGGATGTGATGATATGAGCTGAAGGTGTTGTAATGAACTCCATCATGGGGTTCAAAGATATGAACGTAGATCTAATGAATGGAGATTCAAGGTGAAGGAGATAGGTGGAACTTAGAGCTTTGAGATAGATAATAAAAAGTATGCAGATCTAATGAAATTGTGGCAGTACACAGTGATAGTGAAGGTTTTGGGATGAGATGTGTGCTTCATGATGCTTCAGAAGCAGATTAAAATGATATGGAACCTAGCGAGAAACTTCCGGCTTATCAATATGGAGAACAACTACTTGTTAGACCAATTACTCAAACAGGATGATTATTTGAAGGCTTTAACATGTGGCCCTTGGATGCTGATGGGTTCATATCTCAGTATCCAACCTTGGGACCCTAGGTTCACCCCATCGGAAGGGAATCCTAATTTCATCGTTGCATGGGTATGCATCTCAATGCTCACTATTTTCATGTACCAGAGCAGATTTTTGGGGGAAATTGGTGATCACATCGGGGAAACGATGAGAGTTGATACCAATATTAAACAAAAATGCAGAGGGAAGTTTGCCAGATAGTTGTAAAGATTGATTCAACTAAACCTTTGTTTCCACCGGTGTAAATCCAAGGAGAACATTATTCTTTAGAGTATAAAAATCTTCCATCTACATGTATGCACTATGGGTGTTTAGGTCACACATAATTGGAGTGCAAAAAGAGGACGGAAGCACATATTGAAGCTCAGAAGAGAATGGACAATACAAACCAAAGAATAGAACAAAGCAAGATGAAGGAGATAGGCCCTCTTGGGGAATTCACATCTGCGATGCACACAAGACCCTTTTAGTGCAGTCAAAGAAGGGATATCAGGACGTGAAGGTTCATGTGAGCACAGAGAACAAATTTAGTAACATGTCCCTGGACGAAAATGAAGTAGTGGAGCAGATGGACCTAAATGACATTGTTGATCGGGTGACAGGCATTGACTGGAGACAAAGAAAGGAGAAGAATAGGATAGACAAGCAAGCAGCCATTAATAGGCAAGAAGGACACCATGTACTGAATGGGCAACAAAGGATCCCACTGCAGGTGATACCAAATGGGAAGGAGAGACAAGCAAAGAACTGTGAAGTAAACTCAATGTCAAGTAAGGAAAATAACCATGTGGCAAACACAATAGTGGAGGCTGATACAGTGATTATTACAGGTGAGCAGAATCATAACATACCCCAGATGATGTTCTGTTTTGGTGACAAAGTATGACCATCTACGAGGACCCAAGTGCCCCCTGGTGGGTAGCGTAGGAGTTCATCTACAGAAAGGAAAGGTGTACAGTAATGTGGATCTCTACATGTCTGGTTTGAGGAAGAGGGGGGGACCCACAAGCTATCATGGAGTATGAGATAAGCTTGGAAAACATTAGCGTGTTTGAATGATCTACACGACTTGGAACATGCAAGGTATATGTTCGTCAGATATCCAGAATACCATACAAGAATTGTCTTTTAGATTTTATGTCGACTTGTCAGGGATTCTTGAATCTCTGACAAGTGGTTATATGACAGTTAGTATTGTTAGACAACTGGTATATGATCATTCCCATAGAGTCGAGGAGAATGGCTTTTCTAGGGGTATCTTGTTGTAGTGGAAAGATAGAATTGGAATTGTGGAGGTTGGCCCTCCATAAGTAATTTATTCACTGTATGATCAACAAGAGATGCTTGATGACTGTCGTGTATGCCATCACTAAGAAGGTGAAGCGTCGATTCCTTGGGAATCATCTTAGTACTATTCAGGGGGCTTCTAAGGTACCCTTGCCGGTAATGGGAGATTTCAACGTGATTATCCACCCTCATGAGAAGGTTGGGAGCGATAAGATGAGTTTCATTAGTTGTAGGGAATTTTCAAAGGCATTGAGGATGCTGGTCTTGATGACTTAGGAGCATCAGGGCCCCTTATGACCTTCACGAGGGACATGCTTTAGGAGCGTCTAGATAGAGCGGTGGCGGACCACAAGTGGCTTGAGCTTTTTCCTCACACTCAGGTGGAAATCCTTCTGAGGGTCGCCTTAGATCATGCCCCAGTGCTGTTCTAATTTCAACTAGTTCTTTCATGGCTCGTTGGGTATCTACACCACAGATACCTTGTACGTTCCAACTGATAATCTTCATCCAACTAACAAGGAGGGGAAGTATTAGGAGGCCCCATGGCTTTCTGAAGAGGAATGTGAACTGGACCAAGCGTGCTTACTTTCAGAATTTATGGAACCATGCTTGGAATGAGAGCGTGAAGTTCACTTGACTATCAAAAAGTTTATGGAGAAGGCGGCTAATTGGGACAGAAAAGAGAGCTATATTGAGAAGGGAAGGAAAGAGTGGATATTGAGAGCCATTTCCTACCTACAAAACTGTCTGAGCTGTAACTAGAACGTGGTGATGGCTGATACCCTCGTGCATAGACAAGGGGAATTTATTGAGATTCTGAACTGAGAGGAAGCTGAGTGGAAATAGAAGGCTAGATGTGATCATATTAAGCTAGGAGATTGGAACACAAGGTTTTTATGAGCTATTGTTTGGGGAAGGAGAAGGAAGAATGTGCTTTCTAAACTGAAGGATAAAGATGGAAGGTGGGTTGAGGATCCTACTTCCCTAAGGAACATGGTCCTGAACCATGTCGTGGAGCTATTTAAAAGTTGTGCTACTATGAGTTCACATCATATGATGCTAACTATCCTGGCTACTACTCGTCACTCACCGCGGAGGATATCAATTTTCTAGAGGTTAGTCCAAGGGATGAGGAGATTCATGAAGCCCTCATGAAGATGAATCCTACAAAAGCCCCCATACTAGAAGGTGTTGACGCATTCTTCATACTGCTAATTGGTCAAGAATCAAGTCTTCTCTCAAGCACACTATGTGTGAGTGTTTTGTAGGTAACACCATTTCGTCTGATATGGTGAAAGATAATCTCATTCTTATTCCCAAGACAGTCAGCTCTGATAACTGCAATCAGTTCTGACCCATCGCTCTGAACAACATGAGTTTGAAGTTACTATCGAAAATAGTGGTGGAAAGAATCAAACCTTTCCTAGATGATTGGATCTCCCCTTTCCAAAGTAGTTTTATCCCTGGGTGGAAGATTTCTTACAATATCATCCAAGTACATGAGGTTATCCATACCATGAGAGTGAGATCCTCAGGACAAGCTTGTGTGGCCATTAAGATTGATCTGGCTAAGGCCTACGATAGAATGCAATGGAGTTTTATCAGTGATACTCTTCATAGTACTACCATTACTGGGAAACTCATCCAAATTATTATAAAAATTATCACTTCTGGCGAGATTGGTTTGGTTGTATAGGGGGAAAATCACTCACCTCTCAAAACATCTTGAGGGGTTCGTCAAGGGGACACCTTCTCTCCCTACATTTTCATTTTATTCCTGGAGATACTGAGTCAAGCTATTACTAGAATGGTAGAGGGAGGCAAGTGGGAAGATTTGCAAGTTACCAGGAAAGGTCCTAAGATCATCCATGCCTATTTTGCAGATGATATTGTTCTATTTGGGGAATCTTCTTTAAATCAAGATAAGAACATGATGAAGTGTCTCCAGGAGTTTGGGAAATCTTCAGGACAAATGTTGTCTAAAGAAAAGTCCACTATATTCTTTTCTTAGTTTGTGGATAGGGTGACTAGAAGAAATTTTTGTCGACATATGGTCATGATACAAACAGAGAATCTAGGACGGAATTTAGTGGCCCTTATCCTTTATGGATGTGCAAACAAAATCATATTTAGAGGGGAAGATAAACTCTTAGTTGAATTGAATCTTGGCCTTTGGAGGTAGGGTAACGTTTGTTCAATCTATCCTTTATGCTACTCTGGCTTACCTAATGCAAAAGACTCACTTACCAGACTCAGTATGTGATTCTATAGATCAGAGTATCAGAAATATTATTTGGGGATGGAAAATGCACACCATATCTTAGAGGAAGATTATGGCGGCCAAAAGTGAGGGTGGTCTCAAGATCAAATGTGCTCGGATTCAAAATGAAGCTCTCATGTAAAGGAATGTTTGGTACGTGTGTACAAGGAGGAATATTCATTGGAGGGATACAATGTTTGAGAAGTACCATCATTTAAAGGGCGGAGACCTAGTAAAGGGATCACATATGTGGAAGTTCATACGAAGACATAAGAAGGATATGGATTCACATATTGGTCGTATTGTGATCAAAGGGGAAGGTACCTCACTCTGAGAGCATAGGTGGGTGGAAGGGAAAGCTAAAGTCCTTTTAGAGAGCGGTAGAACGATACGTGAGGAGTATAGTGATCTCAAGGTTTCCTCTATGATAACGGATGGTTGTTGGGATATGGACTTTATGAACCATTGGTTCTCAGAAGAGACGTGTAAGGGTATTTTGAACACTACTATGCCTTGCTTCAATGGGGGTGCAGATGATTGGAAATACACAGAAGCTAAGAATGGTTGCTTCTCTACTAAACAGATCTATAACATACTTCTTAAAAATACTAGGCAACAAGTGGATGGATGCTAGCCAAGTATCTGGAACCTTAGGACTTCCCAGCACATCAAATTTTTTCTTTAGAAAGCTCTGCATGAGGAGCTAATGAAGAATTATAATAGATCTAAATGTGGTTTGAGCACTGATAATGCATGCCCAAGATGTGGGGATGGCCCTGAAACAACCTTTCATGCTTTAATTGGATGATGTTTTATAAGAGAAGTGTGGGAGTCTCTAGATTATGTGTATGGTTTTCAGTTTGAAAACCATCTGGGTCTAAAACAATGGCTGCCTTATAACCTTAAGAGGGAGAAAGGTCTAATCAGTCACTAGGTAGTTTATGTTGTTGTTGTGGATGGTATATGGATATGCATGAATGATTTTATCTTCGACAACAAAGTGTTATCTACGAACCATGCATAACATAGAATCCAGAATCAAATCAAGATTGTTTTGGAAGCGTTTGAGGTGGAGGAGTCTAGTTTAGAAAGTTGGAAAGTTTGCCACCCTTGAACATGGCTTCCACACCAGCTCAGACTCTCAAACTCAATGTGGACGGGGCTCTTCTCAACCGAACGGGTAGGGAGACTACTGGTTTCATTCTAAGTAACAATGAGGGGCATGTGCTATTGGGTGGTAGAGAATCTTCTGAGTCGATAGATATCACTAAAATTGAGTTGCAAGATATTGCTCAGGGTTTGAAGGTGGTCCAATATCATAATGAGGAGGTTATTGTGGTCTTTGATCACAAATCCTTGTGGTATTACATTAATGGGAAGCTTCAAGTGCCTGCTAAGTACAAGATGGACACTAACAGATTCCTGCAACTTCTCAAGAGGAGGAGATCGATTTTCTTTATCTTCAATCCATGAAACACCAATATTATTGTTGATGGTCTAGCGAAGTGGGAAACTATGTTTGACAAAGGTGTGTATCTATGGAAGTCCTGTTCAGAGTTCATTAGTGAGAGCCTGGCAATGGACTCTAGATGCCAAAATGTAAGCCATATTAATGAGCCTACAAAGGGAGGTTAGGATCAATAAATTGCCTCCTGTTGTTCTAAAAAAGAGGATTATCTTTGCATATATTAGTATAGGTGACCTTGTATTATCACAAACTTGCTCATATATGAAGGTGTGTTGGATATAAACCATGGACTGCTCTAATAAGTGTCTTTTTTCAAATTATATCTAATGTAAGACATATCCTTGACCAATTTGACCAAATTGAGATATATGATATTAAGAGAAAGAATGAATTACATGGCCTAAATGAGAAGAATTCATATTTTTACCCACACATAAATATAGCATGGACATACTTCGACATATGTGACTAAACATGGATAGAGATATATAATGAATCATAAGTTCACTTAATAATATTAAAACCCATAACATGAAATTAGGTGTTTCAAAATTGGGATAAGAGCTATATATAGAGCTATACTAAAAGTGTATACATATGTATACATTGATTTGACTGACATACCTAAACGTTTTCCTAGGATGAAAAGTTGACCTTGTGGACCAAGTATACCTATTGAGTTAACCATAACTATGAATATCGTGAAGTAGAAAATCATAAGAAATATCTTGAGATTCTTTTTATTCTTGATATATTTGGTTTCTAACCCCTCCTTCCATGGAAATCAATCTTATTGATGTGTCATTGGACATATGTATTGCTTTCATATTCTGCATATGGTACACGACCAATCTAAATAATTAGATTCTTATGCATAGCCATAATTTTTATAAAAGGATGTGCTTTTCCATTTAGGGTGTGTTATACCACCCTATATAAAAGCAAGGGTGTGCTATTCAGCCCAAGAGTACTATCACATCCATCCCAGGTTTAGGCTAAGGATTTTTGGTGTCTTTTCCCTACTTTTACATTATTGATATGCACTTCTTTTATTGGTTAATGAAAAGAAACTTTATGATGTTTTATTACTCCTTACTCACTCATTCTCTTGTTTAGTCTTATTGAAGTTACCAATTCGCTAATTTATCCCTCTTAATAGGGTACGCTCCCTTTCATTTACTAACTCGATATGAAATGCATAAATATTTTGACTATGCACATAATTAATGTTTACTAACCCACATCTATATTTATTTTCCTAGGTGTTATTCCCAAACCACCTAGGAGTAGGTGCTTTATAGGACTATGACTCATGAATATCATTCAAGGGATCTGGAGTTGAGGATAGCTTGAGATGGACTGGTTTCTGTATCCACTAGTCCTATTAATAAACTAGATGTAACCTTATCTTTTATAATTCCACCTTGCATTGAGAACAATGTGTGAATTATTATAATAATTTTTTCATAGTTAAAATTTTTGGTTCTAGTTTTAGTCGTTGTTTGATATATCTTACTTCATAAATTTGAAATTCGTGTTTTGCATCATATCTATAAGTTTAATCGGATAGGATGGATTTATACCTCAAATAAGTAATTAGTGGATCCCCTCTCAAGTCAAACTCTTACAGTATGGTAGCAGAGCTAGTGCAGTCAGTGAATCTAATTGACCTATTGTTCCTACACATATTCCTTGACTATGTAGTTAGGTAGCCCTATATAGGATGTTCGTATACCTAATCATGAGTTGTGTTAAACCGAAAAGATTTCAATCACTAAATAATTAAGTCCTTACTACTTTGCAAAACAAATCTAGTTTTAGTAACCTAAATCACCACCTACCCTCTCTAGGGTGAAGCAGAATGTCCTATGTCAAATTTTCCTCTTCTAGTGATTAATTCATATATCCTTGTTTGATGGGAATCTTAATAAACCATAATAGAGTGTAGTATACCTTAAAATGTTAATATATAAGCTTAACCCTAGTATCTTAAACCCTTTTCCTAGTTAGTCTTTTGGGCATGCTTCAACTTCATCTATTGTAAGGACTGAGCAGGCATGGTTGACAAATTCAAAACCGTAACTTAATTTTTAGATTTATGATGTTCCCATTTTCTAAGTGATAACCCAAAGTATATTTATTATGGATTAAAATAGCATGTTTTCAAAATGGTCGCTTCATTATAGTTGTACCCAAAGCATTGCATGATTGTCTACTTAGAGTGGACGCCATATAATAGGAAACCATGTTACCCACTACACCATTGCATGAGTTAGAAATAGTTAACTGTATCCTTATAGATGCTTGGAGGTATACACTTTCCTAAGAAATGAGATATGGTGAAAATTGGTCGACTTGGATCATGAATTGATTTTGGTGGCAATTTTTCAACTTCACATTGCAATATTTTTCATTGTCAAAAATATTTTCATTTTTATACTATATGTACTAAAACAAAAGTTTTCTAAATTTAACAATGTTTTCATAAACCAAGTCACTTCCTATGAATATTTCAGTAGTAAGAAACCCCTTAGGAAGGAACTCTCCTTGATTAGCTTGGTCACATCAGAAACCTTAGACCTAAGTAGGGATCAATGGGTAAGAAGAAGTATGGGAGATAAGTGACCTTCTAGACCTACCCGAAGTTTCCTCATGAGTGGTTATTTGGATTATAGGTAAATTGTTTAGGGATTGAGTGATGCACCTCAGTAGTGTAAGATAGTAATCTAACTTTAGGAATTTTCAAAATGTAATAGTGAATATAATAATCAACATTTGGGAGAATTTCTCAATTCACTAGTACAAATATGACTATTAATTTCATTGACCATAGCAGCAGTTTTGCAACGGATAATGAGTCAGAAGCTTCAAAGGTCAGTTTTAAAAGACAAACGACCCTTATAGCTTGCCGATTGTAAAATAAAGGGGTTGGTTAACATTAAATCTTGATTATAGACTAAAGATTTGACGTTAAAAAAGACCACCAAATCATATTTCGCACCAAAAGTTTTCATATTAGACACATAATATTGGTTTCTTTTAAAACTAACTCAACTTCTCTCTTGCAAAAAAGTATCCACTTTTACTTCCATCCAAAACTCTATGTGTCACTTTTTGTAAAGAATAATCGACCCTAGAGTTCTCAACATTGTCACATTCCAATTATTTCGGTGTAACCTACCCTAAGGGCTTGTTTAGTAGGGTGTAGTTGGATGTCAAAGTGTGTGTTTCATTTACATTTTTACATTGAAAACATACACAACTACACCCTACTACACCCAACCAAAATGACCCTGAAGCATGGGTCTGTGGAATGAAATTTATTTATAACTAATCCTAGAGTTTGCAGCGATGTCACATTCTGTGAAGTTAGTTTTATTGTACAACCGATCCTAATGATTGGGTCTTTAGAGTAGGTTTTTGTGGTATAAACCACCATAAAACTCAGTTGTTTGAAAACAAGAGCACTAATTTATTTCAAACATTCATTTTTCCTACTTTTAACTTAAACATTAGGTTTTTAATTGGGACTAAGTATGCACCTAACCACTCCATTTTCTCTCATGAACCCTTCTTCTTTGAGATCTTTGTGCCCTTTGACATGACTGCTTATGCCAACCTCCTTTCCCAACCACGACCACCATTTTTCTTTGTTCCTCCCCACATCTCCAACAGCTACCAATCCTTTACCATTTCAGTAGCCATCAACTTTGAAGTTTACGGGGTGTATCTGGTGTAAGATACCCTCCATCATAGTCTCCTTTTTCGATGCCTACACAACCTCTTCTTCTTCTTCTCACCTCCTTCCATCATCCACAACATTGCCTCCTTCCTTGAGTGTGTGTTTATTATTTATTCATGTTTCCATTATTCCATGGTATTCTCTATTTCCTCCAAGCCACAACCAAAGCCCTAGATGAGGGTTCTTTGTTCCCCCATGATGTTCATGGATCCTTGACCTGTTTGTGGGTGTTTACACTATATCATAATCAAAGTCCTAAGTGTTGGTGTTTCTGATCTTTGTTGGTTTTGTATGCTTCAACCAAACCTCCCCATATGTATATTTTCTTTTATTAATCTCACAATAATGGGTTCAATAATTATTGTTGTTTTTTATAAATCCACGTATCTAATGTTGATGTTAATTTTTGAATGATGTTAATTGTTTGAAAATACAAGTGTTATATGTTGATGTTAATTGTGATATTATGTAAAGATTTTGAAAAATGAATTTCTTCCATCATTATAATTGAATTAGCATTGAATAAATGACATAATAAAAATATAAATATTGTATGATTATTTTTTTAGTTCATGTATATTTTTGTTTTTAAAATCAATAAATTAAGGACTGAGGGTTTATGTTTTCTTAAGTTAATGAAAATGCTCTTTTTGCGTCTAATAATCAAATAAAAATACATTGAAGTTTATGGTTTAGTATATTTACTCCAGTTACATTTCAAGTTTAGAATTGAACTCAAATATGTAAACTTAACCTAATATATTAATATCATAATGATGCATTATATATTGACATGGCTTAAAACCCATCCAAAAGTGTACTCATTAGGAAATCATGTAAGTGTTATGAACATTTAGTATCACATTGGATGTAAGTGTATATTATAGGTTTTACATTCAAGAAAATTTTGGTAGTATTTGACCATTTTTACTCTAGGCACATATGTGCGTTGCTACTTGTCACTTACATTGGTGTAATTTGAGAACCTAGGGGAAATGTTGATAAAAACAATTTCTTGAAAATTAAGCACACATTATTCACTTACTAGTGAGATATAATGTTAAAAAATGGAATAGGTGGTACATATAATAAAGAACAGACACATCCTTGTTAAAATAACATCATTACTTTTGTACATTTAGGGAATTTTTCATGTGAATAAAAATATACTAGGAAAATTGTGCTACAACACTACGGCATATGATGGAAGGCTTTTATGACAATTCTCACCAGAGAGTATATAAATAATCCTTTGAAAAAGAAGGTATCCATGGAAAAATATGTTTTTGTTGATACTACGACATGGAAAAACTTTGTTGCATCTGGATAGTTAGATGAGTTTAAGGTAATAAAAATTGTGATGTACTACTGTATAACTCTTTTTTATACAATTAATATATAGTTGATTTAAATATACAATATCTCATTTGAAATGATCAACCTATCCACGAGGCCCAGAACGAGGCGGGTCAAACATATGCATGGGCATGGATTGGGCCTAGTGGTTATTACTTGCTTAACTGACTATAGGAGAAATAACTCTCTTGCAAAATAGATTCAAGAACAAAACCAACTCTGTGTCCACCTTGACATGAGGTTTAAATTGATGCTAGAGCAAGTAGAGCAGGAAAATTTCCAACCCTACAAATTGATGCTAGAGCAAGTAAAGGTGAACCCCCATAATTGTTGACTTATTTTATATCCAATTGATTGTTACTGAATATTTTTATAAATTATGATTAGAAGGAGATCCATGCAAAAAGGCAGGAAGGAAAGTCTGTCCGGACTACTTGCATGAATGAACTAAGTGTTTCTCTTGGCACAAAGAAGCATCCTAGCTATGTTAGGGCATTAGGAACTAGCATGGGATTTATGTGTTGTTTTGTTACCTCCCAAAAGAAATTTTGAGGAGGTCTGACATAGGAGGAACAAGAAGGTATAGTATCAAAGATATTAAAAGATGCAATGTCTTCATTTTAGTCTAGTAGGAGTTATCAATCTTCTCAAACTGCTCGACTCTCAAATGATGGGGTAGAAGCATATGCACCACTCATAGAAGGTCATGGGTATACTTCCAATCGGCTACCACTATATATTTTGTGTTAATTGTATGATATACACATTGTGTTACCGGTATGCATCATATATAATATGTTGCATTATTCGTATATAATTCATATTACTTTATAGTCTAGGATGGTACAAATGACAAACTTGTAGTTGTATATCCATATTATAATTTTGTGGCAACAAGCAAGGTGTACCACCTTGTAGGTATATTGCATTGCCAATCGATGCTTGATGACATTTTTTGTGTCTTCACCCATCTCAGGTATTATGAAATGGGGAACACATCACTACCCATACCTAATATTGATAATAATATAGTCAAAAAAGTATAGGGCCGTGCTATGGTGCGGTGGCCTAGACACTTGGTTATCTATTTGAATGTATATTATTATTCTATTATCTTTTCCTATTTGGTTTCATATAAATTTATGTGATATAAATATGCAATCTTAAATATTTATAAGCCAAAAATCCAGAATCCTACTAGTCATCCTCCTATTCCTAAGCCATCTTACATTCTTGAATCCACATTCAATGATTTCAGAAGTAAATCTAAATGTTTGTGTTGATAGATTGCCAACTAAAAATTGGTATCAAATTATTTGTCAATTTGTTTGAGGAAGTAGTAGGGTGAGACTTGGAGATTTATGTCTATCTTGAAGAAATTATAGATTTTTTCTAAAATGTGTTGTCATACATCTACATTAAAAACATGAATATGGTAAGGGTTAATTAATATAGAAACGTCCAATAAATATTTTTTATTGATTTCCATATATTAAATGATTATAAATTGTTTTACAACCACTGAAATAGTGAGACCTTAAATTCTTAAATAAAGATTGTTGGATTCTTAGTGACTTCTACCACTGACCAGGTGGAAACATATTCTAAATATTAAGTTGAATATTAAACTACCTCATTCAAACATTTTGTTAGTGTGAGAAAGGTCGTTATTCTAGTTCCTTCGGTGTTGAGTAAGTTTCAATTATTCCATCTAATTCTAATATCGAGAAAATTCCTCTTATTCTAGTTTGTTACAATATTTATAATATTTTTACTTAGTGCCAGACATTGGGAATCATTTGCATTCTCCCAAGCTTGATGATTTTTTATTATCTGGATCGACTATGAGGAACATCACAGGGACACAAACTAAAATTTGTAGATATAGAGTGACCATAAGTATTTAGTAGTTACCACATTAATTATTATGCTTCATCATGATATGTCTATTTATCCAACTACCTTAATCATCATCTACTAGGGGTATACAATATTTTTTTGCTAGTGGAGGATAAATACATTTAGAACCAAAGATAATGAGTTTCAAGAATGTCAAATTAGCTAGTTTGATGACTTAGTCTTATGTCAACTCTTTTTATAGTAACTATTAACATCAAGGTTTATAGTTTGATCACTTACTAATGATTTTGAAGAATGTCAAGGTAGCTAGTTTGATGAGTTAGTCTTGTGCAAACTTTGTTTATAATAATTTATTAACCTTAAGTAGAATTCCCTTTTTTAGTGTCCTATACAAAACAATGAATGGGTTTGTGGCTATTGTGTAATGAAATATATGGAAACCATTGTCAAGACAACAAAATATGCAGTGAGTGGATATCCTAGTGGTGTGGTTTGACTATCCTCAATGAAGGGATCTCGGATCGACTATAGTTGCCGACCCTTGGGGTGCAAAAAGGCCTCCTGTTATTGGGAGTGTCGTGATGCCTCCTTGTACATTGTTGGTTGCATGTTTTACCATGTTGGAGTGGGTCCCATAGTGACCCTACATGGGAAGGGTTCCTCATTATAAAAGAAAGACAACAACACATAACATTAGTATTGTAGATATAAGATAATAAAGAATAGCGTCGTAGTTTCACAATTGAATTTTAATCATCTTATAAAATATTAGTTTCTACATTTTCTTTGCATATCTTTAATGCTCACCCTTACACACTTGAGAATTTAAACACACTTTGAGAAGGGTGGTTAAATTCTTTTCTAAAGGAAATCACAATGGCATTGAATCAACATATATATTAGTTTCATTTATATATGTAGTTTAAAACTCTCAATTTAAAATTTACTCTTGTATTTGACACAAATGTAAAGTATTATTTCAAACTTGATTATATAATCTTTCTTGCATTTTGTGAATATTTTGGGTTGTGAATTATGTGGATTTTGAATGATATGAAATGTGTATGAAATTCTCAGTTAAATATGTGATTGAATTGTTGTTGTTCTTGTGAATGTGTGTGATTTGTTAATTGATGAATATATGAATTCATCCAAAAAGAAATGAACACGAAATCTAGTAAGTGATTTCGTTATGTATTTTAAGCTTGCATCTTTATATTACAAGTATTTTTTCTATAGCAGGTTTGATCTTTGTACATCGTATTTCTATTCACTTTTAAAAAGAACCATATGCATAACATCGGTTATTGTAAAATAAATGACCTTTCAAGCTTGTAAGGTTGGTAAACAGAGGCTAAACTAGTTTCAGATGTTAACTTGTGAGATTGACCATAAGGGTCTTCTAATAAATAAATAAGCTTGTAGATTCTTAGGGTTGGTTATATTAGATAAACCGAGGCAAAATTTGTTTTCATATTTTAGCTTTAATGATTGACTTGTAGGATCATTTTTAAAAAATAAATGAACTTATAGAACTTTAAGGTCGTTTATGTTAGATTAACCCAAGGCTATTTCTTCATAGATTTAAAATCATAAGACCAACTTTTAGGGTCGGGTTTTTTTTAAAAAATGACGTTATAGACTTTAAAGCTGGTATGTTAAAAAAATTAAGACTACACATGTTTAAAGATTTTAACTGGTCAGATGGTCCTATAGGACTGGTTTTTGTAAAGATAAATGATGCAAAAGTGTTTCAATTGCATTGAGTTTCTATTTGTGGCAAATGTGATGCTTCTCTATAAGGTCAATTTTTTATGGATAAAAATTTGAGATATGATGTAAACTACATTGAGTCATCCACTTAAGTATTGCTTATGAAACGATGTTGTAGACTAGAAAAAAGTGACATTGTAGTTTATTTCTATAGTAGTGATTAAAGTTATTGTAGTATAATCACTCTCCAATTTAGGACAATTAAGACCTTTCTAAGATAAAGATAATGAATAACGAATGATATAACCTAAATAAAGCAATACAGTAATCTGCATATATTTCATGAAATCAATTGGTCGATAGTAGGATGAGAGTATTTACATGGGTAAACAATTAAGTAAAAAAAGACCATGAAAGTCATATGCCCTGAGTATCCATAGTGTGGATAAAATTAATTTATAAATAATTTTAACAATTAAGGAAATGTTAAACATATTGAAGTTAAATCTTGGCCTATATGGTAATAAATAAACTCGAGTGATGAATAATTATGTACATACTAATAAATGTATGATCATGTATGCATGTGTAGCTAACTAAGCTCCAACGTGACAACTACATAATAGGTAACCTATAATGTCTTAGTCATGAGATATGAAGTAATGGAACTCTTTTGATGGATCATATTGCAATGGACAAAATAGTATGCACAACAATAACAATAATGTAACATTGCTGAAGTTAGGCATAATGGCGAGCAAGGTTATGAACATATACAATTTGAGGATGAAATCCATTTTAAGTTTTTGAGTATTGTAACATACCCAAATATCAGTACATAGTTTGATATCACCAGTTTGTTATGGCTTTCCAATTATGTTATTCATTTTTTCTTGATTAAGCTTGATTATCAGTAATTGCATCTAATAAAATATAATTCTTTAGAAATAAGAATTTTTATTTTGTTAAAGATATATTAAATAATTAAGTCATCAGCTGGGAGTATATTATAAAATTTCCAACTAATTAGTTTAACCCTAATTCTGAAGTCTAAATTAATCCTAAACTATTTGATGAAAGAAATATGTTGAATATATTATAATGCAAAACCGAGTCAAAATTATTTAAATACATGTATTTAGTATTTAAATTACAAGCAATTAATTAAAATAACAAAGGTTTTTCATAGGTGAAACTAACATTAAAATTAGCTTCCTCACATTTGGTCAAATTTTAAGTTAATCGCGCATTATAAACCTTCTTGCTTAGTTAACTGAGTTCATAAAACTTAAATACATATCAATGATTTTACTATTTCATTTGAAGCCTGTGATAGAGTTTATTCATCACATAGCATTTTCAAACCTAGAATATATAACCCTTCACCCATGCATTCTTCACATTGGATGTGATTTCTACATCAATAGACAGGGTCACTTCTGCCCTTCCTCTTCCCCTCCACCACTCTCCTTACTCTTCCTTATTTATCCTTCATCCCCTTTCCCTCTCTGCAGATTGAAAACCTAGTCGCCAACCTTCTCCCCAACCTAGAATATTGGCACTAGAGTGCCAGAAGCCGTCCCTACTTGTCCTTTAGGTCCACAACTAGCCTAGCTACAAACAACACTATTAAAAATTGTCGTTATCAATAAAATAATGTAGCAAAACCACAAATTTTGTAGATAAAGGCTTTAAATATATTTCTCATTACATTTAATAATTTTAGTTTATGCTTGTGTTGGGAATTTCTTTAGCTACTTTATCTAATATGTAGTTAATAAAAAATTAGATATAAATGCATATATAGCCCAGAATGTAGCTAGATATTGTCTTTATATATTTAAATTTAGGTGTAGTTGTATCTCAATGTATAACTACAATTATATATGTAGTTATTGTTTACCAAAAAGAAACATCTATTACAATTGTATTTGTTGTGAATGTTTATGGAAAAGAAAGTTTACCACATATGAATATGTAGTTAGATTATATATTTCTCAAGTAATTTGTTAGTACACAAGTATTTTCCATAGAAAACCATATGATTATAATGCCAGCAAACCTACTTCCATTTATATTGTAATAATGAATTTACATGGGTAGGACATTATGCCATGCCCTTATTCTAAAATTTACATGAGGTGGGGTTTTCATTTGGGATATACATATTTATCCCTTGCACATAAGAAAATGCATCTAGATCATTGTGTGAAATGTATACAATGATTTGGTCACACACTACATGGCCAACTTAGACAATTTAACATCAACTGGACCTACACCTAGTAACCAAATATAAAGTCTACTTCAAACAAGTTACTACTTATGAGAATTGAACATACCACTCTGTAGAAGTTATTCTTCTTGAAAAGCCAAACAAGTTTTCTTGGGTCTATCCAAGTCCCATGTAAATGACAATGTGTAAATCATCATTCATGTATGATCCAACCTGAAATAAAATCAAAATCTCAAATATTGAGTTATTAGAATAGAGACAATTCTATTTCTAAATTGTTGATGATGTTACCGAAGACGAAGTGACTCTAACCCATGCAACATAGGTAGCTAGACATGTAAAGAGGTGGTTAAAGAATGTACTATATGGATTTCAGCAAAATATGTATACAATTGTACCGATACAAATCATTTAGTTTCAACAAAATAGATACATGAGAAACTTTTTATGTATCAACACCCTCTCTAATAGCATCGATCGACATATATGGCTACTTTCCACAAAAGTAATTTCAACATATATGAGATTTACTAACTTGGAAAAATTGCACCACCTTTGGGCCTCCACATGTCTTTGTGCGTCACTGAATCACCACATGTATGATCTTGAAACATCCAAATATAGTATAAAATCACTGTTTGTTAGAGGTCAATATAATATATAAAATATGATATCCAATTTATACGGTAACAATGCTCAAAATACAAGGAAAATGATAAACCAAGCTACACATAGAGATAAACTAATAAGTAAGCTAATGTACATGTTAGTAAATAAGATTTTAACACTCAGGTTTTCAGTGCAACAGACCATGAGATGTACAAGATTCTAGTGGTGAGCTTTCCCTATCTAGAGAAAATGATGAGCTCAATCAGAATGACACAAATCACTGATATGTTAGTATATTTTCCATTCGATTGACATATGACTTCTAAATGAACAAATCACAAGGTTCTCAACACAAACTCCATCCTTTGGAAATATCATTTCAAAGACTAAAGTATAACCAAAAGAAAATCAATAGTACATGGTATCAAAAACAAAATGTACCCCTCAAATCTAGTATGAAAATGCACACTTTTAGGGATATTTATAACTGTGAACATGTAAATACATGGTTCAACACAAAGGTAGACTCAATATTTTGCACATATATTTTTCCTATAACGAAATATATTATCAAAGGTGATCATTTGGAAGGAAGCTACAATATTCCATCCACATTCATTCTTACAAAAGCATAACCTACAAAAAATCATAAACAAACATATAAAATTGTATAAGAACAAATCTGACCAAAAATATGTTTGAAAAAAGGGTCATCACAACTAAATTCAACATGGAAAGATTATATATCTAGGAACCATGAAAAAAACTTCACCTTGTAGATTGAAATATTTGATCAATGACCTGAAAAACACCACATATTGAAGAAAACTACCCCATAAGAAAGACATGTAAGAGCCTCAAGCACCTAGCTATGCTCGAGTAACCAATTACTCATAGATTTTTTAAATAAGTATTCATTTTGCTACTTCTTTACCAAATTGGCTTCCTGACCAGTGTCCTTCAAACTTAACGCCATCTTATTTTGAAAGAGTTACTCCATTTTTCCTCCCACAAACGTATTTCTCACTATATTTTATATTATAAATAGAGTTGAGATATCTATTCTTCTTTACCAATGGATTATACTCCACATCTATTAACCCTATTCCATGCACCCTATCATACCTAATGATCTTGTAACCCAATTCATTTTTTTTTTGTTTACCCTACATATTCTATTGACATACAATAAACAACCTTCACCTCTTTTTCTCTCTTATAATGGTGCATTAAAACCATTGCAGTCACCTTGCCTTTGTTATGTCATCTCTAACATTTCATAAACTTTGCACATGAGCACATCACTTTCCAGAGTACATGCATACATCAAATAGGGTTTTGAAATTACTATCATATCATTACAATATCATCTTAATCAAATTCCATGAATTTAGATGAATTTTTATTTTCCCATTCATAAGATACCATTATTGAGAAATCATGTGATTAATATTCATGATAGAAGAATCACATGAAGAGATGAGAAGACTAACTAATCATCATCTACTTGGATGGATTACGTAGTCCTTAAAGAATAGGATAGATTCTAGAAGACTCTATAGGCTTTAAGGGAAGAAACCAAGTCATATTTTGTATTTACTTTGGGTAGGTAGGTCTTTATAGGAACCACAACCACCACACTAATCTGATAGGTGGTGATTTCTAACCAGAACCTCCACTATTAGCACCATATATATTACCTTAGTTTCATCATCATGGATGTTGGTTCTCATTAGGTTATTAAAATGTGTTATGCCTTAAACATATCTCGACTCCTATGTGTATTGTCTGGATACCACTTTTTGTAGAACTATCTATTATCCTCATCCTACACCCACTGACTATAGAGTTAGCGGCGGTAGGGTTTGAGTGTCCATTCATAGAATGACACATATTTTCACAGAAGCAATATATATAATAAGCTAGTAATAGAACTAAAGAGATAACAAGATAAATAAAAGAGATAGAGTCATGTACCCATTTCTATTTCAAGAATATCCCATTGGTGTTTTATTTCATAGAGTAGTTGCAACAGAATTTCATTGGTATCTATAAATTTAATAAATGAAATACATTAATGTCAAGGCATTAAGTACTATGAAAGGGTGTGTAAACATGGTTTAAAGGTAATGTCAAGTTTCTTGAATAGAAACATTATAATAAGAATGAAGTAGAAACAATATGAGAAACCTTAACGGCATTCCTTTATACAAGTCACATTTTAGATTACATTTTCAATTATATCAACATTACTCCATTGACCACTTCAAAAAGGAAGGGTCTTTGAGGGGAATTTGAGGCTCAAAGCTTGTGTGCCACCCTATTTCTACATGAGAAACCTCAAGACCAAAGTCAATTAGCTAACCTTTTTTCAAGAATACCATGTGCCCTTATCCTAATAATTCAGGAAAGTACACAAGGTTTATATAATGGATTTCTCTATATTATGCTCAAAGTTTGTCAACATAGTATAATTAAACATGAAAGTAGTATTCATAGGAAACAATAGCTCAAACAAGTAAGTAAGTATCTAATAATTTATATGAGAATACATACAAACACACCCATATCGCAGTAGGGTCAAAAGATTAAGTATACGTTGTGAGTAGTGAACAAGTATGATTACTAAGTAAGTTTCCTAGAGGAGGACCAAGACAAAGTTGACATAATATGTAAAAGATATAACATAGGTTCTTTGATCATGATGGTTTTAAGATATTACTATCATATATGGCTTGTGAATGTTCCCATAGGCCTAGTTTTCAATAAGTTCAGTCTCAGGTCCAAGTATAAACATGCATGCAAATATTCAACTCAACAAAGTATCAAAATTGAGCCCTAGAACTAGGTGATACATCTACATTAAGAGTTATAAAAGGTAAAGATAATCTCTTATTTGGACATAACAGAGACATGATATTTGTAATATTATCATATCTCATCATGCAAGATCATTGTTAAGTCATATTAGATCAATTTCATGCGACAAGGTCAAATTCGTAAATCAAAAGTGCAAGAAGAGTACCAAGTAGATTTTATTGAATTTTAGTGCTAAAATAATGATAAATCTACTTATTTGAAGGATCAACATAAGATTGGTATCAGAAAAGAATCATTTTTTAATATTATAGTCCCATATGTGCATAAATATGATGTTAGGTATACATACCACACAAAGATAAGCCTTTTGTCATATGAGTCATTTATGATCAAAAGTAATAAGATCTAAGTCAATCATGTCATAAAGAATTGCAAAAATTATTGAATTTGAGGTTAAAAGGTTGCATGAAGACAAATTAGGCCAAAATTTCATGGTAGATCAAGTTACATCATGAAAATGTAATAAAGAGTCATTTGATTCAATTTAAACATTGGGGGTTCATGTAGATGGTTCAAGACATCAACCATGACAGTAGTGAACAAAAGTCATTTATTTAGAGGTTCAAGGTAAAGTGATTTAATTATTGACATATGTGGGAGAAAAATAGGGCATAAACATCATTAAGTAAGAACAAAAGGATCATTTTTAGAAGAAAACAAAAGTAAACCACCATTGGATTTAGGCTTCAAAAATTGTAGTATTAGGAAGGGGGGTTTCCCTTATCAAAATAATTTATAACATTTCTTATTTTGGGAAAATACATTAGGAGATACAATATTTGGAGAAAAAACCCTACAAACATATTTTGGGTTGGGAAATACCATATGGAGGTGTGGGATTGAATACTAGCACGATCAAACATCTTTATTGTGCGCCTCACTTGTGTTTGTCTAGATGTACAGTGAGCTACAGTCACATAAGATGAGGGGTGTTAGGTCACATCAGCGTGCGAGAAGGCGTGCCAGGGGTGGTGGAGCATGGATCATTACTATCATGTGCGGTTTAGGAGTGTGTCACCACATACCGAAGGATCGTGAGCCCATCTTAGTGTGTGACACATTGGGGTTCATTGTATGTCACCCCAGTGGCTGAGAGAAAGAGAGAGAGGGTGAGAATGAGAGGGGAGTAGAGTGAGTGTATAAAGGGAAAATTAGAGGAAAGTAGATGCTTGATGGCCCATATATGGGTCGTTAGCCCTCAATCCAATTCCATGTGGGCCATCCTCCTTCCCAAGATAGGGTTTCCAAGCCCCTGCGTAATGAACATTGGCATTGTTGGGCTACTGAGTGGATTTTAGGTCACGCCCAAGTAACAAAATATCAAGGGGAAGGTCTACTGGATTGAAGGGTGGCATTTATAGTAGGCAAGGGAAAGAAGGATGATCATTGGGGCTTTGGAAATGTTAGTGGACAGTAGAGGAGGTAAATAGGGTGTGCAAAAAGTTGTGATCCACCCCTCATAGGGGTTAACTGGACCTTATTGGTGATTGATGTTATTTTGGTGGGGTCAAAAGAAAGTTGTGGGCCCCTATGGTGAGTGCTCACAGTGCCAAGGCACTACAAAGTTCTTGCTTATGGTATAGGCTGACTCGGGGAAGGAGAAGACTTCATGGTCATCAGATCTAGACGTGAATATCCAAGGGGTACAATGGTCCAAGAGGAAGTAGAAGAGGAAAGGAGAAGGAAGTAGAGGTGTGCAGGCTAGCGCATGGGTCTTGTTCTAAAATGGCTTTCCCTAAGACCAAAATTAAGTTAGAAAATGTTGAAAGTTGACTTCAAGGTTCCAAAATTCAAAAGACCATATTTACCTTGTCTTAGCTTAAATTTGAGTAAAAATGGTGTACATTGGAAACATGAGATATCCCTATACCCTATGAGATAAGACTAGGGTATACAATGTTACATATATAAGATGAAAAAAAGAAAAGAAGAGGGTGATGTGCAAACAAGGAATTCCTAGATTTCTTGTCAAATTGAAAGTCAAACAAAATTCGATACACATCTAATACAAAATTGAAGGCAAGAGTGAGAGTTTAGGGCAAGGTGGATATAAAGGGTACACACACGAAGAAATATAAACATATAGTCCATCACATCCACCCTTCCTCAAAAGGTAATTTTGTCCCCAAATTTGAATATATCCATCAATCGAGTTTGTGACTCATAGTCCTTAACATAATCATCATGGGATATCAAAAGGTATCATCATTTATTAAAACATCAACCATATTTCAAAATTGAGTAATCAAACATCAAGGTTAAGTCTATTAATGTAGCTTATCATATTGGGAGAATCATCATTTAAATCACAACTTGGAGAGATCATCATATAGATCACTAATTGGAGAGATCACACATTTTTAGGTCAAAATAATAAAGATTGTAAAATTGAGAGTAAATTGTGACTTTGATGCCCAATGTTTAGGGTTCTATCCTCTATATTTTCTTAGGTGGGGTTATACATCCATGATTTAGATTAAATATTTCTTCAAATTGAGACAAACATCATGTTTCAATATCATGTTTCATGTCAAAAATCATTACATGGTTGCACCCTAACCCACATGAGATATTATCCTTTAATAAAAAATTAGGAGAATTAACATAATCATCATTACAAAAAAATTATGTTTGGGAACATGAAAGTCATCACTGTTAAATCAAGGATGATTTCAAGATCCAAATATGGTGATCAGTGGAGTTGAACCAATATCATGATAATAATGAGTAATGATTTCATTAATCAATATCAAGAGTCAAAGTTTGGACATATAAGTCATAGATTTAAATATTTTGAAGTTGGTTTTAGATTCCTACCTTAGACCTTAGGGTCATCATTCATCCATATACAACAATCAATTAACAATGCAACAACATATGGCAATATCAATACCAATTTCATTATCATGGTGCTTAAGGTTGATGAATGATCTATACCTAGGTCATTTTAGGAACTCAACCACAAGCTATTAGTCAAAATCATTATATATCAATATGATTATCAAGATGAGATTCAATATTGAGTTTCAAGGTCATAGATTGGACCTATTAGGTACTTAGGTCAAGAAATAAAAATCATGTGGAAGTGGTCACCTTTCCAACTCTATACATTCAACAAGATTAAAATTTAGGGGTAAACCTAATAGGGATGTGACCTAGGTTTAGGGGACTCATGAGCCAACTACCACCCTATTCTAGAACAAGTTTCCTTGCTAATCATGAACAATAAAACATGTCCTAATGGGGAGTGTTAATTATCAAATTAGGATCACAATAGGTCAAAATGTTTCTTGATTTTGAAAATTTGGAAGTCATAATATTGTTCCCTTCCTTTCATAGATAAAGGAAAGGGTCCCTTTTGGAAATCGAGAAGTCAAATTTGTAACGTAAGAGTTTAAGCATTATAGTGCTTGGTCAAGACTTCATAATATTTGTATCTTTCAAAATTGAAACTTATAAAGAGGTATTCTAGCTAATCAGATATTTTAGTATTGTAACGAGTCTTTCCATCAGGATCTAGGGATCCATAGACATAGTCATATTGAATTATGTGGCATGATACATAACGACATGGAAAGACTAGCGTAGTCATGTTCGACTTTTGATCAAAATAGGGACAACATAGGTTTAGTCAATAGGGAAATCATCAACCATGAGGTGTAAAACAAGAGTTCCACCTCATTTCACCAAGTCAAGAATTTACCTGAAACATAAAAAGCACTTATGATGAGTCTATAACATTGATTTTGCATTAACTTTGTGCGTGATTACATAACTTTCAAGTGTACTTTCATATATCAAATATGGCTTTTCGATAAGATCATATCATGGCACTACCATATTAATCAACTTTCATAAATTCAAACTGGTTTTTTCATGTATAAGCTACCCATAATCAAGAAATCATGTCATTAATAGTCATGAGTGAAGAATCTCCTAAGGACATGAGAAAATTAGCTAATCATCATATACTTTGGTGGCTTAGGTAGTCCTTAAAGAAGAAATAAGATGTTGGAAGGATCTCTAGGCTTTAAGGGAAGAAATGTAATATAATATTGGATCCACTTTGGGTAGATAGGTGTGAGGAGGAACCTCATCCACTTCACTTGTTAGATCGGTGGTGATTACTAGACGTAACATCCACGTTTAGCACATCTTAGTTTCACAATTATTCATTTTGGTTCTCCCTAGGTTCTTAATATGTGTAATACCTTGAACATGTATAGAGACCTATGCATATGTATCTGATACAATTTTTCCATGAACTATCTTTTACCCTCATCCTATCCCCATTGACTATGGAGTCATTGGCAATAGTTTTGGGTGTCCATTTGTAGAATGGCACATAGTTTCAAACAAGCAATTTATATGAAAAGGCAAGAACAAAACTATACTGATAACTAGATACATAAATGAGATATAGTCATGTACCCATTCCATTTCAAGAATATCCCATTGGTGTTTCATTCATATAGTAGTTGTAGAAAACCTTCATTTGTCATATAATGTTTCATATACGAATATTTTAAAGCTAAAGCATTAAGTACTCTATGAAAGGGCATGCAAACATAGTTTAAGGATAAAATAAAGTTCATGGGATATAAACATTATAATATGAAATAATAAGAAACAAGGTGAAAAATTTTAACAACATTCTTTTATACAAGGGAAATTTTAGGTTGAATTTTCCATTATATCAACAATAGGCCTTTGACCTTTTACAGAGGAAGGATTTGTTTGGGCATTTGACGTTTAAATCTATATGTCACCCTATTTCCACGTGAGGGACCTCAAGAACCAATTCAATGAGCTAACCCTATCTCAGACATCTCTTGTGCACTTATCCTGAGAATTTGGGTAGGTACGCATGGGTTAAATAATGGATTTCTGTATATTATTCTCAAGGTTTGTCAACAAAGTATAATCAAATATGAACATAGTATCCATAGGAAAATATCTAACCAATTAAGTATCGAAGCATTTATACAAGCATTCATACAAACAAGCCATTATCGTATTAGAATCAAGATATGAAACGTACCCTATGAGTAGTAAAAATGTTATGATTCTTTAGTAAGATTTCTAGAAAAGCTACAAGACAAAGTAGACCTAAGATGTAAAAATTAAAACATGGGGTCTTAGATCATGAGGTTTTTGATAAAATATCCATCATTTATGTCATGTGGATGACCCACTAGGCCTAGGTTATAATTAATTCATTCATAGATTCAAGTATACAAACATGCATACAAATATTCAACACAACACAAATATCAACATTAATCCTAAGGACTAGGTCAGCCATCCACATTAAGAGTGATACAAGATAATAGTAATCTGTAATTTGGATTTTAGGGATGCATGATATTTGCAATATTATCATGCTTAACGTGCAAGATCATTATTAAATCATATTAGATCAATTTTATGTAACAGAATTGTATTCGTAAATAATATGGACAAGAAGAGATCAAAGTAGATAAGTGGGGATTTAGTGCTACAAGTTGGATCTTTGATGGGCACTTGAGGGGAAGGTGAATAGAGATAAAACCACTTAAACAAATTTCATTAGAACTTCCAAATGTTTCTACGATAATAATGAAAGTATGAAGTTTGAGTAAAAGCAAACATGCATACCAAGGGAGAGATAGATTGAACAAGAACAAAAAAACAAAAGTTATTTATAGTGGTTCCAACCTCCAAACTTAGAGATTTACATCCACTGCCTAGAGAGGTCAACCTCAAGGATTTTAAACAATGTATCACTCCTTATATTCCATTATAAGAGTTACAACATAAGACCTTCCTTTTATATGTCAAGTGTACCTATCATTCCTTTCCAGATCAAGGAGCCAATAACCATTACAAAGGACTTAACAATTCATGACTAAGATTCTTCTACCTTACCAAGGACTTACCTAGTATTTGACTTTCTCTAAGGACTTACCTACTCGTGCGATGAGTCTTCTGCCTTCAAGGATTTACCTACTCTTGACTTGGATATTCTACCTTGGACTTCACCTTCACCGACGAGAGGCTTTCTCTAAGGGACTTGTTCCCTTCTTCTTCTTCACCTCTCTTAGCCAAGAGATGGAATATTCATATTAATGGTAGAAAGAGAGTTTGGGAAGTGGAGGAAATCAGATCCTCACAAGATGTACATGTAGGAATAGGTCTCTTAGATATCTCCTACTCACTCTAATGGATGTAGAAAGTGATTAGGCTCATGGGAGTTGAAGGAGGGTCTTAGAAGACATATCTCTCTCAACTATAGTATAGGAACCTTAATAGTGCTTGGATAACCGTGAATGAAGCTGAAGGAGTCCTATTTATAGTATAGGTTGTCTACTAGCTAGTAGAGACACATAGGAATGAATTCTAGCCATTTTGGGTATTTCAACAGATATATTTTTGACTTTTCTAACACTCCAATGGCTAGAAAACTTTTCTGCACTTTACTGTACTGTGTTGTCGGCTGAGTTGCCATTTGGGAAACTCAATCGATGGCATTATGTGAGAAGTCAAAGTTTAGGTCTTAGTGAGTTGTCACTAGGACAAACTTGGTCGACCCTAGGCATTTTTCGAAAGGCAAACATGTTGTCGGCTGAGTTGTCACCAGGACAAATTCGGCCGACAAGACAGTGTGTAATCACTATTACCAAATATACAGAAAGTGTTTATATATTTGAATAAAGTGCTCAAAGATTTTTATTTAGCTTAATTACAAGTCTTATCATCATTATAAGTTAATAACATTAAATAGTTTCGGAGAAAAATATTTATTCTTCAATCTTGATATTTATACATGTATGACTTGATTTCTCTAAGTTAGGATATGCAAGTTTAGGCATTAGGTGTTTTTTGTATCTAATATGAAATCACTCAAGTAGAATCATTAGACAAAAATTAGTGGAATCATTTATACATCATCAAAACAATGTTTTAGTCAATTTATACCTTGAGTCAACATTCTCCCCATTTTTAAATGACAAATCATTCCATAATTGTATTGAAAGCATATATGTAAAATCATACTTTTGAAGAAACATAGGGGTTTCAATAGAATTGAGTTGATATGCTCTTACTCAATTGATGATAATGGAGTTCACATACTCCCCTCAATTGATGCTATTTCTCTTGTTGTGGTTAGTCTTCATAATAATTATATAATATATATCTTCTACTCATATATCTTCTACATCTACGTGTTCTCCCCTTTACATTAGAATGTCTTCTCCCCCTTTGTCATTTCAAAAGGTGAGGGGGTTTGAAGAGATAAAACACAACTTGTTAGAAAATGGGAATGTAGAAGAGCAAAAGCTAATGGATTGTCCAAGAAATGTACGTAAAACCAAACAAGGCATGCATTAGATCAACCCTAGATGTAATTCTGGAAAATATCAAGAGTATGCTATGTAAGAAAGTAACTCAATATGGTAGACATGAAAATCAAGGATCAAACTTGAGTATGTATGAAACGTGATACAAGCATAGCAAAAAGTTGGATACCGATTTATGAGAAAAAATATCAATTGATGAAAAATATTAGAACTACATGTAGATGCTACTAGTAAATGATATCACTACCTAGGACTACCACTAGGATCTAGGTCACAGAAAAGGATCCAAAAGTTAAAGAACAAAATATGAGTAGATGTAGAGATATATCTAGACAAAGTGATAAGCAATTTTAGAAGCTTGAAGGGATATTACTAACTAGCAAATATGCACCATTACTAAAAGACGATTATCAGTAAGAAACTCAAGGTTGCATCACAATATATTGAACTAGATAGATGTATAAAGTTAGAGCACAATAGAAGAAATTTAAATCCCAACCAAAAGATCCAAAGATATCATCATCAAAACATGCATAACAACTAAAACAAATAATTGTAGAATATAGAGATACCAATTTTAGCTTTTAGAAAGATAGAGTTGTATACAATATAGGAAATTTAAAGCATGGAAATATGCATATCATATATAATTACCAAGAGTAATTCCATAGAATATGACTATTGGTTGAGAAATTCTATTTGAGAGGGAAGTTCTCATCCACAAATCCATTTATATATTCTTTGCACATTGTTGTTGGTCGCATTTTTGGGTTGAAATACTTGGCCAACAACAGTTGTTGGAAAACCCCATTGGTGTTTTTCAGTCAAGTTTCCTTAGGACAAACTTGACTGATAGAAACTGATGTCTAGAAGCACATATATTTCAGAAAAACATATTAGAGGCATGATAAAAATATAAGCAATATAAAAACATATATAAGAAAGTTAGTAATATACTATGAAAGAAACATGGAGAGCTTTTGAGAAGAAAAGTGATGAGAATCACACAATACCAATTTCAACTAAAAAACCATATGTATACTGCATACAAACTTGGAAAAAACACGCAATGATTGGATATTTGAAAAAATACATTTACCTCTATTCTAACCATTTCTTTTCCACTTGTTCCCAACCCATACACATCACCCATTTCTTCTTTCATGTGGATTGAGAAAATAATTTGTAAACCAGTAGATCTTGTCAATCCATTTTCAAGTGACATATAAGAAGAAAGATGAAGTGGTCCCCAATCATATTTTTGGTTTCGGAGGGGATAGCTTATCAACCCAAGTCCTATAAGATTTTTTTCAATATGAAGTATAACATTATTCTCTCTAGTAGTCGAGCTAGAAGAAGATTCAAGGACATTGATTTTGGTAAGTAAGGAAGTGTTTTCTTTTTCAAACAATGTAATCTTACAAAGATGAACACTACTTTTAGATTCTATTCCTTGCAAAACAAAGTCTTTGTCCTAATTTTAAGTTTTAAGAACATTGACATCAAGCCTGACAGAATTCAAAATTTTACAATGCTCTATATTAGAATTAGGCATAAGAGGTTGAGCTTCTAGAAATATAATCATATCAAATAAGTTAGCATTTTCAAGTTTAAGACCGTCTACTCGTCTAAGATCAACATTTCTTTCAATCTCAACACTATTGAATTTCAATTATAGTTATAGATAATTCTTGTGAAGATTGTCAACATCATCTTGCAAGCTAATATTAACATGTTCAAGTGTTTCTTTCTCTATCCAAGTTATCAATAATTCTACCAAGATTTTTCTTTTTCTTTTTAGTATACTTGAGAGAGGAACGAGTAGAAAAAATAATTACAATTAGAGATCATTTATTTAAAGAGTTTATATCTACCTCATTTGAATCTACATTTGCACTTGCCATGAAATAAAAGTTTCTTACCTCGTTCCTAGTAAGTTGTGCAAAAAGAATTAATACAAGGTGCATTCATGGTGCAACTTGATGTGGAATCTTGTCTATGTTCCTTGATCACCTGAGATAGTGAATTCACGTCGTTAATAACATAATAGAAAATATTTGCATCATCAAAATTATAGTGTGGCATATCCAAAAAGCAAAGAATCTCCCCCTTTTTTATGATGAAAAATATTTCCATAAGATAATTTGAAAGTAGAACAACCTAGATCATCATACCTTTAAATAACCTTTAAATGATCAAAGTTATCTTCATGGAAAAAATTTCCCCCTTTATGAAAGTCAAATAGGGTTTTATTCTTACCAATGATCCCCCTCAATAAGAAAATAATTCTAGAGAGGGAATATATACTCAATGGACAATAAAGATGTACTGATTGCAACAATGATGTACCAAAAAGAAATTGGATGCACTTCATAAAAGAGTGTATAAGATACAGACAAAACGCCATATCTGATGAAGGAACGGTAAAAAATTGTCTAATTACTAATGAAAGGAAGGTTACATCTTTCGTGATAAAAAGATCCCATTAAGCACAAATTGTTAAAAGAATACTCTAAACCAATGGTAAGGAACTTCAAGTCCACCATGATATAGAGATGCCATTAAAATCATTGTGTTCTATAGAATTTCTTAATATCAGTGCGAGGAATGTTAAGTCCTGCATGACATAGACATTTTCCATAAAATCAAAGACAAAACCAAAACCTTATTTCTCAATCTTTTTCAAGGGATGTTAAGCTCAGAAATTATTAGAGAATCCATTAAGCACAAAATGAGGTCAACAGAAAATCTCTAGACCAAAAATAAGGGATGTTAAGCCCATAATTGATATACATAATTTCCATAAAAAGATATAAATCTTCAAGTTATACAATATAATTTTGAGCTCCCCCTCAATCTCATAATCTAAATAAATTGAGCTCAAACAAAGGAACTAAATTCCCAAAATAAAAATATCTTAATAAAGAGCAAAACTAGTTTGCAACATGTAAAATAAAACATTTAAAGAAATACCAATTTTAAAGAAAATACATCATGATCAAAGATTGATATCCAACGAAGCACATGATCATTCAAACCTCATCGAAAATGAGGTTTTAGGTACCTAAACCATGTTGTTGTCCTTTTTCTTTCTAAGTGGGCATATAAATGCATAATTCTTAAATCTCCCACAACCATAGCAAGTAACATGCTAAATGGAAATGTAAGAACTTGATTTTAGTTTAACAAAAATAGGATCTTTCTTTTCCATAATTTTATCATTTTTAGAAATATAACCAAGTTCATGATTGTGAACATGATAATGAGAATGTAACATTCTATTCAACATATTTCTACTGTTTGAAAATTTATTTAATGACAATTTCAACTGTTCACTTTCCTTAACAAGCAATTGAGAGTCTTTTGTAATATATATTGAACATCTTGTGTTGGCAATGTTTTCATCAAGAATATCAATTTTATAATATAACTCATCATTTAGTTCAAGTATAAGATCATAATCAACATGTGAACAATAAATAGGTTGTTTATCCATATTACTCAATTTTTCTAAAAGAGTAGTCACTTGAGTTTGCAAGGAAACATTTTGAGAAACAAGTTCACCTATATTTTTCTTTTCACTTTCATATTCATTATTCAACCCATTAGATACTTCATTTAAGGAATAAAAAATATTTGCCAATTTAATTTTCTTTTTCTTGTACTTTTCAATTTTATTCAGAGTACGATTAACAAGCTTAATAAGTTCCGTTGTAGGAAAAGTTGAAAGATATACCTCATCATCACTACCTTGTGAACCTTCTTCTTCTTGTTCATAATTGTCATTATATTGGAAAAAAAAGCATTCAACTGCATGATGATATATTTCTTCATTGCTTTCCTTTATGTTTGAAGAGTTATCCCAAGTACCATGATAAACCTTCTTCTTGAAGGTTCATGACACGAATTTACCGTGCGTAGAACGCAAATGCACGCGTTAGAGTAATATAGGCCTTTGTGAGGCCCAAGTCAAACTCAGGGAAATGTAATTATTGGTAGACTACTACTAACTACTTGCAATCAGCTAGATCGATTAAAATGATTTGAGAGTTGATTGAAAAAACAAAAGAAAAATAAAAGAAAATAGAGCAATCGATTAAATGTTTGGTTTAATCAATTCAAATGGAAATCTTTAGGATTGCGGTTTCACCACAGGTTCTCGTTGTATTAATTCCTACACAATTATCCTAATTCGTCTCTCATTCTGGGTAGTGGCCTGTATTCAGAATTCCTCACTTTCATGATGCAATTCACTACCTAAATCTAGGTCGGTTCCACGGTAGTAGTAACCTATACCCTAAACTAGGTGCATGAAGACCATACTCTCGGTGTCCACCATTAACTGTACATCGCCTTATTCATAGGATTTATTAGTTAATGTGAATTTTGTCTCTTTTCAACCGTTAATTCTTCTTTCAAAGTAATTAAAGGTATTAGATTATCATTAGGGTGATCAATCATAATGATAAAATGGAGAAAACAAAATCATACTATGGATTTAAGAGACAAATTATGAAATACTATGGTAAAAATGTCATACAACGATCACCCGGGCTACTCCCGACCCTAAAGATAAAGGGGATTAGCCCCGCATGTTCATCTCAATGAAAGACATGATCAGAGAAAGGGAAAACATGGGGAAAACATGAATGCAAGTGATGTAACCCCTGAACGGAGGAGATCTGGGCATTCCTCTGCATAGAATGAGCGATCTATAGCCTTTCGGTAGTGGGAAACTCCTTCTGCAGCTCTCGGAACAATCGGGGTGTGGCTCTGGGCTCCGTTCTTCTCTCCTCTCCTCCTTGAGATTTTTGCAATGACTAATGACGTACTCCCTTGCTTAGGGCCACAGTAATTAGGTATATGTACCACTTTAGATCGCCAAAAGATCACCACCGTCTGATTAGAAATGATCTGTAACAAAACCTGATCTGACGGCGTCGATACCATCAACGCGGGTCGATGGTATCGACACCTTTAGGCGTCGCTTTTATCACCAATCCAACGCTGAAGCTGGGCGATGTCAATAGTATCGACTTTGTGTCGATAGTATCGACCAGTTGACTGCTGGCTCGCTGTAGGTATCTCACTACCATCGACTTCAGTGTCGATGGTATCGACTCATCTTGGTTCCTTGCGGCTGTCTCACTGTGGCCGAGTCGATACTATCGACAGCTGTCGATGGTATCGACAGCTACATGTATTCTTTTTTCCTGAAAATTCAAGATAAATTCGAATCAGCCTTGCTGAAACACATCAATATGATCATTTATAACCAAAAAGATGAAATATAGTAGATTTGATGCAAAATGTGATTATAGACTAAAGCGAGTGAATCATGTGATACTAACCACAAATGTGACTAATAAACACATAAAACACATGTAAAATTGGTCTATAAAAGTGACTCAAAATCCTCGCATCAAACTCCCCTAAGCTCAAACATTGCTCATCCTCGAGCAACAAAACTATAGAATAAAATTGCCAGGGTCAACTAAAGAACATACTATCACAACAGACATTACCGTATGATTCCCACCAGACATTCACATATCGGCCCTCACTAACCATAGAATGGTAACTACCCTACAGGTGACAATGATCATCCATAAAAGATATCCACTCCAAGATTGGTGAACACTATCAAATAAGGCAGTTAATATAATAAAATCTTCCAGTTCAGGCTTGGTGCATCTTGTGATCTCCTATCTACGTTGCTCATAACCTAACTAGCATCTACATGGAAGCAGATCTCCTAAAATACAAAAGTGAGGAGATAATCATGGGTGGCCTACCATTTTGATAAATGGGTGGATGTGATAGGCGGTTTATGCAAGAAAAAGTAGCATAATACAGTTTGACATGCAACAGTACAAAAATGACCTACATGATGCTCATGCATATGAAAATGACCTAATGCTTACATTTTAGGTGGAATGATGCATGCACTATCATTCCATCCCAATGAGAGACAAAATATCTACAAAACTACACATGTGCGTGTTCTTCTTGTTATGTATGTGAACAAGTTCCTTCCTCCTTCTAATCTTCACTTACTTATTTTTTTTTTCTTTCTCTTTTCAGCCCTGATTTTGCTTAATGAACTAAGATGAAATTTTCACATCTTCGTCTTGGGCTTATTCTCATAACTACTATTTTTTTCATTGTATTTTATTTTTTAGAAAGTATGAAATAAATTCCTTATTTTTAGAAGAAGCAAGGCACATCATGTAAAAATGATTAAAATTATGCAGAATGCATCTAAAATGACATTGACATGCATTCTAAAATTTGTACATGCATGACTATAATGCAACTTTTTTTTATATATATGCAACAAATGTAAAAACTAACTACAATGCAATCCTATCTACATGATATGCAATCAAGAGATGACAAACTGTAAAGTGCTCCCAATTCTTATGGTGGAGTGTAAATGAGATGAGGTGGATAGATTACAAGATTAATTGACAAAACCATTGGAAGATATTATATGTCCCTCCTTACTGACATGTGTAAAATCAAGGGGTTTTTCTCTCTTATTTCAGATTAAAGTCCCATTACCATTTGGTCAGTTTAGGCTCACCATCCAATTTCGTCCACTTTCCTTGAATCATAGTCATGTACACTTGTGGTCTTATGTTTTAAAGTTGACAAACCCAATTATTTTCATAAGTTAAGTGCTCAAGTTCGAACAAAGAAAGCTTGCAATTACATGAAAAAAATTCAAATTTACCCATAACTCCCATGTGAAAAACATAGAGATGAAAACTTACATTAGACATCCACAGATACACTAGATAGCATGTGGATCCTAAAAGCTAAGAAAATTGCTAAAATAAAAAGAAAAGGCAATAAAGGGTAAAACAAAGGAAAATAAAAGATAGAAACTGTTCCATCTCCCCCCCCCAAGCTTGAATTCGACTATGGCCTCATAGTCAAAAACAATATCAGCAGGTGGAACAGTGATACCATTTACTGCTCCGGTGGTGGGTATTGTGGGGCGGTGGTATCCTAAGATGGATATTGCCCCTGAAAGTTTGGATCATATGGGGGCATAAGTGGTGGCTGTTGGTAGCCCCCGAAGTAACCTTGATTCCAGTAGTGATCATAAAACGGTTGTTGTTGCTGCTTGATCCTCCCCAACCGGTCGTAGACCAGCTATTGATTGGCAAACAACTGACGTTCATTCTCGAAGATAGCTTGTTGATTAACATACAGCCGATTCGTAGTATCCTGGATGTCAGCAAATGATGCAGTGTGTTGTTGTTGCGTCTCCTGAATGCTCTGTAGCATGGTGTACATGCCCTGAATAGAATTAACATCATCTCCTTATTGAGAGGGTTGTGGTGACTGAGGCCGTGCGGATGATGATGCACCTGGGTAGAAGCGTGGCCGCTTCCTCGGTGCCACTTGTGCCCGAAGAGGAGTGAAAGTCTCCTTTTCCTCCTCATTCTCATCATCGTCGTCATCATTACCCGTGTCTTCTTCACTGACTGAATCTTCGATTGCAATAATGGGCCACCTGAAGTGTTGGGCCCCTTGGATGTTGAAGACAGGGTCTGGGAGTGCACACTCCTGATACTCCTTATTGACGTGGCAATGCACATAGACCACGCTGTCACGAACTATCAGAAGGTTGGAGCGGTGGAAATGAGCAAGATTCACTGGATTTTTGCTAACCAGTGGAGGAAGTGATGACAGGTCTAGCCCAAGGTAAAGGGCTAGTGGCATGATAAGTCCCCAAAAATGAATAGGGGCTCTTCTGGTACTCCTCTTCACGGCCAATACGCGCGTCAAGAAAAATGCACCCTAGTTTAACTGTTCCCTCTTAAGCAGCTTGTAGAGGAAAAATAAATTCATCTCCTAGAATTTGCTCAAAGAAAGCTCGCCTCGAGAAAAGAAGGTGATGCAAAGCATACGGTGTAAAACCCACACGAATGGGTGCTCGAAGTCGGCCACCGCCGCATTGTGATAGATGATAGATTTCCCCACCGGAGTGATTACCAGTGCCACAAACATCGCATCATAATCATCCTGATTATCCGGCCTTCGGTACTTCTCCGGTGAGTCCCACTAGTTGTAGATCGAGTTGAATTGGTCGAGTGTAATAGTATAGTTGTGGTTGAACAAACGGAAGGAAACGCGGCCCTTGATCCACTCGCAGTTAGTGGTGATAAGGTCATTGGGCACAACACAGATGTCGAGGGAGGCCATGAACTCCACCACGATCTCCTTATAAGTCGACCATTTGCCAAAGAAGGGATGACCCTCAACGTGGTAAGGAATGTCTTCCTCCCATGTTGATGCCCTCCTCCCAACTTGCCCAAGGAGGACACAGTTGAGGTTGTCCTCAAAGACAAGGTCTCGGATCATAGCCCGATCAACATATCGGGTAGGCTCTATTGGCCGCTTCATCAACTCGTCAAAGATTTTCTTCACATCCGCCAAGGGGTGGGAAATCCTCGGATGGGGAATAGAGCCAGGCGGTGGTGGGACGAACGTGTCAATCTCCATGGGAGCAGCCTACGAGGAAGAAGCTACTGCTGTCCTCACCATCGTGAACAAAAAAAGATAACAAAGAAGAGCTCGGTAAAGGTCGGAGAAGATGATCCCCGCAGTCGATGAAGAGCTTGGGGAAGATTTCTCGCTCGCGATATGCTCGGGGAAGACCTCTGGTTGTTCACAAGTGCTCAAGCGCAAGTAGGAAAGGAGAAGGTCTAAAGGTGTGATGAGAAAATAAATTCAATCCCTCCTGTTGTAGTTGAGATCGCCGTCACTGTTGACTCGTCGATACCATCGACGAGGTGTCGATAGTATCGACACCTGTAGTAAAATCCAGGTATTCCCTGCTATCGACGGTCGTCGATTGCTGGATGTGGAGGCCCGGATCGATGACGTGTTGATACCATCGACACGGGTCAATGGTATTGACCCATCCAACAGATTGACTTCTGAATTTGGCGAGCACCGTTGATATCTTCTCGCAGATTGGTGATGTGTCAAGTCAATACCATCGACAATGTGTCGATGGTATCGACACTTTATGCATCCTTTATCTTCACGAGGCCCCGGTGACGCTTCGTTACTGCTGCCGGGTCGATACCATCGACTGCCCCATCGATGGTATCGATTTCACTAAGACAAATTTCTCTAAAAATCTTTAGGGATCTCACGAGTATCGACTTCTTGGTCGATACCATCGACCCAATGCTCTCTTTTTTTCCGATGTCGCTGATGGTAGGTCGATACCATCGACAAGGCCATCAATGGTATCGACGCAAAAAAATTTCTATAGTCGCTTGCTTGCACCCATGTTGCTACCATCGACACTGGGGTCGATGATATCGACTTCTAAATAGTAGTACACACTGAGCAAACTTAGTAGGGTATCATTTTTACACTAAAAATGAAATTAATAAAAACAAACTTGCAAATGTGAAAGAAAATGAAGGAACTACAAATTAAAACTATCGATGGTTGGGTTGCCTCCCAACAAGCGCCCTTGTTTATTGTCTTAGGCTAGACGCAATAAGGCTCTTCATTCTTCCTTAAGTGCCATGAGTTTAACCTCATGCACTTTTCTCGTGTAGTTCTCTCCAAAGTAAAGCTTCAACCTTTGACCATTAACTAGGAACATGAGCTCTCCATATCTCACCATAATAGCACCATGTGGGCGCACCTCCTCCACCACAAAAGGCCCACTCCACCTGGATTTCAATTTCCCACGATGAAGCATTAGTCTCGAGTTGAACAGAAAAACGTGATCACCCTTTTTGAAAATGCGCGTTTGAATGTGGCGGTCATGGATTTGCTTTGTCCTTTCTTTATAGATCCTTTGATTCTCATAGGCATTCATCCTAAGCTCATCTAACTCATTTAGCTCCAATAGTCTCTTTTCCCTACATCATCATAACTCACATTGAGCTTCTGTAACGCCCAGTGCGCCTTGTGCTCTAACTCAACCGGCAAATGGCAAGCCCGCCCATAAGCCAACCTAAAAGGCGTAGTGCCTATAGGTGTTTTAAACGCGATCCTATATGCCCATAAAGCATCTGGTAGGAGTGCACTCCAATTCTTCCTGGAAGATGCCATTGTGTGTTCAAATATCTTTTTGATCTCTCGATTGGAAACCTCAACTTGACCTTGAGTCTGTGGGTGATACAGGGTACCGACATTGTGCTTGACCCCATATTTACTCATTAGTGTTGTAATTTTCTTGTTCGTGAAGTGGGTGCCTCCATCGCTTATAATCATACGGGCACACCAAACCTACAAAAGATATGTTCTTTCATGAACCTGCACACTACCGCAACATCATTAGTTCTTGTGAGTATTGCCTCTACCCACTTCGACACATAATCAATGGCCATCAAAATATATAAATTGGAATTTGAGGACACACATGGTCCCATGAAATCGATGCCCCATAAATCAAATACCTCAACTTCTTGAAACACATTGAGGGATGTCTCTTGCCGCTTTGAGATATTACCTACCCTTTGACACGCGTCATATCTTTTCACATAGTCATAGGCATCCCGAAAGAGTGTAGGCCAATAAAGACCACTCTCTAACACTTTGGCCGCTGTCCTTGTGCTCGCATGATGGCCGCCGGTGGGTAATGTATGGCAGTGAGTAAGTACACTATCATATTCATCCTCTGGTACACACCTGCGTAAGATACCATCCCAGCATTGCCTCAACAAAATGGGGTCATCCCAAAAGTAATATCTTAAAGAATGGAAAAATCTCCTTTTCTTGAAAATTCCAATCGTCTGGTATTTCCTTGCATGCAAGATAATTCCAGATTTGCGAAAACCACGAATCTTTGGATTTTATGGAAAGAATTTGCTCATCGGGAAACATCTCGGTAATGGATATATTGATATCTTGCTCATCTACCTGCTCTAACCGAGACAAATGGTCCGCAACCACATTCTCAATACCCGCCTTGTCTTTAATTTCAATGTCAAACTCTTGTAAGAGCAATATCCACCTAATTAATCTAGGCTTGGCATCTTTCTTTTCCATTAAATATTTAATAGCAGCGTGGTCCGTCCATACCACAACTTTTGACCCCACTAAATATTGCCTAAAATTTTCAAATGTGAAAACCACGGCAAGCAATTCTTTTTCAGTGGTAGTATAGTTAAATTGTGTATCATTTAAATTCTTTGATGCATAGAAAATTACTACATGTTTGTTCTCGAAATGCTTCCGAAGAACAACCCCAACAACAAAATCCGATGCATCGCACATGAGCTCGAACGGTTTGGTCCAATCCGGCGTTTGAACAACCGATGCCGAAATAAATTTTTCTTTAAGAACATTGAAGGAATGCATGCATTTATCATTAAAATCAAACACTATGTCCTTCTCAATCAATTCAGACAATGGTTTAGCAATTTTGGAAAAATCTTTGATAAAAGGGCGATAGAAACCAGCATGCCCAAGGAAACTCGTCACTTCCTTCATCGAGTTCAGTGGAGGTAATTTGGCAATAACCTCAATTTTTACTGGATCTACCTCCAGTCCTTTGCTAGACACCTTGTGTCCAAGCACTATTCATTCGCTAACCATCATATGATACTTTTCCCAATTTAAGACCAGATGCATATCTTCACATCTTTGTAGCACTCTATCAAATTTTGCAAACACTCATCAAAGGATGTACCATGGCTGGAAAAGTCATCCATGAAAACCTCTAAGTTGCGTTCTACCATATCAAAAAATATAGCTAGCATATAGCGCTGAAAAGTAGCCGGTGCGTTGCATAACCCAAATGGCATTCAATGATATGCAAAAGTCCCATAAGGACAAGTGAAGGTGGACTTCTCTTGATCCTTGGGGTCTATAGAAATCTGATTATAGCTGGAATAGCCATCCAAAAAGCAAAAATGAGAGCGTCCAACCAGCCACTCTAAAATCTAATCAATAAATCGGAGCGGAAAATGATCCTTTAGAGTTGTGGAATTCAAGTGGCAATAGTCAATGCAAACATGCCACCCGGTTACCAATCAGGTAGTAACATGTTCATTCATATGATCCTGAGTCACCGTGATTCCCCCTTTTTAGGGACTACCTGTGTGGGGCTTACCCATGTCAAGTCTGAAATAGCGTAGATGATGCCCGTAGAAATGAGCTTGATCACCTCCTTCTTGACGACCTCCATCATGCTCGGGTTGAATCGACGTTGTGGATGAATCACAGACTTGGCTCCTTCCTCGAGCCAGATCTTGTGCTAGAAAAACGTAGGGGAAATCCCCTTAATATCAACAACTGACCACCCGAATGCTCCACGGGGGTTCTTCAGCACGATCATCAACTGTTCTTCTTCCCCAGCACTCAGATATGCTGAAATAATCACCGATAGTTTTTCACCATCAGCTAAGAATGTATACTTCAAGTGAGGGGGTAGTGGCTTCAGTTCTAATTCTGGTGGACAGATCAATGATGATTGAAGTGGTGGTGGGAGCGACCCAAGATCCTCATAACGCTTGGCATAATAGCACGAGAGCACTTTAAGCATATTTATACATTCTTGTAACGACGTGCTTCTCATCCAATCATTCATGATGTTAAATAAGAAAGCTTCAAGGGGCAATTCTGGATATGAGTCAAGCACAGAATTTTTTATTGCATCATCCTCAGTAGATAGAGGAATTTCCTCCTCTTCATCATTTGGATAACCCACATCTTTACAAAGAGAAACAACTTTTGTTTGTTCCATAATATCCACTGCCAGTGTCCCCTTATCTACCTTGGTCATTACATGAGCCATATCCAGAAATGGGTTCCCTAAACAAAGTGAAATGTTTTGATCAAAATGCTTTACCATGCTACAATGCTCCTTTGTATGTGATTGTTTTGTACTTGGTGGCATAACCATTTCAAATATGTCATCCGCTATTCCCAATGTCAATCGACCTCTACCCAGCTCCAATATCATATCAACAGTAGCCTGGAAGGGTCTTCCTAGAAGTAGCTCATTCCCTTGGTCATCTTGCATTTCCATTACCACAAAATCAGCTGGAAATACAAATCTATCAACCTTTACCAGGACATATTCACAAATACCATATGGTCGTACCACAGAATTATCTGTTAGTTGAATCATCATTTTGCTTTGTCTAGATTCCTTAAGACCCAGCTTCTTGAATGTCGAGAGGGGCATTAAGTTTATACCTACCCCGAAATCGCACAACGCTTCATTGAATTTCACCTTATCAATGTAACATGAAATATTGAAGCAACCCGGATCTTGTCATTTTGGTGGTAATGTTCCCAAAATGAAGGCACTAACCTACTCTTTAAGAACCACCACCTCAGTATCAGGAATCTTCCTCTTCTTAGTAATTATATCCTTCAAAAACTTACCATAAGAGGGTATCTGCTCAATAGCTTCTAATAGCGGGATGTTGACAGAAAGTTTCCTAAAACTATCTAGGAACTTTTTGAACTGGGCGTCCACTTTCTTTGCCTTCAGAATATTTGGACAGGGAACTAGAACGGTATGTTCCCTCTGATGTGGTGGCACATATTGCGTCCTCTTTTCATTCTCTTCCTCAGCAATGGACTCTGCTGTGGCTTCCTCTACATCATCATCTATTGGCTCTGTGATTTTGACCTCCTCTGTGGCCTCACCTGTGGTCTCCGGCTGGGGTGTGCTTGGTTCATCGGCCTTAGAGTTTAAAATATTCTTTCCACTCCTTAATAGAATTGCTTTGGCTTGTTGATTTCCTCCTGGAACATTTTTATTTCCTAGAAAACCTTTCTGCGTTGGTTTCCTCAAACTTGAAATCTCTGCTGCCATCTGTGGTAAAGATGTCTCAAGTGTCCTCATCTGAGCCCCATGACTTTGTAAAGTTTGCCCAAACTGATTCATAAACTCTCCTTGTTGCTTGATTTGTTGACCAAATGTGCTCATGAGTTCTTGATTCTGCTTGATTACTTGATTGAGAAACTCATTGCTCTTTTCTTCTGTTGTGGGTTGTGGCTTAGCTTTTGGGTCCTGCAAGAAATTGTTGGGATCTTTCCAGGAAAATTTCTTATCCTTCCTCTAGGAATAGTCGTTATTCCTATATCCCTGTTGCTGACGCATGAATTTTACTTGTGCTTCATCATCAGACTCTTCATTTTGTTTTTCCAGAAGTCTTTTTGCAATAAGATACATATTATCATTCAGTTCTTTAATGGCTTTAGCGTCCCCTACCGATCTAACTTGTTCAGGTGCATCTCTAGTACCCCAGGACTGCTTCTTTGCCATGTTTTTAAGAATCTCCCAATACCTTGTATCAGTATTGTTCAGAAAGAATCCTGAACCTACTGAATCTAAGTTGCTTCTGCATGCTCATTAAGTGCGAAATAGAAAATCTTCACCTGTTTTTCCTTGTCTAACCCATGATGAGGGCATCTTCTCAGAATTATCTGAAATCTTTCCTAGGTCTCCGAATAAGTTTCCCCTACATTCTGAGTGAAGTTGTGGATTTTCCTGATTAAATCATTAGTCTTCTCAGGTGGGAAGAAATGTTCAAAAAAAACCTCGATCATCTGATCCCAAGTCTCTACAATCTCATCATCCAGATTATGAAGCCACTCCCTTGCATTTCCTGTAAGAGAACTTGGGAACAATTTCAAATACAGTACCTCCTGTGGAAAATGATCGATCTTGATCATGTCACAATTCTCCACGAAGGTGCTTATGTGGGCCACTGGATCTTCATTCTTTAGTCCATGGAATGCTTGAGATTTGACTAGATTTATTAGTGTCGGATCAATTTTATAAGTCGGGATGTTGATTGCCTGCCTCTTGATCGGCCCTTTTGACGCGGAGGAAGAAGACGCCTTGATCTTTTCCCATATCATCTTTTCTTCAGTCATCTCTTCTTGTTTAGAATCTGAATTTACTCTCTTAGATTGATTCTGAATGTAGTGTTCCTCGTCGTCTGATCCCGAAGATGGGACCTCTGGTAATGACTGCGCGTAGTCTGTGCTACGCGTGCTCACCATGCACTAGTACCCCTACAAAATGCTATATTTAGTTAAGTACAGTGCGAGATGAATATAGATTTCGGAAAAATAGACAATCAATTGCACGAATTAAAATTGTAACTAAAAGAAAAAAAAAAGGTAGCCTAGAGTGGATGCTTGTAGCACTCGTAGTGCCAACAATTGTCGTTTTCCCGGCAACAGCGCCAAAAACTTGACACGAATTTACCGTGCGTAGAACACAAGTGCACGCATCAGAGTAATATAGGCCTTTATGAGGTCCGATTCAAACTCAGGGAAATGTAATTATTGGTTGACTACTACTACCTACTTGCAATCAGCTAGACCAATTAAAATGATTTGAGAGTTGATTGAAAAAGAAAAGAAAAATAAAAGAAATAGAGCAATTGATTAAATGTTTGGTTTAATCAATTCAAATGGAAATCTTTAGGATTGCGGTTTCACCACAGGTTCTCGTTGTATTAATTCCTACACAGTTATCCTAATTCATCTCTCATTTTGGGTAGTGGCCTGTATTCAGAATTGCTCACTTTCGTGATGCAATTCACTACTTAAATCTAGGTCGGTTCCACGATAGTAGTAACCTATACCCTAAACTAGGTGCATGAAAACCATACTCTGGGTATCCACCATTAACTGTACATCACCTTGTTCAAAGGATTTATTAGTTAATGTGAATTTTGTCTCTTTTGAACTGTTAATTCTTCTTTCAAAGTAATTAAAGGTATTAGATTATCATTAGGGTGATCAATCATAATGATATAATGGAGAACACAAAATCATACTACAGATTTAAGAGACAAATTATGAAATACTATGGTAAAAATGTCATACAACGATCACCCGGGCTACTCCCGACCCTAAAGATAAAGGGAATTAGCCCCGCATGTTCATCTCAATAAAAGACATGATGAGAGAAAGGGAAAACATGGGGAAAATGTGAATAGAAGTGATGTAACCCCTGAACGGAGGAGATTTGGGCATTCCTTGGCATAGAATGAGCGATCTACAACCTTTCGGTAGTGGGAAACTCCTTCTACAGCTCTCAGAATGATCGAGGCGTGGCTTTGGGCTCCGTTCTTCTCTCCTCTCCTCCTTGAGACTTGTGCAATGACTAATGACGTCCTCCCTTGCTTAGGGCCACCGTAATTAGGTATATGCACCACTTTAGATCGTTAAAAGATCACCATCGTCCAATTAGAAACGATCTGTAACAAAACCTGATCTGACGGCGTCGATACCATCGATGTGGGTCGATGGTATTGATACCTTTAGGCATCACTTTTATCACCAATCTGACGCTGAAGCTGGCCGATGTCGATAGTATCGACCAGTTGACTACTGGCTCGCTGTAGATATCTTACTACCATCAACTTCAGTGTTGATGGTATCGACTCATCTTGGTTCCTTGCGGCTATCTCACTGTGGCCGAGTCGATACTATCGACAGCTGTCGATGGTATCGACAGCTGCATGTATTTGTTTTTCCTAAAAATTCAAGATAAATTCGAATCAGCCTTGCTAAAACACATCAATATGATCATTTATAACCAAAAAGATGAAATATAGTAGATTTGATGCAAAATGAGATTATAGACTAAAGCGAGTGAATCATGTGATACTAACCACAAATGTGACTAATAAACACATAAAACACATGTAAAATTAGTCTATAAAAGCTACTCAAAATCATCGCATCAGTTCACATCATTTGTTTCCAAGTTCTATATAAGTTGCTCCATCAATAATTTTGGAAGATTGTTGGATTCTTCTATACCCTTGACAATATCTTCAAATCTTTATGGCAAGGACCTAAAAATCTTAGAACATATTCTTCTTTGCTTATATTCTTTCCTAAAGAACTTAAACTATTTATAAGAGTAGAAAATATAGCATACATTTCAGCAATTGTCTCATTATTTTTCAAAGGATATAACTCAAATTTATGCTTTGTTAATTTTGCTACTCATAACTTAACCAAATTCGTTTATGTGCAACTGAAAGTTTTTGTCATACATCGTATGCAGTTTCACAAGAAGAGATTCTGTTAAATTCACTAGTAGATAGATATGAGTATAACATACTTACTATTCTGGCATTTAGAGTTGCCATTTTAATCATGTATACATCTCATTACTCTGTCTCTTTGTCGGATGTTTATAAGTTAAAGCAATCATCTTCCAAAGGTTGAAGATAATTCCTTGGAAGTGATATTGCATCTGTCTCTTGAAATATGTGTTGTTTATCCCGTCAAACACTAGTATTTGACTTATATACAATCCTTTGAGGTTGAGTTGGATGACCTCTTTTTCCCCTATCCTTTAAGACTTGTGACGTATCCTTGAAGACCCTCCTATATACTACTTGTTGGATCTCTAGACGGAGGGTGAATGGATATAATGTAAAACTTATGAAATTTCAAACACAATTGGTCAGAAAAACCCCTGTTACTTTTTTGTATTTTTCTGAAAAGATGTACAAGGCATCTACTCAACACAACATTGAGTAGCAAAAGAAAATTACAGAGCTAGAAGAAGGGACACTATACACAAGCTCAGACTAAACATCGAAAAAAATAGACTGAAAGAAAAGCAGTCCTCCTGAGAAATATAGGATCTAAGAGGGTAAAATAGCCAAATAGGAGAGGTCACCCTTGATTCTACTACAAACCCCTTCAACAGTAATTGATCTATTGTTATCCACACTGAGTTTCTTTCTTTCCAAGTATTGTAATGTATCAACAGAAAAACTCTATCCCTATCTTCATCAAACCTACTGACTTCAGACCAGCTCGAGCAGGAGAGATCAAAATTGATTTCTTTAAGAATATCTGAATAGATACAGTTAACAAAATTGCACTCAAATATGAGGTGATTAGAATCTTCATAACCATTGAAATACATGAAACAACTGGAAGTAGTTTGGATACCCATTCTTTTCATATAATCTCCTGTGGGTAGTTTATTATGAAAATATTTCAATTTATGAAAGATACATTGGGGAGGTCCTTTGATTTTCCAAAACCATCTAAGGAAAGGAACTTCTTCTGCAGAAGAATGTATGCTATTCCAGAAATCATTTAGTTTAGGTTTATCAGTACCCTTAAAAACAATAGAGTCAGAACCACTTCGAGGAGAAGATTGAGCTGTAATAAGGTTTCTAAGCTTCAAGTTAAACCTATTATCCACAATCATCCATGATGTATTGTTTATGATAGCACTAACTGCATCGTCATGGCCTAAGCCAGATTTAAATAGGAATCCTTGCCAAGCAGATTTTCAATGAAAACTTTCATCTTGATCTAGGGATCCAAACACAAAGAAGCTAGATTGCAACTTTCTTAAAATGATAATGATGCAGAAATGTAAATCAAGTTATATGGATAAAGAATTCAAGCCACTAGAGACATGTGATTTAGAGTGGTTCCATGAAATGGCATATGTACACTACACGATTGATACCAACTACGATTTTCAACCTATATTGTATTCAATTATCAATAGATACAATATATAGAAATCCACCACTGTCTTTTTGGCTCAAGACATCCCTCCTTTTCGAGATGAAAGAGAACTATCAACTTGGAGATGATTGCAATTTGCCTCTACATCTTGGTCACAACCTTCTTGCAAAAGTAGCTCTTCCCGACAACCTTTTCCCAAGAAGTAGTTGGGAGAAATCCTGAAGAAATTTCCACAATGAGAAAGGAAGAGTATTTTACAACTCTCTCAAGATATACAATATGAATATCACTATGAACAAGTGATGATCAACTCTTTGCAAGGATAGAAAATGCTATTTTGGTGTAGTAGGACACTATCTTTGATATGAATATAGCAATGTGAATTTCTAAGCTTTGAGAAAGGATACCATGTAATAGATTTTGTCAAGTGTGTGTTGTAAGTGTTCATAGGCACTTCTATACATAGAAAACACTTAGGAATGGTCAATATAGTTGTTCTCAGTGTTTAGACCAATTCGAACTCAAAACTTGTCGTTGGGACATCCAAAAATGAGTTGCATCAGATAGCAAGTAAATGTTATAAACTATATCTCAGTCAAAAATAGTTTGAACAAAGTAATTTGAGTCTGAAAAGAGTTACACCTAACTATCCTAAAGACTTGATATAAGTGTGAAAAAGTTTTTAGGATCGATAGGACTCATCATCTCTTATTCTTACATCATTCATAGCAAATTGTACAAAAAGTATTAATACAAGGTACTTTCATGGTTTAACCTGATGTGGAATATTGTCTATGTTCCTTGATCACCTGAAATACTAAATTCACATTGTTAATAACGTAAATGGAAAATATGTGCATCACAAAAAATAGAGTGTGGTATATCCAAAAATCCAACCATCTCCCCCTTTTTTATGATAAAAAATATTTCCATAAGATAAATTGAAACTAAAACAATTTGGATCATCATACCTTTAAATAACCATTAAATGGACAAAATTATCTTCATGGGAAATTTCTCCCCCTTTATGAAAGTCAAAAAGGGTTTTATTCTTATTAATGACCCCCCTCAATAAGATAATCATTCTAGAGAGAGAATATATACTCAATGGATATTAAAGATGTACTGATTGAAATAATGATGTACCAAAAAGAAATTGGATGCACTTCATAAAAGAGTGTATAGTATATAGACAAAAAGCCATATGTGATCATGTAATAGTAAAAAATTGTCTAATTGCCAATGAAAGGAATGTTAAGTCCTTCATGACAAAAGGATACCATTAAGCACAAATTCTAATGAATACTCTATACCAATGGTAAGAAATTTTAAGTCCACTGTGATATAGAGATGCGATGAAAATCACCATTTGCTAAAGAATATGTTAATATTCATGTAAGGAATGGTGGCTCGAAGGGTTCCCCTGATGTTTGTGGTAGGCGTCCTCCAAGGCGATCTAGGGATACTAGAGGAAGAGGGGGGTGGAGACCTTCCCCGTGCGAGTTCCTCGATCCTCGTTGAATTTACAGGCACCTTCTCAATTTCTGGAGCGGCGTCAGTAGAATCCAACAAGAATCCATGACTTTCAATGAAATGGATATCGACTAAGGCACTACAGTGGAACAGTTTCCCTGACTGACTAGTGTGTCTACTGTGGTCGATGAGAACCAGGGGGAACATGCGACTCATCCTTCATACAAAGACTCAATGGGAATGAACTTTGATTTCAACAAGAACCATGGATTCATTCACATTGATATGGAACAATATAACATTAAACTACAACCAGAGGACATTGTTGTCTTCGTGGCACATTGTTGTCCAACATTTGAGTTTAGGAAGGAAGCACTTCAAGAACTTCTCCATCTTGGAAATTTTGGGTGGTTGTTAAGCTACTATCACATGACATTGGTTTCTTAACACAAAGAGATATAATCCAGCTTCTATGGAAACTACTCGGTGGTTTCAACCTGATTGATGTCGAGAAGGACTATTTCATTGTCCAACTATAAACTAAGGAAGACTACATACACTCTCTCACTAGATTTCTTTGACCTATTTTTGGCTCTTATCTAACGGCACAGCGTTGGACCCCTTGCTTCTCACAAGACATTGCACACCTCCTAGGCTGGTGACATTGATAAGAAATCCCAATATTTGCATCTATTTATACCAAGAAGTTTTGCTGAAAGAGATAGGCGACAAACTGGGGAAACTATTAAAGTAGATCTAAACACAAAGTTACAAAGAAGGGACATTTTGCCCAAATTGCCATCGAATAGGACATGGCCCAGCCCCTGGTCCCGATGATAACGATTGTAAGATCTCGCTATAAAATAGAATTTTGAGAACATCCCTTTCATTTGTCTACGTTATGGATGTGATTGCCATATGGAGAAGGATTGCAAGAAAAATCTTGAAGAGGACAATTGAGCAAGGGTGGTTTCCCTTGGAACAAGCACCATTATCCTAGAACCACTACAAAGAAAGGAGGGCTTCATTAAATCAATGCATGTTCAACCCATGTTTAGGAAACCAAGGAAACCAACCGATGTAAGTCAATAAAGGAAGGCCCAAAAATCCATCAACAGGTTTCAACACCTAAGGGAGGTGTGGAAGAAGAATTATATCTCCTCTATTCCACTTGAGATATTTTTATTATTGTATTTCAATTACATTGACTGCATTTTTTTCTTTTAGTGATATGGCATTTTTTAATGGTACGCCCCAACTAATTGTAAGGGGTATGGAAGAAGTGGGAGTGGGGGAAGGGTGCCACCCCAAACATAGGGTTTTGGCACTTTAGCTTTTTATTTTTTTATTTTGTTGATGGAGAGATAAGAAGGTGATGGAAGAAGTGTAGAAAAGGTTGTTCTTTGTGCAACTCATTTTTCAAAATTTAAGTGCATTGAGAGTATCAAATATTTAGTCAATGAATTCTTAGTTATGCAATGACAAGAAATTTTTCAAGTTAGTAGATAACTCTAGATAAGAAGCTTTGTTTTTAAGTTCTATCACTCCTCTATAGCTTGCCATCTTTCTCAAGGAATGGTGTTAATTAAGATTGTAAGGGACAAAATAATTTCTATCAATGACGGATTTCATAATTTATATTACAAAATAAGTTGCATCATCCAAGTGGGGTATAGTGACAAACATGTAGATCATCATGGACAACAAGATAAGGTCCTGGAAGACTAGATAAAGGCCAAAGATAAAGAACGAAAAAAATTGAAATATTTAAAGATAAACTACATAACATAAAGGAAATTGCAAAAATTTTAACATAGAGTTGGTTGAATGAGTATGAGCCTCCCATCTCCACCCCAAACTTAAAATTTGCTCGTCCTGAGAAAAACTTTGATCTGAAATGGAGGGGATAAGAGTGTGGGGATCCTCAGGGGACCTAGTAGCTCGAAGATTGTCCATTCGAATGGAATGTGTATGAAGGAAGGAACTCTGATTAGTGGAGCTTCATAATGCATCCAACGGTTGGGTGGTCATGGAAGGTCGAATGGGCCTTCAAATTTCCTTTTTCCCATATTCCCTCCAATGTGATCCATAGATCTTCCTTCAGTAGTGAAAGAAGTGTTGGTATGAATCTGAATTGGGGGATAATGACAGGTGTCGGGCTGGTACCACATGTAGTGTCAGTGGTGCACGATCACGTAGAGGATCTGACTCTGGTTTCCCCTCGTCGTATTGATCTACATATAGAAGAAGTGGTGTTGATATGAAAGGAACAACTGTATTTAAATCAGAGTTGTAAATATTTTTGCTCTCCTTAAAAATCATGCAATCAACATTGTGGTTAATGAGATTAGTGAATTTTCTTGTTGATATAGCATGTGGTTCAAGTTCATGTAAGGTGTTCCCAAAGGTTCAGGAGGAAATAAAATGAAAATATCATCTTTATAGTTTAGGAGTAGGGGCATGTGACTTTTTCATGTGGTTTTCGCTCCCAATCTAGATCTGTCGTATGTGAAAAAAAACTGGCTATGGTTGAGTGTAAGGTTCTTAATGGGGAAGTCTTTTTCCAGAAATATGAACTGAGTTCTCATGGAAGGGTGGCGGTTCATTACCTATAAGATGTTCAAACCTAGTGGATTAGTCAGTGATAACATCTAGTTTTATATCAATGATAGAAGGAGTTGTTAGAACTTCAGGATATGGACGACTCTACTGTTGTGACTTTTCAAGGTCAAGTAATAAAGCCTCTAGTAGAAGGGTCATAATTCCAATGTACTCATCGCATGAAGGTTGTGAATCCTTCGTCTATGCTATTTTGGTAGTATACAACATAATTGACATAAATATGGGATCATCATTTTCATCACTGGGAAAAACTATCTTAGGCTGCTGTAACTTCTCTGGGGTTTCTTTGATTGGGCCTCTATTAATGTGGCTAATAGGGCTTTTCGATGTTTTTGTATTTCTTACTGCTTTGCTATTATTCTTTCTAGTGCTTTAATATGTTCCTCCTACTAAGGTGTATATTGTCTTTAACAATCAGTTTCGTAACCCCCCAAAAATTTTGTTTATCCTCATCATACTCCCCATAATACTCTTGGTCATAGCATCCCTCATTTGGATATGTGTAGCATTGATCCTCATAATATTCTTTAGAAGTTTATGGATTGTAATTTTCATTCTATTCACTCTGGTAAGAAGGCTTTATATGACAAGGGGGCACAATAATATGAGGGATACATTTGAACAATCTAGTGATGTATGGTTGTGATAAACACACAATAATGTGTTGATGACTCCATTAGGAATTTTTTTAAAAGAAATAAATTAAGAAAAATAATCTAAGATAAAGGCAAAAATACGTAAACTAGAATAAGTTAAAAACCAAAAATTATGAAAAGAAACTAGAGTTACAAAACAACTTAAGAAGTTAACTAGAAATCATAAAAGAACTTAAAATTACAAAGATAAGCTAAGAAATTATAAACAAGACCAAAACTTACAAAACAAAATAGAAAATAGAATTACAACAATGGAAACTCGGTAAAGGAGGTAATACAATACCAGAATGGGTCTCAGAAGTTAAATAAATTACAAAAATCTATAAAACAAAGAAATGTAATCTAAAAAGAAATTATAGAACAAACTTAAGAAGTATAAAACACGACGAAAAATTTATAGAGCAACTAGAAATTACATAATAAACTAGAAAGCAATATAACCAGAATGGAAACTCTATAGAAATAGGAGACCCACTACTTTGAATGGAGGTAGGTAGGAGAAGAAAATCAGTAACAATATTATAGAACAACTATAAATAATATAAACAAGCTAAGGAATATGAAAAATTTTAAAATTATATAAATAAATAAAAATTATAAAACCAAACTAAAATTATAAATAAAAAAGAAGAGATATCCTATATATACAATTGGTTAGATTTGAAAAATAACATGTGTCATCCCCAGCAATGGCACCAAATTTGATGTGTCATTTGCTCACCAAATCAAAAGGAAAAGTCCTAGAGTTTAACCTTCCAAAAAGGTAGTCTACTCATTGCAAGACACAAGTCAACTTTCTGGTAGTAAGGTATCGATATAAGGACGGAGAAAACAAGTTTGAAATCCTAAACCCGTCTTGAGGACAAGAATGGAAATCCAATTTTATAAAATTTTGAATATGCTAAGAACAAAAAATATGTCACACTCAAATTAATGGAACCTAACAAGTAAAGGATTAAGTTATTGATGAAATTAATTTGTGATAGATTTATTGTTTCAAAAAGGTTCCATACAATTTTCATGATATTTGGATATTGGCAAAAGGGGTGTAGAGAGTGTCTTTTGTGCAATTTGTATGTTTTGATATACCTTTGTGATGTTTGGTTATTTCATATTTATTTTGATGATACAAAGTGACAACCAAAGTAGAATAATAAAGGAAATATGATGACTCTAGTTAATGGTTTGATCCATAGACCTAGTTATGATCTTAATATTTAGAAGGCAATGTAACATTGACCAAATGTATGATGAGGAATTTTCAATTGAGGAATGTATCTAGTTGAAATATTAATTTTTGTAATCAATTTTATGATTAATCTTATGGACCCTTTAGAAGGCGAAGAGATGGGCCATGTGCCCCAGAAGCCAATTGCAACCAATTTGGGCCAACTAGAACTTACATATGGGTCCTTGATGTATAAATTTGAGAACTTAGTTTTTCATATTCATAACCAAAACTCAAGATAGTTTTATTGGAAGTATAACTTGAGTATGGGATCTTAGGAGAAATTTCATATCATTTTGATTTATCTAGTGACCTAGGTGATTAAATTTGTAATTTTCCAATAATTACTTAAAAGATATTTTTAGAGTGTCTGTCTGATTAATATGGACCTCATATCTTATTTCTTGTGAAGATAAAATGACAATAACTAATTATCCCAAAATTTGAGATGAAATAGAGTTCTGATTTGGGCTATGTAACTATTTCTTCTATTTGGATTTTAATCTAAAAGATAAGAAAATTAAAAAAGAGGGGAGACTCCACTCCAGCGGACTTGATGACGATACTCAAGATTCGAATAGAGTCTGAAGAGAGACTTTTTGAAGTTGGAATCTTGCCCAAGAACTAAGGAAAGATAGGCTATAAAAGCCATGTTTTCAAGAAGTATAGGCCAATACGAATCCCATGTTAGGATTTTGACCAAAATAGATATAGACAGGACAAGAACGAAAGAGAAGGGGATGGGGAGAAGTTGTCATGACAGTGTGGCTGGTGTTTCGAGAATCGCACATCCCTACTCTTCTTCCCTATCATGATAGTGCGGCTGGCATTTTGGGAATCTCATATCCCTACTCTTCTTATCCTTGGGGAAGTGACTCCCTAGATGGGAAGCACATGTTGAAATGGGAGGCACTATTTTCATCATGCTCTCTTGTCCAGGTAGGAGATCGCACATCGCTAGAGTCAAGCCGCTACAACTAGCCCAAAATAGAGCCACCGTAGATGAATAATGGGTGAGCCACTCTGGGTAAATGGGAAAAGAAGGAAGCAGATCCCATGGTGGATCCACAACCAAGAGAATAGCATGGGAGGAGGGGCGTCTAGGACTAGGACCCTTGGACCTCAAATCAACAACTTCGATCAATCCAAAACAAGGTAGTTTTGAATTTTCATATCTTGTGATAGAAAACACCATTTTTAGCAAACATGGTGTCTATGGAAGCCTGTAATGTATACTATTTTGTAAAATTTGTTAAAAAGGGTCTTTTTGGTGTCTGATACTTATAATAATTTGATTAGTAAAACATATGATTTTTAATATGTTATGAATATAAATAGCAAAATACTTTCAAAATTGATGATAATTTTACCTAAGGTGTATTTTGATGTGTTTAATATATACAACATCTAATCTATTTGATTTGAAGTCTTATTAATGTTTTTGATGTAAACCCTATCATGAGTACTTTGGGGATTTCATCCATTGGTTGACAATGAAACGATCCATAATTTTTACATAAACCCTAACATACAATGTTCTTACTATTTCCAAAAGTTTTTCCAAATTTCATGTATAATGGTGTTAGTATTTTATTCCTAGACCTAGGTGGCTATGATGTAAAATAATTAATGATTATTTGTGCAACAATATGTGATCTATCTGCATTATTGGTATGCACTATGATTTCAAGCATATTCTCCCAATGCCTAACATGTTAGTTAGTAATAAAAATATGTATGAGTATCTTTAATGTTTTCTTTCAGCTACTTATGTATATAGTCATCTATTTGAGCATAATATTATTTACTTAATTCATATGGGTATATCAACATATAGTTGTTATATGATATGAGATTTTGTATATTAGTATATATTTAGAATTTGAAGAAGTTTTAACTCAAAGTTATTCAACTAAATATGAACACTAAGTTGGTATATCAGGTTAGGATGATGGGGTTTGAGATTTAAAAATGAAAAACAGAAAATATACATTCACTAATAGCATTATGACAATGTCTAGGTTATTAATTTATGGAACTTGGGATCACAACTACCTTAAAGATACTTTCAGTGCAAAAGGTAAGTGGGTCATGTACAATTAATTTCATTATTATTATGATTCATCCTACATCTTCCTAAAAAGTAACTAAGAGTTTAAGTTGCTTTCATAATTTAATGTTTTATATCATGTCATGCCTTAAGTAATCAAGTCTTGTTTGGTTTGAGTTATGATACCATTTTATATGATTTCAAGTAGTTGAGGCTTATATAACTTCTAGATATTTCTTTGCTCAGTTCTATTTACTTCTTAATCCTTTAGACTCATATGTCATATACCTGATATTAGAATCAAAATTAGTCATTCTATTCAATTAGAGCTTCAGGTTAAGATTTATCTAGACAATACAAATATCATATTTTAAATTTAGATTTAGATTAAGTTTAGAATTAAAGAAAAGAGATACGTATAAAAAAATAATATATCACATTCATAAAAAGAAATTAAGAAAAGATTCAGAGAAATTAAGAAAAACTATGGGTGTGACAGAGGACACATTCTTCCAACACATGTTCTGTTTCACCATAGATGACACTTCATTGTCAACCAAGGGTAGGTTGTGCCAACCGAGGGTGTGTTCTACCATAGAGGACACTTCAGTGTAACAGAGGAGAACTTATCATATAATGGTGGCATAAAATATTTAAAAGACATAAATAAAAGTCACATTGATTCTTGTATAAGTTTACAACTTTTGTATTTTTTTCATCTTTTAGTTACATGATATTCATGTTTATCTTATTAGAAATTCAATGCCATTTACTCTAACCTAGGTTCCCATTTGTGCATGGTAGGGGACAATATGTCCACAGGTATTAATCTTAACGAATAGAGGTAAAGATAGAGGATTCACCTATAATTTTAAAAGGTTTGCTTGGTGGGGAGCCATCTAAATGATCTGAGATATTAAGATAGAGTACATGTTTTTTGTTGGAAAAAACTATTATACTTTTTTCAACTTTGAGAAACTTGTTCGTCTCCCTTAGGAATAGGTTACCAGAAGTCTCTCTACTACATTCCTCCTTTTTTAAGACATCCAAGATGCCCGGAGGTGCAACCTCATGCCATGTATTGAGGTTAGAGGGGTGGTTTTTGTATAATTTTGCTAATCCATCAGCAACAAGATTCTTCTCCCAAACTACATGTTCAACAAGGATGTTGTCCTTATAGAGGATGTTGATGTGTTGGACTACAGTTGAATATCTTCGGCTGGTGATCGGTGCTTTGATCATTATCACAACTTCTTTGTAATCCATTTCAATAATCACTCTGCCAAGCCTCCTGTTGTTAGCAATTTGGGCAGCCTTTTCAATAGAAAGTAGCTCTGCCAAAGTCTCTCTCTTTGCTACAGTCGTCATCACAAAACCACCTATCCATCTTCCTTTCCAGTCCCTCAGCACTTATGCGAATACAAACCCTTTCTTTGTTATTGTTGCATCTGTATTTAGTTTCAACCACCTTTCTGTGTGTGTCTCCCACATTGCCTTGCTCTTTTCCACTTTTCTAGTCTGTGATTGTGTGTTGGCAGTCTCGATCATTTTGGTACTTCTTCTAATATATTGCACTTGGTGTTCAGGGGGTTTTGCTTCTCCCTCAAAGATGTGTAGGTTACGACTTCTCCATATGTAGTGACAGGCCACAATGAACTCGGTGCTTTCTTTGCTTGACTTCTTTATATTTGTGTGAAACCACTCCTTGATGTTCCTAGAGTGCATGAACTATATGACCTTCATTTGATGTATAATAGCATTCCACACTGGGCGTGCCCAATAGGAGTCTCTTAGTGCATGTAGGGTGGTTTCTTCTTATCTTTTGCATCTTTCACAAAGGCTCACATCCGTCAAATGTCTTTGTTTTCTTCTTTCATTAGTTAACATGGCCCCGTGATCCACCAACCAGGAAAAGGTTTTGATGTAGGGTGGAACCTATAGGCTCCATACTGAGTTCCATTCCCCTTATGTGTTGATGTCCTTGCCTTTCCTCAGGAGTTCATAGGCAAATTTTGTTGAAAATATGCCATTGGTCGTTAAGTACCAGACTAGATATCCTTGTCATGTTGCCTTCCTCAGTGCTGAATTGATATGAGATTTAAAATCAATCCCTCACCGATTCATTCTTTTATGAATTCTTCATCACAGTGTGCATCGTCAAGTATTAGGCTCTCCACCTTCATATTTGCAAATTCCGGTGTGATAGGCTATACAACAATATCACTCAATCAGATACCCTCCGTCAGCCAGTAGTCATCCCACAAATTGGTATGTGCGCCACTGCCAATATCAACCATTGAATTAAGTGTCACCACCCCCTTATCTTTATAGGCTACTCTGCCCAAAGTAGATAGGTTAGTTTGAACTGTTCTCTTGAGCTTGTTGAATCTTGTCCTCATACTTGAACACCATAATGACTATTTTTCATTTAGCAAGTCCCATGTGTTCTTCATTAAGAGTGCCTCATGCCATTCTCTCATAAATTTGATGCCCAGACTCCCTTTCTTCTTCTGGTTAGTGATTTTATTCCATGCCACAAGTGACATGGAATTATCTTTTTTGTGTCCTCCCCAGATGAATCTACAGATGGTTGCATCTACGTGATCACATAGATGTGCAGGTAGCATAGCCGTCTACATTACATAAGTTGGCAGTGCAGTAAGGCATGTCTTAGCCAAGAAAATTCATCCTACCAAAGACAATGATATAGCAGAAGAGGCATCAGTCCTTTGGTTTATCTTCTCCAGGATCGACGGATATGTTTTCTCATTGATTCATGGGTGCAGGATCGGGATTCTGAGATATCTCCCCAGGTCATAAGTCTCCAAAAAATGATTGGTAGCTACAACCGTTGATTTAACCTCACCTCCCACACTCCTAGAAAAAAGGATCCTCGTCTTCAAATTAGAGATGGATTGTCTCGATATCTTTCCAAAGAGTTTGAAAACATGCTTAAGATCTGCATTTGATGCCTACTTACCTGGGCAAATAGGGTTAGATCATCTGCAAAGCAGACATGAGCAATGATAGGTCCATTTCTCTCCACTTTCACAGTTTCCACTCACCTATAGCTACACTATTTTGAATCATTTGGCTCAACCTCTCAATGCACATCACAAATAAGTAAGGCGACAAAGAGTCCCCTTGTCTCACTCCCCTACTAGGCGTGAGTCTTCTTGTTATTTTTCCATTCCAGCATATCCCAGTACTTCCACCTTTTATCAATGCATGATGTAGTTTATGAAATCTGGGGCAGTCTGACTTTAGGCATAGTGTCCTCTATGAAATGCCAGGATAGTTGATCATAGGCCTTCGTCACATCGACCTCTATAGCCATCATTTTAGCTCCTTTCTTTCTTTTCATGCCATCAATAATCTCCTGTACGATGGCTATATTGTCTGTGATGTTTATCCCAGGAATGAAGCTACTTTTCTCCACCGACACCTAGTCTGGTAGATGGACTTTTAGCCGTTCAACAACTATTTTGGAGCACACCTTGAGACAAATGTTATTCAGCGAAATCGGTCTTAGTTGCTCACAAGCTTTTGGGTTCTTGACTTTAGGGATCAACACTATAATAGAATGGCATAACTCCGCCGATAACTCTTCTCGATTCAAACTCCTCCTCGCCGTATTTACCACTGAGTGTCCTACAGAGTTCCAATTCTTTTGGAGAAAATATGCATCCACGCCATCGGGGCCTGCTTCCTTGTAAGGACTTAATTACTTTACCATAAGGCCCCTAAACTTGCTTAATGAGTTGAACAAGCTTAATCACCATAATTTACTACTTAGTGCATCATTAAGTTAATTACGTACACAAGATGCAATTCGTGCTTTGATCGAGTATTATAGTCTTATTTGCATGATTTCTTGCCTTGAGGTTATAGAGGATCTTGCGCTTGAAAGTTTGCAAAAGAAAATGTTCAAATCAGACCTACGAGGCAAAAGTTATGACACTTTTGAGTTTCTTGGGCCAATATTGCAAATTTTCCAATTTTTGATTTATAACCCTTATTCTTCTTTCTCTCTTATCCCTTTCTTCTTTCCCGATGGAACAGCAACCGCAAAGCGGCGCTCAGTAGGCCTGATCGGCTACGACACAGGGGGAGCTAGGGTGGGCGTTTCTCAGCCCCTTAGCCCCATTATGGTTGCGCCCACCTCTCATTTACCTTCCTTTCTTCTTCCTCCACCCTTTCCCCTCTAATCCCTCGCCCTAGCGGCGCTTCTACCAGCTTGGGTGGTGCCTCCGATCTGCAGGAGTAGCAGCAACGTCGATCGACCTTGCTGTAGCGTCCATCAGCTAGGAGCGATGCCTTGGAGCCTACAACGTTGCCTCCACTCCTCCTCCTCCTCCACACCCTAGCGGCGTCCAGTTGTGCCCCCACCTACCCCAACCTGCAGGAGCAACCGTGGCCGACTAACACAGCTGCGGCACATCCAACAGCCACTTGAGAGGGAGGGGCGGGGCGTTTCTTGGTCCCATAGCTTCGTTGATTGTAGATGTGTACATATAGTGTACTGCTGATGTTGATAACTATACTGCTACTGTTGATTATAATCATGATGCCAGATATCTCATGTTGTTAGCTATGCTATGTTATTAGACTTGCTCACGATGCTAGATATGCATATTCTACTGAATTGCTTCTGTTATCAACAAGATAAAGGATGATAGTCTAGCTAATGATGATAGTTATTATCTGCTCCCTTGTGTATTTTGATAATCATCAATGTTGCTAAGCTTATTTGTTATATTTGATTAAATTGCTTAACTGTTTAATTACTTAAAAATGTTGTAATCAATAAACGTTGTTGGAGGTTATAACTCTTGCTGGGACTGGCTCTCACCCCTGTGGTTCGCCACATTTTTTTAGGTAATCGAAAGTGACGAAAACAAACACATGGAAGTAAAGAAAAGCTACAATAATGAATCTTTGAGAAAGTTGATTAGATGTCTAGTGTGTCCTAGAGTCATCCTTGTACTCTCCGGTCCGGGCAGGAACAGTTTGTATATGGTGTTTCAAACAAATCGAAATTTTGTTAGCATGTTAATGCTTGGTTGTGTGATATAAATGAACAGTGTTCTTCTGTGTATATATGTTGTGGCTAAGAAAATAGAACAATTTGTATCAAATTCTTAGCATAGCATGGATATAAGAGATGTTGGTCACTCATGCAGGTGTTTTTGAGTAAGTGTTGACGTTGAAATCAGTTTTAATTTACCCATATTTTTGGGTATGTGATTAATTAGTGAGTGATTGTGTTTTATGTTTTGAGTAATCTCGTTTAGCGTGACGGGTCGCGACAGGTTGGTATGAGAGCTTTAGGTTCAATGAGTCTACAGGGACACTAGGACTTAAGACTAGGATGATGTCTAAGTTAGGAATATGACATAAAAATATGGTGCATACTGCCTAATCTCAATATTTGGGTACCCTGGCCAGGTATTCAATTATTGAAGAAAGGTAAGTATGGAACTCTTAGATTGTTATCTTTCTGATTACTCTAATCAAGTAGTCATTTTGAGACAATATAAAGAGCATAATGAATAAGAAATCATGGTGTGAATATCTCAATCCTACCTTAAAGAAGATGAAAATTGCATCATTATCTATCAAAACTTGAATGTTTGGTTAATATAAGAGAATGATACAACACCATGAAATCTAAATCTGAATAAAATAAGGAAAAGAGGAGTTCTTGAAGATGTGATTCAAGAAGATAATAAAGTAAAAGACAGATAAGTCTATTCTTATAAAGTGAATCAAGGTATGAAATCCACATAAGATAGAGAGAACTCCTATAACAAGTACAAAATGAGAAGATGAATGGCTAAAATGACAAAGAAATAAGGTGGAACCTGATAACACCAATTTTTGTGATGTTTTTGGCCTTTATTCTGTTATCAAAACTGCCCTTTTCTGTTGTTTTCCTCACTTTTATATGCATTTTCGCAATAATTCGCCAAGCAATGCTCTCAGTCCAATATTTTCATCTTTTGCAGAGTTTCCTCCTATTTTGGCCCATTTAGCACCAATAAGGTCGTTCCAGCCCGCAAATAAGTCCAAGACTGTCCCGGCCCCTGACGCCCGATACATATGCTGACCGGAAGGGCTATGTGATACGACGACGCCACGACGCCCGACAGACGACCTCCTTGTGCCGCGCGATACCAAGCGATACCCGTGTCAGCCGACCACCAACTGAACGGCGGAAAAGAGGACACATGGCTCTTCGAGCACCATATCTTCTCCCGGCTAGCTACCTATAAATAGCAGCTATAGGGAGCTGAAAAGACAACTTAGACAAGTTCGGAGAAGCTTGGCCACTTCAGGTTTCGGACAGTCGAGTGATCTTCGGAGGAGGCTGCGAGAGCAGGCGTATCGTGCTCCAGTGTTCGTACCGGGCGACACTAGGTGAGCTCTTCCCCATCCTGAGAGGGAGGGGACTGGTTCACCTAGGACTATACTGGACGACACTGGGAGCTAATATCGGCCGATGTAGATACGTGACACGAGTGCCCGACACCAGTGCCCGGCAGTAGGATACGCAGCTCCACGCCCGACACGATATCGAACCTAATATGCTCCGCCCATCAAGCATGTCGCCCGAGAGGGTGTGCCGCTCGACTTGAGCGTATCGGCCAGGTCCTTAAGCGATGCAGTCACCTATCACAGTGTGCCGCTTGAGAGAGCTGATGCCCGACACGGTTGTATCGGGCTAGGCCCCTGTCCGATATCGAGCGGGATGGTTAGTGTGGCATGTCGTCCTTATACATCAAGAAGGCGACATTTATCTTTAATTCTGTATTTAATTCCTTTACTGATGCATTGTAATTAAGACCTTTAATGTTTATAGAAATGGAACAGCTTTATTACTTGCTGCTCTATGCTTGGTGCAATATGTTGGATGACTGCTATGTTGATATCCGAACTCTGGCTTGCATGTTTTGGATCGTGTTTCACTTAGCTACCGAATCGTGTTTTCCCGTCGCAACAGCTTCGAGAGTTGTGTTGTGGCTCTAGTGTTTGGTCTGATTCTGGAGTACGAGAGTGCCTGGAACGGAGTTGTTTCTATAACATTCAACTCTAACTTTGAGCCCAGCAACCTCGAGAGGGGTGCCAAGGCTTGGTTAGAGGTACCCGCTCTGAGAGGAGGGGTGCAGGATGTTACCGGTGCCGCTTGTCTTGCAGTAGTTTTATCCTTCGTACCTTTCTCTAGCTCTAGTTTTACCTATCTGTTTCTGTTGCATGAAAACCCCTAAAAACTGCTAAATGCCTAAAACCTTAAATCTTTCTAGTAACTCCACTTAGAGATGGTTTTCTTGTTTTGTTTGTGACATCTTTATGCTTCCCTCCGGGGGAGTTTATCATCTCTTTATACCTGCCGGAGTGTAGCGTGTCGATTTTGGGTTCTCAACACTACCCCCCTTGTCTCTGTGTTCGACCCCGTATATCTACTTCGACCCTGTAAACAAAGTTGCGGGGGCCTAGAAGGATTCAGGTTTATAAATGTAAAAGCTCGACTACCTCAAATCCGCCTCCAATTTTAGGACGCGCGATTTAGGCTGGTCAGAACCTGAGTTAATCTCAGACCAACCTATGTGTGTAAGAAAGTGTTAATGAAAAATCAGTGAGGCATGTGAAAGAAATAAAGAGATGATCCCTATTTAATGAAGAAAACGTGGAATATGATGATTTGCTTGTTGATAAGTTGTTGAAAAATATAATAAAATAAGAGAACATACCCAAGTGTGATAAATAGTCATCAAGGAAGGAGTAATGAGATATGTTAATCATGATGATTCCTATGCTAATGGCAAGGAACCCAAAATGAAAAAGGTAAAATGATACATAAGAAGCTGTAACTTGCATAATGAAAATAGAATTGGTTACCTTTTTGCTAGTGACCTTGAACAATGTTGCTATGATGTGGGAAGTGGGTTTCCCTTTGTGTCTTTTCTTTACAGGGCACAACTTTCAAGTGGACCATTGTCACTTGGTATGTTTGGATTCATTCTAAACATGAGGATGGATATCTTATTATAGAATAAGGTTGTTTGGACTATGGTTCCACGATCAATATTTACTATGTTAAATGTTAAAATCAGTAGTGCACAACCTTATATGTCAAAAATATGATCAATATTTATTAAATCTAATTTACTATGTTAAAATATGTCAAATGTTAAAATATGTCAAATGTTAAAATATGTTAAATGTTAAAATCAGTAGTCCAACATTTAACATGTCAGATGAAGGGGTAGATCCATAACCCTCAAATATGGTCAAAAATATGATCAATATTTATTCAAAAACCTTACGGTTGTTGAAGCAATAACTGCTATGAGAACAAGTTGAATAAGAGTGAGATGGGGTTGATTAAATTTCTTAATGGGATCATGATATGTCTTCTTATGTGGGTGTTTTTGTGTTGACCCAAGATGAGATATGTATGAATGATGTGACATTACGATGATATGAAAGTAAGCATGTGAAGGTAATAGGATGAGGTGTAGAGGAAGTACCCATCTTTGTTTACCTTGGATTTTGGGGGCGAAATCCCTATTAGGGGTTTATAGTTGTAAGGCCCGTAAACTTGCTTAATGTGTTGAACAAGCTTAATCACCATAATTTAATGCTTAGTGCATCATTAAGTTAATTAAGTACACAAGATGCAATTCGTGCTATGATCGAGTATTACAGTCTTATTTGCATGATTTCTTGCCTTGAGGTTATAGAGGATCTTGCGCTTGAAAGTTTGCAAAAGAAAACGTTCAAATCAGACCTACGAGGCCAAAGTTATGACACTTTTGAGTTTCTTGGGCCAATATTGCAAATTTTCCAATTTTTGATGTATAACCCTTATTCTCCTTTCTCTCTTATCCCTTTCTTCTTTCCCGATGGAACAACAACTGCAAAGCGGCACTCAGCAGGCATGATTGGTTGTGACACAGGGGGAGCTAGGGCGGGCGTTTCTCAGCCCCGTAGCCCCGTTATGGTTGCGCCCACCTCTCCTCTACCTTCCTTTCTTCTTCCTCCACCCTTTCCCCTCTCATCCCTCGCCCTAGAGGCGCTTCTACCAGCTTGGGTGGTGCCTCCAATCTGCAGGAGTAGCAGCAGCGTCGATCGACCTAGCTACAGTGTCCAGCAGCTAAGAGCGATGCCTTGGAGCCTACAACGTTGCCTCCACTCCTCCTCCTCCACACCCTAGTGGCGCCCAACTGTGCCCCCACCTACCCCAACCTGCAGGAGAAACCATGGCCGACTTACGCAGCTCCGGCACGTCCAACAGCCACTTGAGAGGGAGGGGCGGGGCGTTTCTTGGTCCCATAGCTTCGGCCATCGACCAGCTGAACGTTGATGCTCTCCTTCCTCTTCCTTGCTCAACCGTGATGCCCAACCAGTAGGGCGGTGCCCCAGCTAGTTCGAGCAGCAACAGCTGTAGCCGTGGTCTTGACCCACCTTGGGCATGAGGAAGCACCGATGAATGATGCTTTAAATTCGTCTTTAAGGTCCAAGCGTGAAGCTGTAGCTCCTAGCCAAGTTCAGCCATCAAGCAAGTCCGTTTTCAACCTGTGCATGTGTTAGCAGTAACCTGTTTGCAACAGATAAACAGAGCTATTCCAGAGGTTGAAGACAACCCAGTGAATGCCTGAAAATAGGCATCTGGACGCAATTCCAGTTGAATCCGGACATTTTGAACCGCGGTGAGTAGAATCTCACTCCCATTCGCACGATTTAACTCGAATAATCGAACGTTTGGGTTAAAATTAGTGTTATTCGCATATGTTAATGTTATTCGTAGATGTTAGTTTTTACGCAGGTGTCAGGCAGCGCCGGCAATGCTTGACTCCTAATTTGCACGTTTAAATTATTAACACATGCTCGACACTAATTAGTTGACTGATATGTGCGCTGGGATTTAGTGAAATTACACGATCGATTGAACCTAATTTACTATGTTAAATGTTAAAATCAGTAGTGCACAACCAGAAAAATGTTCCATGATAGAATTTGCTCTAAAGCCCTAAAACCCTACCTTTCTTGCTCCTTATGTTTAGGATTTGCTCATATGATGAAGAAAGGTGCTAGATGGACGAATTCATAGCTTACCCTTGGATTTTCTACCGTACCTGCTCGAGATTTCTTCTGTGTGAGGTTCCATATTCTCATTAGAGGCAAGTTTTATAACTTGTTCCACGTTTATTGCTTACCATAAACTTTCTAGATCATGTTCTTGCTTGAAAATGATGATCCATGCACTAAAAAGCTATGCTTGACTTGGATTTCAATTTTATAATGTTCCTTGTTTTGATTTCAGTTATATATGAACCCATGATCATGTGTATGTTATTCCTAAGGTATAATATGACTTGGATCTGGTTGTTTTGACAAACTATGGTGCTAAGCACCTATCAAACAATGGTCAATTTTAGGGTTTAAAACTGATTTCTTCTATAAACCATGACCCGATGATGGTACAATTGCAACAACCCTATGGTGTTGTATTCATAACAACTGATAGTCGTGATCAAGGGTGTTAAATGATGGTGACAACCTATGGTCACCCCTTAGGTCAGGTTTTGGATCAATTAGAAGTATAATGATAAACCATTAAGCACCTTACTGATGCTATCAATCAATGTTGACATTAGCTTAATATTTGATGTTGATTAATGAATATATTGTTGATCTAACAACCTATAGTGATTTAATGATCACTAATGATGGTGGAACAGATCCCTACAATCTATAGTGAGTTAATGATATAGTTTTAGTATCAATTAAGCCTTAGACCAATGGTTTCTTGGGTTACTTGATGCAATGGTCGGACCTATACTGTAATTGATGGTTTTAACATCTGAACTTGACCCAATGGTCGAGATCTACTGTTTATTCCTCCATTAAGGTGGAATGAAGGCTAATGTAATATGTTGGCCCTAATAATGTGATTTATATGGTTTCCTTTACATGATTAACTTAAGGAGCTTACTTGTTGACAATGGATGGCTTATTTTAACTAAACAGTCGATTGTAGGTTTTACCCTACTCTCAATGGAACTTTTGTGTTGTTAATCAAGGGGTGTCTGGGGTTAGATGGTGACTCTTTCTAGAGAACAAATGTTACAACCCCAATTTTTGGGTTCAATTGGTGAGAAATGTAATTGCTCATATTAAAGATAAGTGAACAAATAATGATATAATTTGTTTTGAATAAATGGATTTCGTTTACAATAGCCTTGATGGTTGTGTTGTGGGCTTTATTGGCTATTGGGCCCAAATAACAAGAAAATTCAATTAGTGAATGAATAATGGAATAATTAAGAAAAGGAAAAATGTGGAAACCTCGAGAAGTCAAATCCAAAGAGGGATTTCGTGCCTCTTGGGTTCCTTGGGTTCCAAGGAGTCCAAAGTTGCATAGAGAAGGCAATAAGAAAAGAAAAGTTTAATTAAGTATTTCTTTATTAAGAAAGAAATTGAAAATAATGAGAAAAGGTGGAAAATGAATGGAAAGAGGCATAAACGAGATTTCTTGGTGAAATTTCGTATCCATGAGGTTGCTAATATTAAAAGGAATGTCAATGATGAAAATAAAAGAGAAATAAAGAGAAAACCTCAAAAAGAGTTATTTTAATGAGAAATAAACGAGATAATGTGAAATAATGCATTTAGATGCATCTAGAAGGATAATGAGTATCCAATAAAAAGGATTTCGAAATAATAGAGTTTCTTGGGATCCAAGGAGTCCCAATAAATAGGAAAGAAAGAGAAAATACCAAAATTGCAAAATAACGGAATAATGGGAATACATAATTAATGAATTATGAGGTATTGTTAAAAAGAAATATTGTTTCAACAAAAAGAAATACAATTTCGTGGCTAATGGATTAAAAGCCAAGGATAAAGAGAATAATGGAAAAGGTTTTCGAATTTATAAATACCCAAATAATATAGTTATGTTAGAAGATAATGATGAGAGAAGAGGTTGCTTCTTATCTAAGGAATATAAGTTTCCTTTTGGGAAAAGGGCTTGAGTCCTCGTGGAGGCACACTTTAGGGCTTCGTTGCTCACCCCTATATAAGGGGGTAGATCCTCCAGTTCGAGTCCAGGAACAATCCATGTGCACCTCTCTTTCTTCTTCTTCATTCAAACCCTAGACCTTGTTAGACGATCCTCTCTCTTTCTCTCACCATCGAGAAGTATACAAGAGGGCGTGAGGATCTTCTTGTGGGGGGAACGAAAACAGAACCCCTACTGGCGTGGCAAATCATGCGGGAACCAGAGGTATCCCTGAGGATGCTGGAAGCACTCACCTTTGTCTTCATGGTGAAGTGAGATCACAAGGGAGTCTCGTCGACCCCAGAACCTGGGGGAGGATGCAGGAAGGTTGATGCATGTCTCCCCTACCTAACCGGAGCAGGAAGGTGCTAGGAGGAGGTCTGCAATGGATCCGAGGATGCTTTTTCCTCTGCCATGGTCAGCGGGCCTAGAAGGTTGGTCTAGGTCATCGTGCCTAATCCCAGCCACCGTGGCCCTGGATTTTCACCTTTGTAGATTAGACGGAGGGAGGCGGATGCTTTGGAGCCATCGCCGACACCCTGGAGCCCTAGAAGGGAGGATGAGAACTCCCCCGAGCCACTGTAGGCGACAGCTTAGGGATGCTCGCGAGGAAGAAGGAGCTTGGGTGGATTTTGATGCTTTTACCCCTCCATGAGCTGAAGCGCCTTGCACTTACACGGGGGCAGTATCGACAATTCAAAATGTTTCCAAAATTGATCGCTTTGCATGTGAGGGTGACGTGGCGGCTTACTATTGGCTCAAGTAAGTTGATTTTACCATAAATCATATCTCATTATTGGTAACTCCGATTAGGACAAGTAATATATGAATTTTGATCAGAAGAACACAAGGAATCCAGTAAAAATAGATTTATAGCCTGAATCTGATCATAATTCGAAATATAGTGTAAATTATCATCTTTAATGAATTAAAGATTAAGAAACCCTATTTTGAAATGAATAAAGTGTTTAATAGGGTTTAATGGATCATTAGAGTTGATGTTAACCTGTTAAATGTAAAAAGGTACATTATGTTCAAAAAGGAAGAACTTTGCATGTGATTAGTCTAATTTAGAGTTTATGTGCATAAATATGCTTGAAATTTGAAAAGGGCATAAAGTTGTCATCTTTAATGATTTAATTAAGGAAAAACCCTTAGATTTGATGATAGATGGACTTAATGACATTATTTGGATAATTCAAGCTGACATTAACCTGTTGTTAATAAAAGTGAAAATAGGATCTAAAAAGATGATCTTTTTATATAATTGGCTTAATTTAGGGTTTCGTGCATGATTATGCATTAATGAGCTTGAAAACCCTAATTTTGATGAATATGTCTTTTAATTGTTTTAATTGTTCAAATCCATGAATAAATAGGGATACGATGATCCTAAGTCAATTTGGGTATAAAAGACTATTAAAATGGATAGTTGAGCAATTAAGGTCTATATGAGTAGAAAAGAGTGTTTTAGGGTTTGTTGACCTAAAAGGGATGAAGTTTGAGGAATTGATCTAAGAAACCCTAATGAATATTAATGAAACCCTAATGAAGATTAGAAACCATAGAAAGTGAATCCAAGTCAATAAAGTAGATTCTTGATAAAGTGTGTAATAAATAGAGTGCATATTCTTTTCAGGAATTATGTGATGATTGAATTGCTTGCTTGGATTTCATTCTTGGTTGGGTTTACTTAATGCTTGTGAAATCGTCAAATCAAGTATGTGGTTACGCTTATGACTATACCGATTAGTTTTTCTGAGGATTTTATCGATGCTTCCCTCAATGCTTGAAATAACTGTTGGATGTTTTAATTCATGCAACTATAAAGTGACTATGACTATCACTATGAGTATACATGTATAACTAGCTAGATCTGAGTCCACCCCTGTGGCTATGCAAAGGCTAAGGATAACCTAGAGCAAGGTCTAGGGTATCATGAGTTAGAAACTGGGCTACCTACGTGTAGTGCCATGAGACTCTTTAGCATACCATGAGTTAAGGAGTGGTCTACCTATGGGTAGTTCCATGTGACTCAACCCTAGAAATTGGTTCACTTTATAGGTGGATCATGAGGGGTTTAATGGGGACAACATAGAGGATAGTGTATCCTTGGATCGCGTAGTTATACTTAAAATGTAAAATTGTTTGTTAAATGATAATTGAGTGCAATACATTGTTATAGATAATTGCATGATTATTGTTTCCCCCACATACCAGCTTCGGCTGACCGACGTTTTGTTTGTCGGCGTTTTAGGAACAAGCCAAAAGGACAAATAGTAAATCGTCATATTGCGAAACACATGAAGTAAAATACAAGGAGGATTAGTTACAGTAGAATCCTTAAGTGGATAAAAGTTTAGAGATCCAAGTTTTCAAAAAGGTATGCAAAAAATTATTTTCTTACAACTTTTCAGTATAATCTGTTAAAATTTTATAATTATTCTTGGTTAATTGTCGAGCCTTTGATCCGGGTTATTGGTTAATGGATCTGACCTTTCGGTCTCCCTTAATTGGGGGTTACCGGGAGGCAGGTTCGTAACATTTGGTATCAGAGCGTAGGTTCCCCACTTAACCATTAATAATTATTAAATTTTACAAACTCCATAGAACCCAAGGGAGTTATTAGAGGATTATCCGAAAGACGGAGGTGTCTAGAAAAGGATCATGACTAGGGGATGGCAATATTTTCCTCCGCACCGCTAGTCGGAATATGAGGACTCCCAGATCTGTGTGACTTCCTGGCCAAAGTCTTAGGGTATGAATCGAAATAAGATACCTTTAGAACTTTCTCAACTTATTCATCCCTTCTCATCACAAAATTCTGATAAGGACCTAAAGGATTAGGGTTTTCTTTCTTCTCCTCACCCTCTTGAGGTATGGGTAAGGTTAATAAGGTTTAAGGAATCCTCCACCAAATTAATAAAAAGCATGTAAATAAAATTTGATGGACATAAGCTTAATAGATTAAGTGCAAATTAAAGAATAGATACATGCTTAGGGCGTATGACATAAGTTGTCATGTCCTCAGAAGGGACCTGAGGCTAGACCTTCTTGTCAGGAGGATAAGTTAGTCTTGGAGATAGAGATCTCCATTGCAAGTAGAGACCTGGCACATCCTCTGAGGATGATGCTAACCCTAACCCTAAGTGAAGATTAGAGAGAGATGAGTTAGACCAGGTGTTTGAAAGGTCATGCCTTTGGGATGCCATATGATCCATGGGTGACCTAGCACCTTTGGCAACCCAACCCTGGGAAGGGTCGTGCATGTTCGGGTAAAGTATAGCTCCTTAGATGATGATGTTAGTGAAGGACCTTAGAAACCCTATGGGCTTGTGGCATAGCATGCACCCAGGGTACGTGAGTAGTGTGAGCAAAGGGTTGAAACCCTGGCCAGGAGAGCTTGATGGATAGCTTATGAAATAAGCATAAAGAACTATGGATAAGCTTGACCAAAACATAAGTTGAACATAGTCTTCATCCAGGTAGGGGCATGCTTTTGAGGTTGACCCTTCACGAAGATAGGACCTCTAATGGTGAGGTTGGTTGTTGGTTTAGCTCTAGAAAGAGAGAGCAGGAACCAAGCAAGAAGGTTGGAATCCTAAACTCTGAGATATGTAGGGAGTTGAGGATGATGTGACCTAAGTGGATGATAGTGGTCTCCACATGCTTGATCCCTATAGGTTGTTGATGTCTTGGTTGCCATGAGAGGAACCAAAACCTAGAGAGAGGATGAATCTGCTGGTACCTCTGTACCTATGGTATAGATGATGAGAAGAAGAGTTCCATAAACCATGTAGAGGTTTAGTGACAAGTTGTGGGGCCTTATGCCTTGTTGGTTGTCCTTGAGGAGGACCCAACTCTAAGTGTTTCTTGACTTGAAGGATGACGGGAAGTTCATGTCATGCCTTTTTCATGCTTGGTTCGTGGTTAAGAGATAGAGCATGCAGTTGGACACCTACAAGTGAACCTAGGGTTCCTAGGCCTAAGAGGGAAAGTGGTGTACCTAATGCTCATGATGAGAATTAAGTTGCTATAGTTTTGAGCATGGTACTCCTCATGTTTATAGGAAAAAGGAAACCCCTTAAGTTTAAGGTGTGTTTGATGAAACCCCCCACATCTAGGTTGATGATAAAGGAAGGTATGATCTTGATCCGGCTTGGAGGAAAGAGGACAAGTATGACCTAGCATGGTTCGGTAGGTGATCTGTTGTGCCTTAATAACTTGATAGGGTTAAGTAGGCTCATGTGGATGTAAACCCTAGACCTAAGAGCTTTTGTGACCTTGTTTTCAAGAGATAGTTTTCCTCCCATCCTGGGAGAGGGACCCCTTTGGTAGGGTGTGTATCAATTTTTTTGGTTTAAGGTCTCACAGGATCTTGAGAAGCTAAGTGAAAAGTACATGGTATGAGAATGAACCTGTAGACCCATAGATATCCATCTCTAAGTGCATGTGGATGTGTTACCATGGAGGTAACCGGTAACGGGCTTGACCAAGGTAGGCAGGTTGCCATGATCCCTATGAAAGGATGAAAGTCAGTCCATGAATGCAGGAAGAGAGATGATGAATGCCTAGGTAAGGTTCTATGTTGGACATGTACTATGATATAATCCTAAGTCTATCCTAGGGTCAGGTAGGGGTAAGACCGATGGAAGTAGGAGTTGCCTAATTCCCTAGTTGCACATGACTATAGGGTCGGGAGGTAACAACTATCATTGTCTGAGGGCCATGGGTTAGGAGATTGATCACCTTCATAAACTCATGGGACCCAAAGGGCAGATGAGTAGGGCACTCTCTAATGCATGAGGGAAGAGGGATAACCCCAAAAGTGTCGGCACCCTATAGACCTAGAGGAGATGACCAAGGATTGTGTAGTAACCCAAGTAGGTTCGAGACCAATTTTCCATGGAAGCAACTTTGATATCATGATGTTTGTGATGTGGAGACATAAGTTGCACGTTTCAACTTAGAATTGAAGGTGTACTGGCGATGTGGGATGTATCATCTCTACTCGTGGAACAGGAAGAACTTTTTGTTTGGACGGCCACGAAATGCTTATTTCCTCTTGTTATGGGAGGTAGAGATGGGACAGTACGCATGCCATACACCAAGGATAAAAGATGGATATGAGTTGGAACGTTGCTATGAGGTATGAGGACAGAGATGATAAGATACCTTGGTAAAGTGAATGATACATGGATGGTTTACAAAAAAAAAGGTAGTCACCTTATGAGGATATTTTTATCATGAAAAATGAGTCATACAAGGTTGAGTTTGATCACCAAAAAGATGATCTCAAAGTGTTTTCAATGGAGATAGACTTAGAGTTCGAGATGATAAGTGAAATACATGGAAGTGTATGTCTTCAATGTTACCTAATACCTAAGGATGTGAAGTGGTTATGGATGCTTTGGTTGAGATATATCTGCCTAGTTTGGATAGAAGAGGTTGTTTGACTAACCCTAAGTGGAAAAGGAGATATGTTTGGCTAATACTCCGATGTAATGAGATCTGTTAAACCAGTTAATGGTTGTTTGGTTAGCTAGTCTAGTCCTTGATGCAATGAAAGGATGGTGGTAGAACCTTAGATGCACTTCTTTGGAAAATAAGGTGATGAAACCTCGACTAGAGTGGTTTAGGGTTTCTGAGGAATCGATCTTGAGGAATAATGACATACAGGAGATTCTAATTTTAAGATCACCATACACCGTACTACGAAGATAATGAGTGACAATGGTACTTTAAATACCTAAGATAAAGTTTCATGTGGTATATGGCCATGCAAGAAGAGGATGATGGACGAACACTAGTAACCCAGTGCATTGATATAAAGGATAAAAAGTCCCCAAAAGAGAAAGGGAGTTCATCACTATGGATGTTGTAAATCTCCCCTGGACCAAGGAAGGTCGAAATGCAATATGGGTTATGGTAGATCGCCTTACCTAGATGACATGAGAAAGAAAGAGTTATGTCAAGAGACAGATTTGGTTGAACTACTCATGAGAGAGATGGTTCAATTACACCATGAAGCGATTTCCAAGGTTCTTGAGTTTGACCTAAAGGTTTCCTTCCAAAAGGTGGAAGTAGGTACATGAAGAACTCGATGTTAGTACAGTTTATCACCCCTAACAAATGGTTAGTATGATCCAGACTAAAGGGTCTGATGAGAGCCTATGTGCTCATTCAGGGTGATAGCTGGAGACAGTTTTTGTCCTATGTAAGATGTGAAGATAACCACCATAGCCAATATCGGGATTTAAATAAGCTTTGTAAGAGAGGTTGTGTCAGTCACCACTTCAGTAAGGTGATGTTGGTGAAAGGACCACGTGATGGTTAGAAAAGGACCACAGTGTGTGTAGAGGAAGTCACTTTGATCGTGCAATGGCTGAAAGGAGCCTAAAGATGACAAGAGTCGTGAGCGGATGCAAAGTAGATTGACATGCAGTTCACTGTGGGAAATATATGACATGATAATCCGACCCCTCTAAGTTATAGCTAAAAGAGCTGAGTCCCCGATACATGGGTCCATTTGAGATGGATTGGTCGATAAGGTTATGGATAACCTTATCCCTCAGGATAAAGAAAGGTGTGATGAGTTCCAAGTGCCCTAGTTAGAGCACTATGTGAGGTACCATACCATGAGCTAAACAATGAACCTAGTGAGCCCCAAGGGAGGTTGAAATGGAATGAGTCACCTGTGCAGTTTATAGACGCCAGGATGAAGGAACTCAAAGAAAAGAATATGTGATGATAAAGGTTCTTTGGAAGTGCCATGGGTAAGGTAAAGCCACATAGGGGCCGTTGATGGACATTGAAAAGTCTTATCCTGAATTGTTTGTTTTGCTTGATTGAATTTTGAGGACAAAATTCCTATAAGAGGGGAAGGATGTTACAACCCCAATTTTTGGGTTCAATTGGTGAGAAATGTAATTGCTCATATTAAAGATAAGTGAACAAATAATGATATAATTTGTTTTGAATAAATGGATTTCGTTTACAATATCCTTGATGGTTGTGTTGTGGGCTTTATTGGCTATTGGGCCCAAATAACGAGAAAATTCAATTAGTGAATGAATAATGGAATAATTAAGAAAAGGAAAAATGTGGAAACCTCTAGAAGTCAAATACAAAGAGGGATTTCGTGCCGCTTCGGTTCCTTGGGTTCCAAGGAGTCCAAAGTTGCATAGAGAAGGCAATAAGAAAAGAAAAGTTTAATTAAGTATTTCTTTATTAAGAAAGAAATTGAAAATAATGATAAAAGGTGGAAAATGAGTGGAAAGAGACATAAATGAGATTTCTTGTTGAAATTTCGTATCCATGAGGTTGCTAATATTAAAAGGAATGTCAATGACAAAAATAAAAGAGAAATAAAGATAAAACCTCAAAAAGAGTTATTTTAATGAGAAATAAATGAGATAATGTGAAATAAAGCATTTAGATGCATCTAGAAGGATAATGAGTATCCAATAAAAAGGATTTCGAAATAATAGCGTTTCTTGGGATCCAAGGAGTCCCAATAAAGAGGAAAGAAAGAGAAAATACCAAAATTGCAAAATAAAGGAATAATGGGAATACATAATTAATGAATTATGAGGTACTGTTAAAAACAAGTATTGTTTCAACAAAAGGAAATACAATTTCGTGGCTAATGGATTAAAAGCCAAGGATAAAGAGAATAATGGAAAAGGTTTTCGAATTTTTAAATACCCAAATAATATAGTTAGGTTAGAAGATAATGATGAGAGAAGAGGTTGCTTCTTATCTAAGGAATATAAGTTTCCTTTTGGGAAAAGGGCTTGAGTCCTTGTGGAGGCACACTTTAGGGCTTCATTGCTCACCCATATATAAGGGGGTAGATCCTCCAGTTCGAGTCCAGGAACAATCCCTGTACAACTCTCTTTCTTCTTCATTCAAACCCTAGACCTTGTTAGACGATCCTCTCTCTTTCTCTCACCATCGAGAAGTATACAAGAGGGCGTGAGGATCTTCTAGTGAGGGGAACAAAAATAGAACCCCTACTGGCGTGGCAAATCATGCGGGAACCAGAGGTATCCCTGAGGATGCTGGCAGCACTCACCTTCATCTTCATGGTGAAGCGAGATCACAAGGGAGTCTCGTCGACCCTAGAACCTGGGGGAGAAAGCGGGAAGGTTGATGCACGTCTCCCCTACCTAACCGGAGTAGGAAGGTTCTAGGAGGAGATTTGCAATGGATCCGAGGATGCTTTTTCCTCTGCCACGGTCGGCGGGCCTGGAAGGTTGGTCCAGGTCGTCGTGCCTAATCCCAGCCACCGCGGCCCTGGATTTTCACCTCTGTAGATACGACAGAGGGAGGCGGATGCTTTGGGGCCATCGCCGGCACCCTAAAGCCCGAGAAGGGAGGAGGAGATCTCCCCCGAGCCGTTGTAGGCGGCAGCTTAGGGCTGCTCGTGACGAAGGAGCTTGGGCTGATTTTTACGCTTTTACCCCTCAATGAGCTGAACCGCCTTGCACTTACATGGGGGCAGTATCGACAATTCAAAATGTTTCCAAAATTGATCGCTTTGCATGTGAGGGTGACGTGGCGGCATACTATTGGCTCAAGTAAGTTGATTTTACCATAAATCATATCTCATTATTGGTAACTCCGATTAGGACAAGTAATCTTTGAATTTTGATCAGAAGAACACAAGGAATCCAATAAAAATAGTTTTATAGCCTGAATCTGATCATAGTTCCTAATATAGTGTAAATTATCATCTTTAATGAATTAAAGATTAAGAAACCCTATTTTGAAATGAATAAAGTGTTTAGTAGGGTTTAATGGATCATTAGAGTTGATGTTAACCTGTTAAATGTAAAAATGTACATTATGTTCAAAAAGGAAGAACTTTTCACGTGATTAGTCTAATTTAGAGCTTATGTGCATAAATATGCTTGAAATTTGAAAAGGGCTTAAAGTTATCATCTTTAATGATTTAATTAAGGAAAAACCCTTAGCTTTGATGATAGATGGACTTAATGACATTATTTGGATAATTCAAGCTGATATTAACCTATCGTTAATAAAAGTGAAAATAGGATCTAAAAAGATGATTTTTTTATATAATTGGCTTAATTTAGAGTTTCGTGCATGATTATGCATTAATGAGCTTGAAAACCCTAATTTAGATGAATATGACTTTTAATTGTTTTAATTGTTCAAATCCATGAATAAATAGGGATATGATGATCCTAAGTCAATTTGGGTATAAAAGTCTATTAAAATGGATAGTTGAGCAATAAAGGTATATATGAGTAGAAAAGAGTGTTTTAGGGTTTGTTGACCTAAAAGGGATAAAGTTTGAGGAATTGATCTAAGAAACCCTAATGAATATTAATGAAACCCTAATGCGGATTAGAAACCCTAGAAAGTGAATCCAAGTCAATAAAGTAGATTCTTGATAAAGTGTGTAATAAATAGAGTGCATATTCCTTTCAGGAATTATGTGATGATTGAATTGCTTGTTTGGATTTCATTCTTGGTTGGGTTTACTTAATGCTTGTGAAATCATCAAATCAGGTATGTGGTTACGCTTATGACTATACCGATTAGTTTTTCCGAGGATTTTATCGACGTTTCCCTCAATGCTTGAAATAACTATTGGATGTTTTAATTCATGCAACTATAAAGTTACTATGACTATCACTATGAGTATACATGTATAACTAGCTAGATCTGAGTCCACCCCTGTGGCTTTGTAAAGGCTAAGGATAACCTAGAGCAAGGTCTAGGGTATCATGAGTTAGAAACTGGGCTACCTACGTGTAGTGCAATGAGACTCTTTAGCATACCATGAGTTAAGGAGTGGTCTACCTATGGGTAGTTCCATGTGACTCAACCCTAGAAACTGATTCACTTGATAGGTGGATCATGAGGGGTTTAATGGGGACAACATAGAGGATAGGGTATCCTTGGATCGCGTAGTTATACTTAAAACGTAAAATTGTTTGTTATATGATAATTGAGTGCAATACATTGTTATAGATAATTGCATGATTATTTTCCCCCACATACCAGCTTCGGCTGACCGACGTTTTGTTTGTCGGCATTTTAGGAAAAAGCAAAAGGACAAACAGTAAATCGTCATATTGTGAAACACATGAAGTAAAATATAAGGAGGATTAGTTAGAGTAGAATCCTTAAGTGGATAAAAGTTTAGAGATCCAAGTTTTCAAAAAGGTATGCAAAAAATTATTTTCTTAAAGCTTTTCAGTATAGTCTGTTAAAATTTGATAATTATTCTTGGTTAATTGCCGAACCTTTGATCCGGGTTATTGGTTAACGGCTCTGACCTTTCGGTCTCCCTTAATTGGGGGTTACCGGGAGGTGGGGTCGTAACAACAAATCAAGGACTTCATATGGGGTTTATCTAAGGTGTTTACTTATGTAAACAACCAATGGTCTTACCTTTTAAACATCCAATGGTTCTGGGTGACATTGTGGTACGGTGATATGGGTTGAATGATGATGGAACAAATGGAGGGTTACCCTTAATAAGTTAGTCTTACCTATTCACTCATATGAATAGAAGAGATGATAACCATATTGTGTTGATATGTAACCCTAATTAGGTATAGATTGTTATACCTAGCTTTAATATAACTAAATGATGGTAATTGGGTATGAATAGTCCTTGAATGACTAATACAAACATGGAGTATTCTATTATTGTTGAAACCCTAGTATCTTATAACCTGATGGCTACACCTTGATTTATGTGTGGGTTCATACTTGAGAATAGTATGGAACGTGATGGTCATGCTTCACCTTATGCATCCATGATCCAATGGGGATGCCGTGAGTTAGGGTTTGGGTATGAGTGCTGATTAGTAACATTGATATAATTTATCATGTTGAACCTAACTCTAATGCAATTAGATAAAGATGAGCATTCATGTTTAACATTCTTATATGATAGAATGATGGTAGAATAACCTCCTTACTATGATCATAACCTTGATATGTTAATTGGTGGTTATTATATCTACATGGTTGATACTTTCTTAAGCTAAACATGTGCATAATGAATATGATGAGAGTTAATCATATCTAGATTCCTTGCATGTTGATGTAATAAAGGAATGTTCTTAATGTTAATATAACCCTGCTATGATTGTTTTTGAATATCTCCTAGCTCATTAATGCAATATTGTGTTGAGATGGTGTATTAAATGTAAGTAATGTTGTTGAGCCTTGTTATAAGGCATGCACAGATAATGATGATCTTGCAGGGAATAGTATGATGGTCTTAATGACCCTTTGGGCATGGTTGAGCCCTGAATGAGGTGTGATCCTCTTATGTTGATAAGGGTTGATACACTGTGATATTGTGAAAAGGATTTATATCTTGTGATAATATGATGACTAGTGTAGTCTTTGGAATGGCAAGTGAATAGTACCATGTGATGATGAGATGAGAATTATGTTTCATACATTTTATATCTTTTCAAGTTTTGATATTTATATGCTTGCTAGAAGTGAATTAGGGTTTGCATGTCCACTTGTTTGATGCAGCCTTAATTCACCCAATTGGCATAACTAATCAAGTGCAACTCTAATCATGTAGTGCCCTGTGCCGTAGAGCCATCTTTAGTGTCAGAACTTGCTGGATGGTGAAATGAGTATTCCTAAGGGAAACTCGGAGAACATACTATTGAGTATGTGGGGGTGACAGGTTGAGGATATATCCTTGTCATCCACAATACAAATTGTAGACGTTGGCTATGGTCATGCCTCATACATCTGATGTGATTGAGAACGGGTACGGTCGTGTCTCGGTGATTATAACATGATGTGATACAACTACGGTTGTACCCGTGATTGGGTTTGAATACCCTGGTTTCTAGTGCTGTGACCTGTACCAAGGTCAGACTAGTGGTTTTCAGCTTGACTATATGTCACTGTGGTGGCAGCTTTGACTGATATGTCACTGCCTTTTTACTCGTACTGACCGAAGGGAAGAGATCTTAGGATACCGACACTCCTAGATCTTGTACAAAACTGAATAGCCCTTTGCAGGGGTCGTTTGGACTTTGAATGGTACGATTCAAATTCCCCAGGGTGTAATGAAAGATGTAATATAGCTATGTAGTATATTTGTTTAGGGCTATACACAATATTTCACATTGGATGATAACCCTCGTTTGTTATCTTTACATAAAGATGATGCTTAGTGCAATTAATAGATACTAGATATACTTATGTTGTAGATATGCTCAAGATTGTAGATGTGTACATACAGTATCCTACATATGTTGATAACTATACTGCTACTGTTGATTATAATCATGATGCCAGATATCTCATGTTGTTAGCTATGCTATGTTATTAGACTTGCTCACGATGCTAGATATGCATATTCTACTGAATTTCTTCTGTTATCAACAAGATAAAGGATGATAGTCTAGCTAATGATGATAGTTATTATCTGCTCCCTTGTGTATTTTGATAATCATCAGTGCTGCTGAGCTTATTTGTTATATCTGATTAAATTGCTTAACTGTTTAATTACTTAAAAATGTTGTAATCAATAAACATTGTTGGAGGTTATAACTCTTGCTGGGACTGGGTCTCACCCCTGTGGTTCGCCACATTTTTTTAGGTAATCGAAAGTGACGAAAACAAACACATGGAAGTAAAGAGGAGCTACAATAATGAATCTTTGAGAAAGTTGATTAGATGTCTAGTGTGTCCTAGAGTCGTCCTTGTACTCTCAGGTCTGGGCAGAAAAAATTTGTATATGGTGTTTCAAACAAATCGAAATTTTGTTAGCATGTTAATGCTTGTTTGTGTGATATAAACGAATAGTGTTCTTCTATGTATATATGTTGTGGCTAAGGCAATAGAACAATTTGTATCAAATTCTTAGCATAGTATGGATATAAGAGATGTTGGTCACTCATGCAGATGTTTTTGAGTAAGTGTTGACGTTGAAATCGGTTTTAATTTACCCATATTTTTGGGTATGTGATTAATTAGTGAGTGATTGTGTTTTATGTTTTGATTAAACTCATTTAGCGTGACGGGTCGTGACATTTACAATATTCCATACTTCCATGGGGTTTGGATCTTTGCCAATATCTTCGATCTGCTCCCTTGATAATCTCTTGAAAGTCCCTAAGATAAGTTGGCTTGTGGTGAATCTGTCCGGTACTGGTTCAGTTAGAGCTTTTTCAAAATGACTCACTACCACCTTCTGCAAGGTGTCACCATCTGTTATATAGTCACCCCTCGCATCCTTCAGGGTATAGATATAATTGTTGTGTCTCCTTTGATTTACCCAACTTTGATAAAACTTAGTGTTATTATCAGCGTTGTTCAACCAGTGGATGTGGCTCTTTTCTTCCAATTTTCCTCTTCCTCTCTGAGAACTTCTTCTAATTCTGCTTGCATATTGATGCACATATTATCCGTGATTAGATCATATTGCTCTACCATCATCTCCTACAAAGTAGTAATATTTCAGAGAAGCCTGTCCTTCTTCGCTTGTTTTTTTTCCTAGTATTGGTTTCCCATCTTATGATGTTTTGCTCCGATTTCTTCAATATATCATTGAATTCACATGTTTGTTTCCACAGGTTGGAGATAAGGCCTCCAAAGTCTTCCTCTGATTGCCATTTCACTTTGGTTTTGAATCGCCTATTACCTTGCCTTGCTGCATTGAACTTTAGGTATAGAGGGAAGTGATCCAATTGGATCTTAGAGAAGTGTTCAATGGTAGGACATGTAAAGGAATGAATAAATAAACTGTTAGCAGTGGCTCAGTCGAGTCATTCTTGTAGAAGGTCATGTATATAGGTGAATTTGGCTCTAGAAAAACCAAGGTCTAAGAGTCCCGCCTCATGTAGCATTTCCCAAAAGATCCTGGCCTCCCTATGGCAAAAATTGGCCCCTCCAATTTTCTCATCTGGTGACAGCATCGTGTTGAAATCACCGATGGCTAGCTATGGATCTTGGCACTAACATCCCAGCTCGAATAGGTGTTTCCATAGAAGTGCTCGAATGCGGGGATGAGGGTTGTCATATACAAAAGAAGCTAAAATCTTGTTTGCAATGAGGCATGTGATGAATTGTCGATGACAACTTGAAATCTCGACCTTAGTACTATCTCCCCACCAGCAGACCCAAATGCCTCCTACAAACCCTCTTGCTTCCACCCTGTGGGAGTGAGTGAAACCGAGCTTGTTAATGGTAGATGTGGCCTCTGTGCCACTGATTCGTGGTTCCAAAATCGTCACTATATCAGGTAATCTGGTGGCGATGAAATCTTTCAACACATTACAAGTATCCTCATTGCCTATGCCTTAGACATTCCAGAATAAGATGTCTAACATTAAAAACAAATTTGTAGGTAACAAACATCAATTCACCTTACCAGGTCGGAGCTTCATTCTCCTTGCCCATGGCCTTCAAAACTTCTTCGACTACATTCACACTAGAATCAATCACCTCTATCGGAAGCGACCTTGGGCTTCTTATATGAGGTGCTTTAGGGATTGTTTGCTGTCTTTCCTCTTCTCTTCATCTTTGTACTACTTCCCTTGATGATTCTATCTGTTCTTCTAGAACCTTCACCTTTGTTGGTATCCTCATGATTTCTGGTTGTTGATTCATTATGGTCCTGATTTCCCTTGTTTGCTATCGTGACGTCCATGGTATTATCTTCAATATTTTTTCCGATGGGTCTACAATAATGACCTCGTCAACTCCTGGGTTTTTAGCCAAGTGTGTTTCATCACTAGTCTTCCTTCCATTACTCCCCTCTGTGTTAGAAATATCTTTCAGAATGGTTCCTTAGACTCCTCCGTCAGTATTAGTGTTCTTGTTGTTCTTCTTTTGCCAAATCTTCTATGTCCTGGTATTCTATTGCCTACTATCGTTTGTCTACTTATCGCCTCCCTTACAGTCTTCCTCTTCCTCCTCAATTTCTAGGTTTGTGAATCTGTTGTGGTTAGCCTTCTTCTACCCATGTGCCTCCTTATCATCCTATTCTTTCTTTCTGTTTCTTTTTTTGCTTCTTTGTACCTGCCATTCCTCTTCCTATTGCATACTTCTAGCTACTTCTTCCTACTCTTTCTCTGCAGTATTAGGGTTGGAGTCTTGATCCTCCTATATGTAGTGTACTGATTTATGCCCAAGTTCCCCGCACTTCAGGCAAGTCTAAGGAATACCCTCATAGTCAATCATAAACTCCAGATCATTGATCATGATAGCCTATTGAAGAGGTTTTGTAGTATCAATCTCAATAGCAAGTCAAGAAAACTTGCTACGAGATCTATTAGCAGTATGTTTGTCGACCTTTACAAGTCTCCCTAGAGCAATGCCAATATATTTAAACATAGTGGGAACATAGTAATGAAGAGGAAGATTTTAGATTTGAACCCATGTTACCATGTATGGTGGGAGTTGTTGTAATAGAACAAAATTCAGATACCATTCCTAGACTGCTATCCTTATGCTGAACATCTTCCATGGGCCTCCAATTAGTGTTGTTTCAAAATCACTTATGCATCAGAACTGGAATACAAAGTGTCTGAGATCTAGTTCAAACACGTCGTATCTTCCTTTGATGTACCACATTGCTTTCAGCTGATCCCGTATGGTCATGTATCCCATATCTGCTCCCATGATACCTGCGACAACTGCATACTTCCAGGGTCTTGTAAAATTGCTGATGGCGTCCAGATCTACCACCAACAGTGGATTGTCATCCACCTCCACGAGTTGAATGTCTTTATAGTCTAGGTTATCTTCGAAGAGTTTGTCTCAGAAAAAGTCCTCTCCTCCACTCGTCTTTCTACTTGTGTCAGTATTGCCTTCTTTGTTGGACCAACCTCCCCACTGTTTCTTCTGGTTCGAGTTTCTGATGGGTATAGCCACCATTGTGTTTAGATTTGGAAACTCGATTCTAGGTATTCCCCTCTTCGTATCTCCTTCGAACAGTGCGTTTGCCTCCTCGTGCATTTGGTTCTTCAGAACTGAATTAGCTCTCTTAAAGCCCTCATAATTAAACTGGATCCCCAGTTTGGTGACCTTGAAACCTGTCTTGTTGTGGATAATCAGTGTTGTTCGATCTGGTACGTACACATGTTTCTCTCCTTCTCATTCTCTTGGTCCCTGATTGTCTGTCTCTGGTGCTCCTGGATTGAACCCATCTGATCCACTGCTACTGCTTCTTCTCCAATCTCCCCTTCCCCCTGCTCTGCTAGGTTTTCCCATCTTTCAGGGTAGCAAAAGCCTAGTAAAATAACTTATTTGGATAGAGTACATGTTTTAGCATCATGTATATAGGCTTTTATACATAGACTTTTATACATTTTGATGTAACCAAGTTTTTTTTCCTGAGAAATTATGAAAAATTATTTCATACACAATCTGTAATAGTTCTAATCTATCATTATTGTAATGTATACCATGTTACTAACACTCCCTAGTTTAAAAAATATACCTTTTTCTCATTTGATTGGAAAATTGGGGTGTTATACTATGGTATCGGAGCAATAATATAGTTTTTGGTAGGCAAATTATCATATTCTTACTTTAGATTGCTCCTAGTAGAAGCCAAGTGAGACTAGATAGATTTAGGAAGAGAGTTACTATCCCTGGTTATATAATATGTGAGTGAATGATAGTAGAATCTAGTTTAGAGGTTTATTCAGGAAATATAAGTTGAGATATGACTGAGGTTAGGGTCTAGATTCCTTGGACTTTTTGTGTCAACTCTGGATTTTTGTATGTGACACATGATTATGGGGTTTCGTAGAGGGGATGTTATATGCATAATTATATACTTATTATGCTTATCTCACTCTTTCTAGTGCATATGGTATGGGGCATGTGTATTGTAAGGTGAGATAAATATGATAAGACATGGCACCTTCAGATGTATGACCGCTGATATGCATCGGGAAAAATGAGTTGACACCAAATGTTTGAGGTGGATGGTCACCTAAATCTAACAACATTCCTATTAGAACCCTAGAATGCATACCAAAGGTATATATTTTGAAATAGATGAGTGACTTCTCTTTGGAGTGAAATAATGATTGGAAGGAGATGAGGTCTTTTTCCTACTATACTTTATGAGAATTAGAGAACTTTTGATGTCCTTAGGACCACCTTCCCAAGATGGAATTACAGTCATGCATCGAATCATGATGGCTTGTTAAGGGTAATGCTTGAGGATAATAGAATTGATGTTATGAATCGAGTTTAAACATAAGGTATAAGGATCAATAGAGGTGATGAAAAGTTTTAAGGTTAAACATTAAGATTATTTAAGCACATGGATATACAAGATATGTAATAGCACTAATCAAAGATCTGGGATGACTAGATGTTGGGTGTTAGATAACTTTCACGCAAGAAAGTGTCTAGAGAGATTGCTTGACTAGGGTTTCATTCAATATTCCTAGGGATAAAACGGCTTCATGAGAGAGTATTGATTATTAGTACCTTGGGCTCACCCAGCCTAGAGAACCATGATAAAATGAAGAAATTCATTAGGGATGATTTTAAGATAAGACATACAAGTAAGATTATCGTACTTTCAAGGCTATATCCTTATTGATCCTGAAATCTCAAGTAGAGACATGATAATAATATGTCATAGAATGATCAAGATCTAGGAAGTAAATACATGATAAAATTATAAGATCTAAATGCATCAAGTAATGATCATGTTTCTAAGACAAAATTCATGTACTGAGATTTATGATTTAAGACCATCAGTAAGTATGCACTAAAATTCATGTTAAGATCATATTTAATAAGATGACATCATATTATGGAGTTGGACCCAGGCCCTAGTGTAAGTCAACTCAAGAGACATGGGCCAGGGCCATCGTGCAAGTCATGGGCCCAGTCCCTTAGTGTAGGCCAATTCAGATATATAACTCAGGCCCTGTGTGCATGTCATAAACCCAGGTACCAAAGAATGGGTCTCCAGAGAAGACACATAAAAAGTAATAATTAAAAGTAAAGAAAGAATAGTTATTTGTATTTAATATTTTCCCACAGATTTCCATGTCAGTTGTACATGTTAGTTTGATAAGGTTGTTAGACATAGTTTTCTATCCACAAGAAAGTCATAGTTTAAAGGTGCCTATAAGATTTCATCACAATTTTCAAGAGTTAGTAAGGTATGTGAAACCCTTAAGTGGGTAGCCTCCGATAGTTTAAGTGAATTTCTAGGAAGAAATTCCCAAAAAGGTGGGTACTATTGTCACACCCTAATTCTTGGAACCTAACAAGTACATGATTACGTTATTGGTGAAACTAATATGTGATTGATTTATGGTTACAATAAGGTTCCATCCAATTTGCATGATATTTTGATATATGAGAAAGGAGTGAAGAGAGGATCTTTTGTGCAATTTGGATGTTTTGTAATACCCTTGTGATGTTTGAAACTTCATATTCATTTTGATGATAGAAGGTGACAACCAAAGTAGAATAATGTAGGAAATATGATGAATCTAATTAATGGTTTAAGCCATAGACCTATTTATGATCTTAAAGTTTAAAATCAATGTAAAATTAATCGAACACATCATGAGGAATCTTCAATTTAGGAATTAGGTCAGTTAAAACATTCATTTTTGTAATCAGGAATATGATTAATCTTATGGACTTATTGGAAGGCAAAGATATGGGCCATGTGTCCCAGAACCGAGTTCAAGCCCATTTGGGCCAATTAGAACATACATATGGGTCATTGATGTACACATTTGAGAGTTTTGTTTTTCGTATTCATAATTAGTATTCAAGACAATTCTATTGTAAGGATAACTGGAATATAACACTATGGGAGAAATTTCATATAATTTTGATTTATCAAGTGACCTAGGTAAATAAATTTGAAATTGTCCAAAATTTACTTAAAAGATATTTTTAGATTGTCTATATGATTAATTTGGACCTGATATCGTTCACATTAAGAGATAATGACACTAAAGTGTTTATCCAAAATTTTGTGATCAAATGGAGTTCTGATTTGGTCTGTGTAAATAATTTCTTAAATTTGGACTTTAATCTAAAAGATAAAAATAATAAAATGGGGCGATACTATTCTAGTGAACAAGAGGATGGCACCCAAAATTTGAATAGAGTCCAAATAGAGTCTTCTAGAAGTTGGATCTCACCTGAGATATCAGTAAAGATGGGATATAAAGGCCATGGTTTTGAGAATTTTAGGCTCATGCGAGTCCCATGTTAGGGTTTTGACTGGAAGTAAGATAGGCATGTGAAGAATGAAGGAGAAGGGGATGGAGAGAAGTCATCATGTCAATTTGGCTAGCATTCGATATTATGGGATCCCTACTCTTATTCTCCAAGGGGAAGTGTTGCCATTGATGGTCAGGACATGCCAAAGTGGTAGGCGTTGTTTACGTTGTGCTCTTGTAGCCAATGAGGTGAGACAATGTCGCGAGAGTCGAGCTGCAACAACCACCCCAGAACAAAGTCGTGCACGGATGACGAATGGGTAGCCTCTCTGGGTAAATGGTCAAAGAAGGAAGTGGATCCCAAGGTGGATCCATGACTAAGAGAAAATCATGAGAGGAGGTTCTCCGCGGACTGGTCTCCTTAGATCTCAAATCAACAGTTTTGATCAATCCAGATCAAGTTAGTTTCAAATTTTCAAATCTTGTGATAGAAAACTCCATTTTTACCAAACAAGGTGTCTATGGAAATCTATGATGTATTCTATTTTTTAGTTATTGATTAGAAGGGTCTTTTTGGTGTCTTCTATCTAATATGATTTTACTAATAAAAGATATGATATTTTAATGTGTTGTTCATTAAAAATAGTATAAGACTTTTAAAATTGATGAATATTTTCCATAAGTTGTATTTTGATGTATTTAATAAGACTACAAATTCTAATTTATCTGATTTGAAGTCTTACCTATGAATTTGATAGAAACCCTAATATGGGTACTTTGCGAATTTCACACATTGATTGACAATGAAACGATATGAGATTTTCACCTAAACCCTAATATACTATGCTCTTACTATTTTTAGAAGTTTTTGTAAATTTTCATGTAAATTTGCGTTAGTAGTTAATTCATGAACCTAAGTGGCCATAGTGTAAGATAATTAATGATTATTTGTGGATCAATATGTGATCTATATGGATTATTGGTATGTGATATGATTTTAAGCATATATTCCCTTTTCTTTACATGTTATTCAGTAATAGTACTATGTGTAAGTATGTTTGAGGGTTTATTTAAGTTAATTATGTATATATCCATGTATTAGTTCATAAAATTATTATTTTTAGTTCATATGGGTATATCATGATATCATTGATGTATAACATGGGATTTTGGAAATTAATATAATATTAAAAATTAAAAGTAGTTTTAACTCAGAGTTATCGAATGAAATAAGAACTCTAAGTTAGCATATAAGGCTAGGATGATGGGGTTTGGGATTTAAAACTAAAAAAGGAAAAGTATACATGGACTAATAGTACTATGATGATGTCCAGGTTATTAAGTTATGTAAGTTGGGATCAGGATTACCTTAAAGATACCCTTAGTGCAAAAGGTAAGTGGGCCATGTCCATTGAATTTCATTATTAGTATGATTCATACTACACCTTCGTACAAAGTAACTTAGAGATTAAGTTATTGTCAAAACATAGTGTTTTATATCATGTCATGCTTTAAGTAATCAGTTCATTCGGTTTGAGTTATTATGCCAGATTATCATAATTCAAGTAGTTGAGACTTACATCACTTTTAGATACTCAATATTTCTAGTATCAGTTCAATTTACTTCTTAAGCCTATAGACTAAGATGTCACATATCTAATATCAGAATTTAATTTAATAATTCGATTCAATTACAACTTCAGATTAAGATTTATCTAGACAATAAGAATAACCGTCAAAAAATCTAGACAAAAAGAATATCGAATTTTAGATTTAGAGTTAGATTCAGTTTAGAATAAAAAAAAATATATATAGAGATAATAGATCAAATTCGAAGATAGAAAATAAGAACAAATTTAAATATAGAAATTAAGAAAAGATTCAGGGATAAGTGATTAAAACATAGAATAAGAAATTAAAAATAGAGATAGAAAATGACATTAGAATATTAATTATATACATTAAAGGATAAACTCTCATCATAGATTCTCTAGATGACCCAGAGGGTTCACTGCACCAGACACTATGGGTGTCACAGAGGACATGTTGTGCCAACAAAGGGTGTGTTTCACTATAGACATAACTTTAGTGTCAACAAAGGGCAGGTTGTGCCAATAGAGGGTGAGTTGCGCCATAGAGGAAACTTTGGTGTCACAAAGGAGGACTTATCATATAATGGTTGCCACAAATAGATAAAAGACAGAAATAAAAGACACATCAATTCGATATAAGTATATAGCTTTAAGATATTAGTTCAAATTTCACTTATATGATATTTGTTTTATCTAATTCACAATGCAATGTCACTTACTCTAACCTAGGTTTCTCTTTGTGCATGGTTGGGGATGAAATGTCTACATGTATTAATCCTCAGGAAGAGAGGTCAACATAGAGGATTCATCTAATGTTTTAAGAGGTGGGCTTGGTGGGGATCCATCTACACGATTCAACATATTAAGATAGACTACATGTTTTAGCATCATGTATATAGGATTTTTATGCATAGTGAAGTAACCATGATTCTTTTCTTGAGAATTTATTAGATTTTATTTCATACACAGTCTGTAATGGTTCTTATCTATCATTATTTTAATGCTAATCATGTTAGTAATACTCCCCGATTGAAAAAAATAGCTTTCGCTCATGCAATTAGAAAATTGGGGTGTTGCAAAATAAAAGCGTAAAAATAAAATTGAACCAATTAAATGATATATGTATTGGGGTTGGACTAGGATTACCACCAATAGCCATGCTTTTACCCAACGAATCAACTACTAAAATTTAATAATCAAATTAGGACCATGTGGATTTGTGTCCTTTTGGTGCACAACTCTCACAAGGGTCAAAATTCCTGCAAACTACTGATCCCAACATTTGTGAATCCTCATCCAAACGCCCAACATGTTATTATCAATGATCTCATCAAGAAACATGGAATTACCATATGATGTTTGAAACAGATTAGTTGAGTGCATCAACATGGGTTATAACAAACAAGGTGGCTATGTAAAAAGATAAAAAATTAGGTGATTGTTTCAAAAGATCATGGATTCATTCTTGTGAGGATCAAATATCTTGGCACCCCCACAAGAATATAATCATTCTACCAAGAAATAAGTATGAGATTAGATGGATAAAAAGATAACAATCACAATTAAGGGATTATGGATTCATTCTTGTGGGATTCTGAGATTACATCACGCCACAAGAGTATATCAATTCATCCAATGTCAAAGCAAAAATGGAAGGAATGCATTTATTTTCTGAAACAATGGAGTTGATTACATCAAATAAGAATAGGATATGGGTCTAGTTCCCATGTTCCAGTAGAGAACTACTCACATATAACAAAAAAAGAGAACAAGAATAGGCCCAAGAGGGGCTTTGGGGGATAGAAAATGTGATGTATATGCTTTGGAGTCCCCACCCCTTTTATAGGGTAAAAGAAGGGGGGAAAACCCAAGAGGTTGGAGGATAGATTTCTTTATACAGGGTGTCGATCGATCAACTCTATTAATTGATTGCTTCACCCTGAAGTCACATTGTTCAAACCTTGACCACATTGATTATTTTAACAATAGGCATTTGACTGAGTTTTTATTTGAATTCTTTCTTCCACAAAAAGGTATATGGAATCAACTAACTTTCTATTGTGCCTTTTTATAACATTAATTTCTTGCCTAAATGGAGGGATTATTGAGTTTCTTTCTTTCCAAATTTTGACCATTTGACTCTCTTTGTTGCTGATTCCCACAATAAGTAGTTGATCAACTCATAAATCCAGTCGACCTACTTTCAAGACATTCATGATACATTTTCATGTAGAGCATTCAATTTCCTTTCTAACGCAAACTTGCACATTAAATTCTGCAATGGGGTGTAAAAGTTATGAGGATTTTGGTGTAGGGCATATATACCACAAATGTTGGAAGTTAAAAGATTTGGTGCATGTGAGTCGACTGAGTGGATGAGTAGGTCGATTGATTGAGAGTTTTGGGAGGTGGTAGATAGACAATTGAGCTGCTCTTTCATGGACCTTTTTGGGTTTTTGATGGATTTAATCATTTCCCTGCAAAAGCCTATAAAAACTAATAAAAAATCCAAATAAAAGGGTGAAAAACTAAACTAAACAAATTGACTTTACAACTAAATAATAATAATGAAATGCTCCTAAATAGAGATAAAAAATATGCAATTATGGCATATGGAATTATCATTGTTTGAGTAGGACTCCCTGCTCTAGAGTGGAAACCTCATTGCTAGTAGTCCAAATATTCCAGCACACTCCTGTAAAGATCACATCTAGTTGAGCCAAGCCAAATATGCACAAATCTTGTTGTCTTTGTTAAGATTTAAAAAATGAGGTGGGAAGATGATTCATTTCCATATCCACCTACTATTAACATAGTCTCGCCGAAAATGTAGGAGGGCCTCCTCACAATTGTTAGGACGTGGGCATAGGTCTGAAATTTTGATGTGCATTCATATTTTTCCATATTTATGAGGTTGGTATTGTGGGTCATAATCCACATGAAAATATTGACCCTCTCAGGAGTTTTAAGTCTGCAAATACTTTTCCTTGCAATGTATTTCTTTTTCTCAGCACATCCATATTTACATGGATCTTGAGATTAGGATGCCATGAGATTCATGTTTCCCAGACAAAAGGTCTTTGCCTGAATATGGGATTGGTGGTGGGATGCCAATGATTCTCTACCATGAGCGAGCTGGAAGGTGTTGGTGTATAAACTATCAATCCTAATTCCCATCTATGGTGATCATGGATCCTACCTGTAGGTCCTCCAGATGACGATATTCGAGTCTGCACACCAATTTATTTGCCATACATTGGTGTGTAGGCCATCTCTTAAAATGTATCTTGAGTTTAAATTTAGTGTTTAAGTTGTATCTTGCATTTAACTTGGATCCATGATGACGATATTCGAGTCTGCACACCAATTGATTTGACATACATTGGTGTGTAGGCCATCTCTTAAGATGTATCTTGAGTTTGACTTTAGTGTTTAAGTTGTATCTTGCATTTAACTTTGTGGGTCATAAGAAGGGGCCAACACTGAAATTCGTTTAAGTTTTTTTTATAAAGGATTCTTGAGCTATTAATGCTTCAGTGAGGAGGAGTAGGTCTTCTACAAAGTAGATGTGCGAAAAGAGGGATCCATTCTTGGATAAGTTATTTGGCTTCCACCGACCTTATGCACTACATTGTTAATGGACCGACATAACTTCTCCATACATAAGATGAAGATGTAAGGGTTGAGAGAATCTCCTTGACACACTCCTTGACAAGATTTTGGTGGTGGCAGTAGGACACCTTCCCAAAGGATAGAAGATGAGTCTGAGGTGATGATTTCCATGGAAAGTTTCACTATTTTTGTAGTGTGTCTCTGATAAAATCCCAATTCATCCTACCAAAGGCCTTGGAGAGGTCAATTTTCATAGCAATGAGAGGTTTCTTTCCCTTCTTGAAACACATTGATTAGATTTCCTCATGGATATGAGGATGTTGTTTATGATTCTTTGGCCTGGGATAAATCTAGATTAAGTCAGGGCAATCCACTCATTTAAATGTGTCTTAATTTGTTCGCTATGATCTTATAGATGAATCTTTAGATAGTTGTTGGTGAGAGAGATTGGGAAGAGATCATTACATGTTGTAGTTTTAATTGTATTAGGGGTCAAAGTAATGTAGGATTTTTCCAGGTCTTCACTCAAACAAGAAAGTGATTTTCATTGTTAGTATCATCAAACTTCAACATGCTCCCATTTATTTTGTAAGAAATCACTATGAACCCCATTCGGCCCACAAACCTTCAAATGGTTCATAATGAAGATAATCCTTTTGGTCTCCTCAGTAATGGTGGTTTCTATAGCTAATTCTTGGTGATGGTGATGACCCAGGCCTAGGAAGGAGCCAACGTAGGACAACATGGAGTTGGTGCGTTGGCTAGTTAGTATGGTGTGGAAGAAACTATGGACATGTTGTTTATGTAGAGCATCGTCGGTAATACAAATTCCTTCAGAATCCTTCAACATGGATATCTTGTCTGTTTGTCTACTTGCTTTGATGTAAGAGTGGAAGAACTTAATGTTTTCGTCACCAAGATTCAACAAATTAAGGAGTGCCTTGTATTGCCAGTCCACTTCCTCACCATGTAAGATGAATTGTACTTGCTCCTAGATTTTCAATATAGCATAATTCATTAGAGGTGATGTAGTTAAGGGGAAGGGATACATGTAATTCATTGACCTCTTGTAAGATTGCATTCTTGAATTTTTATTGGTGCTTCATATGGTCGGTGTTCCACATTGTTTTGCAGGGGCAAAGGATTTGAGAGCCTTGTTTAAGGGTGCATTGTTGTTCCAATTCTTGAGGATATGTTGTTGGAAGCCTGGTCTCATGTTCCAACTTGGTTGAGTTCTAAAGGGGATGACATCTGGCTTGGTAACTTTTCCATGGCTAACCAGGATCGGGTTTTGGTAGGAGAGGATGTGCGGTAAGACTATGACCTTTGCACATGGATTTTTATCAATCCATTTTTCATTTGTGAGTAGTCGATCCATTTTCTTAAATAGGCTGGCATGTTTGAAGGTATATCATTGTCCCCCAATGTGTAAGTCAACGAGGCAAGTGTGGACCAAGACATCATTGAATTTGGTGTTAGAGGATCGACCAAAGTATCTGCCACCCTTGTTCATAGGAATTGGACAACATTGTGTTGATATAACTGATAACCACCCATTTGATTTTATTAGACGACATCATATTAGAGAGATGGTTCAAGAGAAAGTTTCTCTACATGGGGTTGGGACCTCCATGCACGAAGGCAATGAATGTCTACTTGTTGATCTTGTACTGGATCAACTATCTGTAATTGAGGAGGAGATCCACATGCCATCGTTGTTGCTCCCAGAGTAGCCAAATGCCTTCAGAGAACCTAGTTGCTTTGATACGGTGAGAGGATAAAAAACCCATTTTCTAAAAAATGGAATGTGCCTTTGTGTGACTACATCAGGGCTCAAGGATGGTGATGAAAGACAATCTATGAGTGAATTTTAAGAAACAAACACATTCGATCTTGTTGTCTAGACAAGCGTCCTAGGTATTCCAGTAGATGTAGTTCATAAAAGAAACCATCGAGGGTCACACTAGGTTATAAGTGGTTGTTCAGCAACCTTGGAATCAGTTACTTCATCTTCCATTTCCTCTAGGGAAGAGGAACCTAGAATGAACAATCGTTTGGCTTAAATAACTTTATTTCCATCAGGTGGGACTACCGCCTTCCCTTTCTTTTTTTTGCGATTTGGGCTCATTGGAATGGTTTGAGATATAACTTTCCTATTCCACAGAATGACTCCACCGATCATGTCTAAACTAGTCGACTGGGATCCAAAGTCGTAGGCTAACTCAAAATCAGTGTCTATGATTAGGTTCCATGCATGACCTTCTAAAGTTTCATCACCCACCAGGTTGATAAGGTGTTGTCTTGGTTAGAAGTGTTGGAGTTATGGGGGTGGGATTTGGAAAATGTATACAATTGAGTTGCCTCTCCTAGGAGGGTCAGGAGGATGTGTCTTCTTATTCCTTACACATTCTGCCATTTTTTTGGATTTTCAAGGTGCGGCAAGATGTTTTAATCCATACAATAGTCTAGTTCCTCAACCTGTAGTGGTTCTTCTCTCAAGTTTCGTTGATCTTGGATAGGTTTTTGACTGTCATCCACTACCTTATTATCATTCCTCTGTAGTAGTTGTCACTTCTTGAGTTCTTTGCATGCATATCTAGGGAGCCACTACCTCTGGAGGGGATTGCACATTGATAGGATGTTTGTTAGAAATGTGGGAATAGTTTTCATCCTCATGTCCCATCTTCCCGCACTTTATGCAAATAGACTGGAGTGATTGTATTCAATTTTATATATTTCACCATGAATGAAAATCACAGGGAGCAATGACTTCGATGTGTCAAATTCAAGTGTGATTCTGGAAAATTTACCATGGTTTCTTAAAGAAGTTATGGCATCGATCTATAAAGATTTGTCAATTAGGTTGCTGACACCCCAAAGGAGTTAATTTGGATGTAAGTGTATAGGTTAATCAGGGATTCTTGTCCAGACCACGAGCCTCCTTGGGATTTCCTCAAACTACCTAATGTGGGGACACCAAGATAGGTGACAAGATAATTTCCAAAGAGGTTCCATGGTTTGACAATAAGGACTTTGATATAATCTTCATAGCGTAGAAGTTATACCACACATTACATGTTGTCTAGGTCAATCATATGAAATGGTTGTTGTAAGTAAAATAGCCTGTTGATGAGGGTGCCATACCTAATGTTGATGCCAATATCCTTAATGGAGACTGAGTATTTTCAGGGTTCCAAGAGGGGTTGGTATACCTCCTCCCTAACCAAGAAGGATGATAACACCCTACTTGTGTCAAGATGATAACAGATGATTTCAGAAGATCGGTAGAGATATGATCCTTGTTTGATGAGTTCAACTCTTACCCATGAAAAATCCTTTTAGCTCTCTTTGTGCTCTGTGTTACCATTTTAGACCGCACTATCTAAGTTTTATTCACAAGGGTTCTGCATGTAATGACCTCGAATCTAGGTATCAAATTCCATTTCCTTTATCCTAAAATTCTTAAGCTTTATTCCTTTCTTTAATTATTTTGAGTAGTGTCTTTGATCATTAAATAATTTATCTATAGAAATAGACTTTATGTGACTTCAAGAATTTGGAGAATTAATTTCACATATATTGCTACAATCATATTCAATCTAAGATGTGGGGGTAAAATATGATATTATAATTCATGTTACCCTTGAGAGAGAATTAGAAGGGAGAAAACACTCAAAGCCAATCTTAACAATAAAGAAAACAAATGATTCTTATATTAGAATAATTAACATACATTTATTAATATTAATACCTAACATTTTTAAAATGGACTTATTAGATCAGAGTTATGTACTTTGATGGGTTTGATTGTCCAGCCTATTAAATTGGGGGTCCAATTGAGGTTAATTTCACCCTTTAATTGCCTTGAAGAGAAATATATAAGGTTGGATTTAATATTTTGATTTCATTGTCATGCTAGTTGACCAAGGTTTCAGCCGCTTATTGCTATTTTGATCAAAGCGAATATGCTGAGGATGGACATGGGGTTCATCGTCCTTCCCTAACAAACAGTGAATATGCAGGCATTACTCTGACCTGAGGGTCTCTTCTACCGATCGCACACTCGTAGTTCCATCTGTGCTCATGGATTCAACGATAATGGTTTCGGGAGAATGATGTGGATACAGAGAACCCTCAATTGCCTTATTTGGTGCCTTGAGCGAAAAATGCCCAAAAGCACCTCTAACGAGCTCCGTAGTCACAGTCACTGTGCCTAGCCACCGTGCCTTTTTTAGACCCTAAAACCATGAAACCAAACACCCTAGCAGTACCACCTTCCACCAGTATTCCCTACTCCCAATTTCTTCTGAGCGTTGTTGGATTCACATGTCGGGGTGGTTGTTATCTCTAGTGAGTTAACAACTAGGGATGTCGTTGTGGTTGATCTCTGGTCAATTGAAGGTAATGGCACCATCTCGGGCCCCTACACCTTCATTCCTTGCTTCCAATTTGCACTGGTTTTACTCAAGACATTGGGTCGATGAAAGTCCCCTATTTTCACCATGGAAGTACCTCTCTGTGTCTTCATTCCGTCGTGCCTATAGTAGTAACTTTAAAATTCCATCCTTGTCCTTGATGAAGCTTAATGTTGATTGTTAGTAGTTCCCATGCACATCTGTGGTTTTTTTTGGTCTTCTTTCTGCCCACAATATCATCTCTGAATTTCCATCTTCTACCTATGTCAGTATCGTCAACAGTGGTGGTGGCTGGTTGAACGCCGAGATTGGTTTTCGGAAGCGTGAGTACAAATTAGGTCTTTAAAGGGAGAAGCTCTATTCATAATCACATTATTGGTTTGTCATTTTGAACATGATTCACATAAAATGTTGTTGTGGTTTGATGTCGGAGAACTTCAGGTTCATGGCTCTATTTGCACTTCATGTCTAGGTTAGGTGAGGATGACCAGATGTGTGAGTGCCAACTAATTTGATTCTGTATTTCCAATTTACAATAGGAACTCATCTTGACTCCACAATTTCATGAGTCTTTCTTCATCCATCGAACTGAGTTAGGAGAAAGTGAATGAGATTGAGAATGTAGGGATTAGGTAGGACGGCTAGCCACCAGCGAGGTGTTGATGTTTTTAAATGGATTCATCCATGAAGGGAGTCCTAATCCTTTCAAATTGCTCCTACAGTAGAGCGCGAGGGAGGGGAATGTGCCCAATGCTTCTGAATCACAACCTCCGCCAGCTGACACTGAGGTTTGTGAAATGAGAGGGCATAATTGTTGTTTTGACTTGTTTCATTTAATCAAGAAACCTGAGGTTAGTATGAATTAGTAAATCAATACAAACATCAGCAGGGGATTAGAGGTTTACCTATGTGTGAGTGAGTGACGTCGAATCAGAAGTTTTTTTGGGCATTCACACATGCCTCTGAGCCCAATAATGAGTTTTCTCAGGGAGTGTTTAATTGGGTGAAGCACTACATGAGGAAAAAAATTAACTCTATGTACCATTTTATGTTTAGGTGGTGATATTAAACTTGACTCAGAACTAGGTGATATTTTGTCTAACTTAAACAAGACTAGAGTTATGCACTCCTCCCTATTATAACTGGGCATTATATGACTAAATTTTCCCATAGTGAGGCAACTTTTGAAATACTTGCTCTTGTTACAACAAATCGTATACGCTCATTTGGGCTATTGTTATTCTTCTAAAATTACTATTATCATGTTTAATTGGGTCTATGATAGCACCTGCTTTTATGCTTAAAACTTGCCACATATGTTTGTGAAAGGTGTATCTAGCCACTCTATTTGTTCATGTTAGATAATTCGGCTAGTTTAACTATAGTAGGCTCTTATGTGTAACCATTAGGGTATGCTTTTCTACCCAGTGTATGCTTTTCTACCCTTATATATACAGAGGCGTGCTTTTCTACCTAGGTTGTTCTTTTCCACCCATTTTACTTAGGTCAATGACTCAGTGCGGTCATGGCCCTACTATAGTTACTTTAATCAAATATATCGACATGCAAATATTTATGTGATTAGAATGGTGATTATGGAAAGGACTGTGATTCTAACTGTTTAATTATACTACCTCATTCTTTTCCAAAATCCTTCTCTTGTCACTTCTCATTGAAACTTACCTAGTCTTAATGTCCCCCTCTTTGATGAGAACATCTTACATTACTTTTGAAATGAATATTGCCCTAGTCAATCTTGTAATGTACATACTCAGTTTTATTGACTCATACCTATTTATTTCCAATCACGGGTGATGTTCCCTACCACCAAGGTGCATATCAGCCTGTAGACGCCTCAATTGAGGGACAAGAGCTAGCGGGCCCAGGATTTGAGGATAACGTGCAACAATAGTTCATGACTTATGAGATGGCTAGGTTTCCAACTGCAATAGATACATTTAGTTATGGTTCTCTTTATTTTTCAAATTTGACATGAGAAATGTTATTGAAACTATTTTGAATATGTAATGATTTACTTTCTTCTGTTGCTATACTTTTATCTACTCTTGATGAACATTCAATTTTGAGAATAATTTGGCACCCAATTATCTGTTTGTGCTGAATGAAATTATGGGTTGTGTTTGTTTATTTTCAAATTAATTGTAAGGAGTGGTCCCTACGGGTCCCACCCCTTAGACTTCTTCTCATCCTCTAAATCATAGTATCTTATGATTAAAGCAGTTTTGTTCAGAGCATGTCCGGGTTGGGGAAGCCCCTACGACTCACACCACTGGATCACCCTACGCCCTTATGTGACATTGCTACAGTTTCCATTAAGACTAGCATAGAACAATCATATTATAATCATTAATTTTTAATACATATATTTACAGGTGTTTTATGTGTGAAGGAATCTCATAGAGTTAATACCATTGAGCTCATGTTAGTGGGATCTTCTCTCATTTCTACTTGTTACAAATAATATATTTCACGATCTTGGAGACACCAAGCCCATTGTTGGTACCACTGGCATCTTACTAATATCTTCAACAAAAAATTACGCAACACAAGTATAAAGTGGGTTTACGCTAACATCTTAGTGTTTTACCTGAACACTAAAAAAGTGGGTTTTTAAATAGACAAAATAGTGTAGTACACGTCAAAAGTAGGTGATGCAAACTACAGATCCGTAATGAGTTTTAAACGGTGATTCTTTTGTTTCTGGATATATTGAACAAGTATACAATGCACTATAGTGAAACTAATTTTCCTAGAGAATCTATCTATCTGAATTCACAACCATTCTTTTAAATCAGTTTGTTAATTTAAGATTTTTAATTTTATGATCAAACAACTCAATTATTTTATTTGGTCTAGCTGATCTATTTTTTTAGTAGTAATCTCTAGTTTTTTGATTCCCTGAGTTTGAGGATCAAGTACATGGTGTACTAGTTTCGCAAGGATTTACAAAACTATTATATAGTGAGTTCTAATCTTCTCAATATGAGTAATATGATTAAATAATAAGTGGAGTGAGGGGTCATCGATGTATGTGCCAAGAATGTCATCAATTTATCTAGATCCATATTGTGGAGATGAAATTGATTCCTTACAGTCATAAAAGGATTATGAAAAGGATTTCATGAGTGCAAACACAAACCTTGAAGATTAGATCACCAGGATTTAGGGATGCATCACCTGGTGAGTGATAGTGGCCCTAAATCATATGTTCTTATATTCTTGTGATTGATACCGACCCTAAATCCTTTGTCATTAAATTATATGTCCATAAGAATGGATTATGAGGAAAGTTTATTATGAAATGTTATAAGACTAAGACAAGATAAACTATTGATTTAGACCTATATTGTATGCATTATATGTTGAAGTGATTGTAGAGAGGTTGAGCGCCTTATTGTATACATGAAAACCCTATGGTGGACTAGTGTTTATTTTAGCAATTTTAGGGTGGTTAGGTAAACCCTATGATAACGATAGTATGTTGTTGATATGAGAATTAGGTGTATTAACTTCTATATGGTGAGGTATGATCCAAATAATTGTAGTGCTAACAAATAGAAATTGATATTGAGTAGGCATGAGATGTGTTCATTTTATATTATGTTTACTACATGCTAATGACCTTCTTTAGAATATATACATTTCTATATGCAAAATGGTTACTATGCTTTTATTAGATAAATTCTTGTCTTTCATTTACCTTCTTAATTAGAACATGATCAGTGATGTTTGATCACAAGTAAACTCTAATATTTTCTTATTATGAAAATCTTGTATATCTATTATGTTTAATAAAATTGGAACACTTGTCTTTTGTTGTCCTCAAGTTTAGAATTGTAGGATATGGACATGGTCTGGCTGGTGGGGTGTCACAACAATGGTGTTAATATTGTTAGAACTATATAGTAAGACACAGACTCTGTTGCAATTCTTTAAAATTAATCACTTGTTATAAGTATGTACCTATATATTTAGTAGATCTTGATCAATTATTATATATGCTCTTAAAGGAAAATTAGGTAATTATGATTTGATTTATATGATGTCATTCTAGATTACCAATTTTAACTTTATAATCCATAATTATTTTATGTTGGACTTATCAATTTGACTTATTAAAAGTATCTACTCTTTTATTTTGGATTTGATATGCCTAGTCTATTATTCATAGATGTTACTTAGATATATTGGGAATTTTACACTCATTTGGGATCAAAATCAGTCCCACATTGTTTGTTTGAAATGGATTTAGGTATAATGGCATACACCGATGAGATTTTTATAAAGAAAATATAAATATCTATAAGTGGGATTAAACTAGACATGTATTCTCACCATACTAGGTGGGAACGCTACCACACTTGTTTCTTTTATGCATTTGCAATCTACTGTAAGCAAAACTGTGTATAGATTATAAGATTGGGTTTGCTTTTAATGAAATTGAATGAGGTTGGTTAATGAGTTAACCTGTGGACTTCATCTCCTTTTAGCTTTTGTTATGATATTTTATGGAAAATTAAAAATTCATTCTTTTTCTACTTAACCATTTCGATTGAGTTCATCAAAACTTTGATTTTTGGTTCTTAACTAGCTTTAGGTTTAGAGATTTTCTCCAACAATGGGCATTTATACTATTCAAAAGAGAGGTCTCTACAACTTGCGATTAGAACCATGTTTCATTCATGCGACCTGAGAAATAAAAAAGCATCAGAGAGAAAATTTTAAAATTTTGGTTAGATGAGTTAAGAAGATAAATACTGATATGCAAGTAGAGGTGGTATTATCCTACTCAAGTACTTGAAACCAGCATAAATTATAGATAGTGTACATTATTACCAAATTTTCACTATAAGTGTAATTATATGAAATTTGAACACCTAAAGGTGAGAGAGGGGCATGGTAACATGCAATGAATTGGGAATGATGAGGAATGACTTTGTGTTATCTAGATATACCTAAATAAAGTTTAATGTTTGATGACAAATATAGTGCAGTTGATGTAGTTTGAAAGAAATACAACAAAATTAAGAATATAGAGGAAATTTTTTTGGGGAACAATGCAAAGAAATAAATGAAACAAGAAAGAAAAAAAAAGATGAAAAAGGTGCAAAAATTTACCATATCTTAATTGATTACCCCAATAGTCCAGACATGCTGGAAATAAGTGTGTTGATCTTTATTTTGGTAAGAGTAGGAATTTTATAGTTTTAAATATCATAAGTTCGAAAACTCTCACCTTACCCTCCAAAGGAATCCTATACATCCTCTTTTGAAGATCTTAGAATCATAAAAATACCTTTTCTAATAATCTTCCTTCCCTCTCACCTCATCTAGGTTAGAAACCATGAACGGTAGAGAGAAGAGAAGAAAATACAATTGGAGGGTTTAGAGGAGGGTTCATAAGAAATTTGGAACTGTAATGAATAAGAACAAATTCTTATAATTAATAACCATCTTTGCAACCAATTTCATAATCAAAAGCAAGGTAGAAGAAAAAGTAAGAAAACTTTAGGTCTCTCTCTCTCAAACCTTGAATCTCTCAGTTCTCTATCAATTCCAAAATCTGGCCGTGGTGATGTATTTTATTACATTTTAGGGTGTTAGCAAACTAATGTAGATGGTTTATGGTCCTTCATATACTTGCAAACAAGTCCAAATATTTTTTCTTTTTATTTTTCATTATTTTTTTCAACTTCATTGTTGCATTTCTATACCATGATTATTGCTGAAAAGAAAAATATAATGTTTGGACTTGTTTGTGTGTATCAGGCATATAAACCAATATACAATGGTTAACTAGCACATCACTCAATGTTTATCAACAGTCCCAGAGCTCGGGATTGAGAGGAGAAATGAAGAAATAGGGTTTGAAGAGAAAGACCTAGGCTTCTGATATTCTGGAGTTTCACCTTGATTTTGGCAGGGAATAGTATGAAAAGAAAATATTTAATGTAATAATATAATCTTTTGCATTATCCTATAATAAAATTTTAGTTTTTTTTATCTCCTCCTTCTAAACCCTAAGAAACCTTATTTCTTTCCCTCTCTCTGCCTTTCACGATTAAGTAAAAGAGGAGGAAGATGGAGTTTCTTTAAGATTATTGGATATTAAATAGTAGTAGGACATCATTGATATCTTTTGGTGTTTAGGTGAGTGTTTTAGTCCTTCATCAGATATCTAAACGTGTGGAAAGCCTAATCATGTGTGATTAAAGGTCAACCGGCTTGTTGATTGCATTCTAGACTATTGGGTTATAGATTGGGGAAATGCATGGGAACTTTTTACCTTATAATATACACTCATTCTATGTGAATAATACTTGTTTTAGTCATGCATTATGAAACATTATCCTTTGAGTATTCTTGGCAAACAAACTGCAATATTTTATGCTAGTATTGCCTTAATTAACCTAAACAAAGAAGATGATTTGAAACTAACTAAACATGAACACAATGTAGTTTAAATTGATCAAAATTGAAGTAAATGTAGTTTTTTATTAGTTCATAATGAATATATGATAAATTCTAAATGTTTGGCGTGTGAGAGTCAACACAACTATTTTTATTGAGATTTTCATTTTTTGGTTAGTGTTGAGAACCAAGCTCAAATAAGTCAATGACAAGATGTATGCTTGTAATTAATACATGTATTTTATAGCAGTCAATATTATAATTTATATTTTTGTGAATATCCTTATTGATTTGTAGTACACATTAATTAGGTTAATTATTATTACTTATTCATGGTGATGTATAAAGATGTCATAAATTAACATGACTTCACCAAAACCCTAAAATCTAGTGTGTAAAGCCCAAATTCAGGATAAGATCGTGATGATGTTAAGAAATAATCCTAATTAAGCATTTGTTAAGAAAATTGAAAGTAAGAAAAATTATTAAGATAATATTACTGTGATGCCTCTATTTTGGTGTATTCTTAAGATTAAATGATGTATCCCACAGGAGTGCAATTTTTCATCAAATAATCATCCGAGTATAATTTGATAATAAGTAATTAAATTCTGGTAGAAGTAATCGTGATCTACTATAGTTATTCTCATGATCCACCACTGCATATTGATCATTGACAACTTACAACTTGTTGATGCATCCGGGTAACAAGAAATTTGTTTATTTTGTCTTTACTATTGATCAATTGCAAGAAACTCTATCAAAGGAAGTAGTTAAAATGTGGTAATGATGGAGTATATTGGTGGTCAAATAACCTTTTTATGTATTTTTCCGATATTTCTAAATAATTTTAAAATACAATTTCATGAATAGTGAATTGTGATGTTGATAACAAATTAGGGTGATTATCATCCATGGTTAGTTGTTTGTAAACATCACGGTGAATGGGAGAACAAATTCAGAACCTGGTAAAAAACATGTATTTGTATATTTATCGGTTATAGACATTTGTTTTTCACATGAAAAAGAACTTGAAATCGGATAAGGGCACAATTTTCAGCAAGAAAAACTATTCTAAATTGCCATGCATAATTTCTCTAATTAGGTCGTCACATTAAAATTCAAGCAATGATGATAAATCAGTGCTTCTAGTGAGGCTCTATGGTCTAATAGTGATTAATTTTATCATTATAATAACAAATTCGATTCTTCGGCTAGTGACATAGTGCTTTCTTAGAAGGAGTAACAAAAATAACGGATTGGATTGAGACAACATACGTAATCCGTGAAGATATTTTCTGGACTTATCCCGACGATCTAAGAGGTTGTGTACTAGGCGGCCCAGCTTCAACTCCCTTGATTGGTGACCAAACCCGAAACGCCCAAACGCGATATGCTCATCATGAAACGACCCGTGAGATGGGCTTCAAAGGCGAAACAAGCAGTCGAGAGGTCTGATCGGAAACAAGCAGCAGCACGTTAGTATCTTCCTAAAGATCCGGACCCTGCTGGCCATCGATGAGCTCGACACCGCTGCAGCGCTGCTTCCTTCCAAGTCATGCAATGGATCACAATTTCTGCCTATTGTCCAGTCCAGATCGCCGTCGTGTGATGATTCGCGTCCGTGCACAAGCTTAGCAGCAACGTGTTTAGTGAACTATAACTTGTTTTCGTAGGGGAAAATCTTTTGTTTTGTTCTTGCAACTCAAGCTTTTAAATATTTATATAATAAACGGGAGTCAGTTGGCTGTTGTCGAGCTGCTCCAGATTTTATTTTTTATTTACTCTTTTAGCTAAAATTGATCTGTTTTCTTTTTCACAGACCATTTTTTATAAAAAAAAAATCAGTTCCAATTGCTTCCTCGGTTCAATTTTAAAAATATTTTTTTCGGTATGCTTCTTGGATTATTTTTTATGTTGTGGATGGAATTGGTATAAAAATGTCGCATTTTGAGTGTGTGTTCTATCAGTCGGTGTGTGCGTGTGTTCCAGTAGTTTGGTGTGTTCATCATTCCAAACGGTCTGTTTGTCCTAATAGTTTTTTTGAATACTATTAAATTCAATCTATTTGAGTGACATGTTTCTGTCTGCGAGTTTGGCAGTATAGTATTAATCATACACTTTATAAAAAAATTAATTAGTAGATCAGAGGGGCTGTTGGGAAATATGGTAACAAAGTATAGCAGCGGAAACAAAAAAGTTTATCTATTCATATTCCCATAACCGCAAGATCGTGTCAACTAATTATAAAATAGGAAAAATAGTTTAACGAGTTGTACATAGTCCTGGAGCAAGTTCAACAACAACAAATCACTTCAACACAAATATCTTCTATTTGTTCTTATACGGTTGTTGTGCAGCTCCTGGTCTTCACCACGGACAACGAACACGACAGTTTTTACAACGACTCCTATGGTCTCGCCACGGACTGCAAGCTGACTTTACTCTCCTATTAACACCCAAAAGACTCTTGCCTCTAGAGTGGTCTACACAGACCAATTAGAACTCTTGTCGCTCAACTACAACAAACAGGAAGTAGTTGTTCTTTTCGTTGGCGTACTAGCCACCAACTTACTCGTACAACAATAATCCTTAGTTTTCTCTCCAGTCGCTATCCCTCCTTTATCGGGTAGGACATGTTTGGGCTCTCTCAGTTACCACAACCAGAGAGGACAAAAATTGTCAGACCAACTAATTTTTAATTGTATGTGTTATTGTTATATTCTGGGAAGCCCCCAGTACCTCTCAATTAATAGGCGGTATTAGGGCTAGGGTTTTCAGTCCATTCAGGATTTGTACGAGAGTGGAAGGGACCGGAAGATCTTAAATTTTCATAACCTACGAGACACAAAACAGTCGTCTGGCACTGCGAGAAGGTCATCTCGTACTGGCAAACGGTCATCTAGTAGTTTTCCAGACACATATGAAATTGGCAATTCGTTTACGATTAATGCTAAGCATTAATTCCTTGCACCACAAGAATTGTCTAATTGAAACAATCTGAAAAAGTATCTAGAACCTTCCTCCGGCCTAGCAGAGCAATCTCGCACATGCCAGACGGTCGTCTCACTCTCCCAGACGGTCATTTGTTGAGCCGAGCAGAGCCGAACCAGTTGGTTCATCAGAATGAACCGGTCGGTTCACACCTCAGCTTCGACAGAAATTAACCAATTCGATTTCAGATTAGCCTACAGACCCAAACGGCTGTCTCAACACTTGAGACGTTCGTCTAGTGCACCAAACGGCCGTCTCACATTGTTAGATGATCGGATGGGGTACAGATAGCTGATCTATTGCATGAATTGAGTACGTAAACACTTTAGTAATCAATCCAATCATTATTCAAGATCAAACTCCTCTTCTAGGCGAGTTCCTTTGTGTGTGACCCTACAGGTCTCATATCATGTTGACAATGAATGTCCATAACTAATTTATGACATCATAAGCAAAGAGTGCTGCCTAGTCGCACATCAATGCTACCTAAGTGAATAGAAAGTTGGAGAACAACTTCAACCTACAATCTATGTACGGTGTTACAATGATTGTATAATTCTTTTGTGTCTAATTTTCAGAGTGAACTCGAGGCATGGACACATCATCCTCTCAACATTCATCTCATGTTTCTTGAAGCAAGGGCAGACTGTCTGCGATAATGTGACCATAATATCATATATTGATTCACATGTGCTTGCACATGTGTTTCCCGGTCTCGCTTATCAAGTGGCCAGGACATCATACTCCTGTAGGAGGGACAGATCATATCTCTATCACTCACAGTCTATCCCTATGTGTAAAAGTCACCCAATCATCACCGTTATAACAACCTATGTTTTCGGACTACTTTTGATGGTCAAAGCGTTGAGGTCTAAGAAACACAATCACCATATTCACTATGAGAGATGACTATGACTACCAATGATGGTTTTTATGTGTCACTCTCAAGGTGGGTCTGTCTGATACATCATTCCCTAATAGGTATCTATGTGTTTGGCTTGATATTGCGATATCATGACTAATGTGATTCTATAATCAACCAGCCCACACTCTAGTCTTATGTGTTATCTGTGTCTATCTACCTTCCACAATAACAACTGACTAGGGACATAACAAGAATGTATATACTCTTAGCATTCATATGATCACATTCTCCAAGTCACATACTTGAAGACGTGTCATTGAGTATTGCCATTCTTTAGACATTCATAATGCTTTCTCATTATCTCATAACTGAATCAAACATAATGAATTAGAAGCTTGCTTTTATGAGTATTAATCAAATGGTTTATGGTATATTCCATGTCAATCATCACATGATTGGCTCTATGGGCATACTTTAACAAGAAACTCCTTCTTGTACTTAGAGCCAATCACCCACGAATCTCATTCTTAGTGGTCCAAACATGTCCACCATGTTTCTGCTGTCAAGCGCTTAATCCAGCGAGTTTGCAACATTTTTCTATTAGTTGCTATATTTTATATTTCTTGTCTCTTCACTCTGAGATGATACCGCTGTAATATGGTATATGATATTCCTTGCCTAACAAGTAGCTCCATTGTTGTCACAGTATTACTACTGAGTCATCAGATGGTTGGAAGTTCTAGATCCATAAAATATCACTCTGTGTCCATAACACAAGTATACTCTTCTAATATAGAATAGAATTAATGTCTATTAGTTTGAAACCCTTCCAACTAACAACATTTCTCCTTTTAAATCAAATATATTTTATTGTGGTCACTTTGTCATTATGGAAGTTTGCACCAATGTAACCCTTTACATCTATTTTTTCCTTTATTGATATCTTTAAATTCTAGCAAATCTATCTTTAGGAACTTCTCAAGTACCAATAGATATCTTTAATGACATTCCAATAACCCTTACTGGAACTCACCATAATCTTGTCATGTCAATACATGCAAGATTTTATGGTCTAAACATATTCATAGCATTCATGATAGGTCCATTGCTACACCCTATGGCATCTTAATCATGGCACTTCCATTCTTAACAAGAGTTGGAACTTATGATTCATGAGGGACCAATATGGATTCTCTCATTGAATCCTTTAGAGTTGAACTCCTTCAACACATTGCTATTGTATTTGCTCAAACTTCCATTTTGAAATATTCAAGAACTATCTCATAGGTCTTGATCCTTGTATCTTAAGATGTTTCACTCAATCCTTCATTGTTGAAGGGGTTTTCCATTTTCATTATTGAAGTAATCATCCTTGAGCGACAAACTGCTTCTCTCTATAGGGCGCACTCCCTTCTATATCCTCCCTAGAGCCACCATGGGGGGGACTGACCCGTTGTCTGAGGGGGGACGTTTTCCCTCCTACCCCCAACTCTACCATTCCCCCTTCCTCTCCTCCTCTCCCTGATCAGTCAGCATCTCTGCCCCCCACACCCATTGTGACGGCTGAGACGATAGCTTGTTCTGCGGTGGTGGGCGAGGGTTGGAATGATCCTAGCACTGACGTCATAGTGGGGCGCACCTGGGCAAACACTCTATGCCAGCTGATGTCGGTACCTAAAAGATGTAGGTCGGTCCAGATTCCTACCGACCCGAAGACACCTCATTTCAAGGAGGGGGATCTGCGGTCGGGGATGAAATTCTTGGCTCCCATACTGGAAGGGGATGGATGACTTCAAGAAGTATGTTTTTGTTGCCCAAGTTTTGGGGAAGAAGTACCATCCCACCCAACTATATGGTTGGATGCTGAGAACCTGGAGGCCCAAGGGAGAACTCCAGATGTCGTCGATGAGTGATAGTTTGTTCGTAGTCAATTTCATGAATGAAAGCAATTTGAATACATTGCTGGACAAAGGGATATGGTTCTTTGATTCATAGTTGGTACTTACCAGGAGATAATCACCCCATGCTGACATTAGGCGGGCTGCTCTGACCTCAGCCCCGGTGTGGGCTACCCTCCCATATATCGAGAACCATTCCTCCAGAAGAGATATGACTATCATCGGGTTCGATGTAGGGACTCTAAGGGTGTTTGACTTCTCAGGTGGAGGCAATATGATGGGTATTGCCCATATGTGTATTGAGATCACTGCTAAGAAGACCCCCCACCGGTCGTTCTGATCGAGCAACTGGATGGAGAAGAACTTGAGATACGGGTGCAATACGAGGAGCTACCTGACTGATGTGATGCCTGCAAGGTGTTCGGCCATCAGTCTGGTCATTTCCCATAAGGTGACAGGAGAAAGGAAAGACAGCAAGAGTGTGGGTGTGCTGCTAGTAGGAGACCCAACCGTAGGAGGAGAGCTTCTAAAGCCATCCTATCAAGGAAGAAGGAACGGGAAGCTCTAACCCACCTGGCGGACTCCACTTCCAACGTCCCGGTCCAACAGGCGGAGGGGTCGAAAGAGATTGTCGGAGGTAATACATGTTCAACGGAGTTTGAGACAAGGGAGGTTGTGGTTGTTCTAGACATCAGAGCAGAAGTGATAGAAGATATGGCAGTGGATGGTGTGGCTACCCCTCCAGGGGAAGCTGAGAACCATAGTGACAATCAAAAGGGGAAGGTAGTGGAGGAAACTCCCTTCGACACCAGTATAGCCATGTACCCCTTACTTGCAGTGCAGTGAGGGGTAGTTTGGGAGGAGGACTGAACAACAAGGGTGGAAGGGGTCGCGTAACTCATGGAAGGCGTGGTGCTTCTAGCTCCACCAAATGAAGGTGGTAGCTTCAAATGTGTGCGGTGCCTCCCGACCGTACAAGCAAAACAAAGTCAGGGATATAATAAAGAAGCTAGACATATCTATTGTTGTGTGTTTGGAGACCTAGATCAAATAAGAGAGAAAGGAAAAGATGAAAGTGTTGTTTCTGAATGGTTGGTAATTCACTTCTAACAATGAACAGATAGAAGGAGGGAGGATTGTCGTGGGATGGGACCCCGCTATATGGGACATTCAACCAATCCATGCTATGGATCAAATGATCACTCTAAGTTGTATTAATAGAGGAGGGATTCATTGTGTTATCTCAGCTACATACGGGCTAAGTATAGAGGATAGTCAAAGGAGACTGTGGGATATCCTATGAAGTACCACCCAACAGGCCCTCCCACAACTAGTGATCAGGGACTTTAACCACATACAGCAGTCTTGTGAGATGTTTGGGGGCTTGATGGTACTTTACTCTGTTTTTTGCATGTTCAATGAGGCTATTGATGCAGCGAACCTCATGGAGTTGAACATGAGAGGAGGTCTTACCACATGGCATAACAAGAGGAGTCCCACAAAGAGAATCTCTAGTAACCTTGATAGAGGATTGGTTAATATAGTGTGGTTGGATATCTACCCTACTACTACAATCCAACTTGGAGCACACCCTAACAACGATCACACTTGGATGCTGCTTGATTTGAGAACTACCAATATAGGAGTGTGTACTTTTAGATTCCTCAATCATTGGATCAAAAGGCCATCTATAAAGACCATTGTTGCTGATGCATGAAACCAAAGAGTTGATGGAAACCCTATTTTCAGGATCATGGAAAAGCTCAAGAGAACAAAGGCTAGATTAAAGGAGTGGACCAAAAATCTGATTGACCTATCCAATCTGATCAAGGAAGATAAATTGAACTTTGACACCGTTGCATGGGAACATAGAATGAATCTGGTTTGTCCAGTCGTCATAGAGAAGGAAACCTTAGTTGTTGATTAGTTGCTCCAACTGGAGAAGGCGGAGGAGGTATACCTGTGGCAGAGGAGCATGATGAAGTGGGTTACTGATGGGGATAGGAACTCTAAGATCCATCATACCACCATCAAAAGGAATGAAATGTGTGACCATATTCATGCGTCGATTGATTCCAGTGGTGTGATGATTGACGAACCTGCTCGAGTGGTTGAACATGATGTCCAATTCTTCAAAGAGTTGTACAACCAAGCTTGACTATGATACTGACATGTAAGGTCACGACAATGAAGAATAGATAACTGTTGAAGCATGTCACAGACGATGAAATTAAGGAGGCTGTTTCTCCATTAATGCATCTAAAGCACCCGACCGAGACGGGTTTAATGGAAAGTTCATCTACACCTTCTGGGATATTGGCAAAGAGGATTTTGGTAGGGCTGTCAAATGGTTCTTGGTGATGCGTGCTATTTCAGCACATCTTTTCTGTGAATTATTAAGCTTTTCACATAGAATCACTCCGTTCATCTCTTGAAATTGCACAAATTGATATTTTCTTGTTTTTATCACAAATCTGACAATCATGTGCATTTTATTGCAGTTTCAGGACCTGAGCTGATTGACTGGTACTATCAATCGATCGTCTCACCTCATCGACCCGATCGTCTGACAAATTGAAACACTCGATTCACCTTCAAGCGTCGATCATTACTCTCATCAGACGACTGGCTGAGATCGCCCGATTCCTAAACCAAATGCTCGGCTGACGCCATATTGATGAGAAGAAATGACACCGAGCGGTTTGGACTACGCCACCACCCTAATTAGGGTTGGCAGCCGACCGATTGGGTGCGGCACTCCAGAATCTTCCAGCCGATCGGTTCGTTTCTGAACCGGTCGATTGGCGGTGCACACACAGCAAAATCCCAGCCGCCAGCCTCAAAAACCCTTCAACCTAATTGTAAAAGTGCCTCCTCCCTCTCTCCTATAAAAGGAGGGGCACTTCTTCCTCCTCAAGGCATCTTGGATTTCTCTTTGTATTGGGATTCTGAAGCATTTATTCTTGTAATCATCTTCTTATTCTGCAATAATGTAGATTTTATTTCAAGCATTGTTCTGTCATACTTGTTCTTGTCTCTTCATTCCGCCTTAGTCTTAATCTTCCTTTCTCCATTCTTTAATTATGGAGCAAGGAACTAAGAACTAAGCCATTTTATTGTCTCTAGCATAAGGATTAATCTCCTGAGTTTTGGGCTAGACTATGGCTTCAATACTTTCTTCATCCGTCTCCCCCTTCTCCATGAGTGAGTAGACTTCTATCGAGGCAAGGGAAATAACCCCTTAACCATGGTTTTAATGACTTCTTCTTAAACGACTAGATGGTAATAAATTTTAATTAACGGTTGATCTTTGGATCCCACATTAATCCGGATGGAAATAACCATGGAAATCTAGATTTAGAACAATAAAATTGATTACATAGACGTTTTGATATGACCGTGGATTTTCATTTTTTAGGATGATAAACTAGGAAGCATGAGCACCAAGACCAATGGGCTCACGTGGAGTTTATCTCTTGTGAGTTTTTAAATTCACAAACCTTCATCGAATCGTTGCTTAAGAATTAGTTGTTATCGCCTAGGCTAAGGTGGTGAAAACCCCTACGAGCCTCGATTTCCATCTCTTGATTTAATCACCGCATACTTTTCCTTTCTTTAATTCCTAGTCTTTTCATTCATATAGTTTTTCTTGTGCTAACAATAATCTTAAAATTTCCTTTTGCGTTTTTATTCTGGTTAAGTGCATTTTCATTCTTGCGTTTCACTCCTTAGTGTTAATCACCAAACCAAAAACTCGACTTTTACTTTCCGTTCTAAATCTAAAAAATACAAAAAAAATAGTTCTTCAAACTTTGGGTTCTAAGAACAATCTCTAAGAAGTTGTCCTGTGGGATCGACCCTTCTATACTACCCTTAAAACCGGAAGTAGAAAAAGGTTTAAACTCTAGGATTAACCATCTTAGTGATGGATATTGCAAAGCGACACTTATCAATTTGGCGCCGTTGCCGGGGACGACGGATTGTTTTCTCGAACCCCAAAAATCTTTTGAAAAAACTTGTTTTTATTTTTTTATGCCTTCCGAGTAACATTCCAGAAGTGTACTCCTCTTTCTGCCGAGTTTCCATTCCGGCAGTACGTTTTTTCTGCACACGAATTAACTGCTTTAATTGTGCATGCGACGCCCGAACGTCGATTTTCAACCATTTGATATGGAAATAGAAAGGACTTTTCATCGTCTAAACCATCAAAATCTAGTGAGAATGAATGAAGAAGAAGTCACCCGTAGGATCGATCAAGCTCTCGCAGCTCAAAGAGAGCTCATCCAAGCCGAACAAGCAGAAAGAGAAGTCGTTTTTCCAATAGCCTTTAGGGCCGAACAAGAAACCATAGAAGCCGATAGGAGGGAAGCCGAAAGGCAAAAACAATTAAAAGACTTTTCTGTTCCCAAAACGGCCTATGCTCAACATCCGATTATACCCCCCGATATTATTGCTCCACAATTCGAAATCCGAACACAATGGATCACCATGATGCAAGCCAACCCCTTCTCAGGCAACAATGGGGAAAGTTTCCAAGATCATCTTCAAAGGTTCATTGACCTTTGCTCTTTGAACAAACTTCCGGGTGTCTCTGAAGATGCCATCCGCCTTAGGTTGTTTAAGTATTCCCTCTCCGGCCAAGCTAGTAGCTGGTACAACACCATGGAGAGCGAAGAACATGTCACAACTTGGGAAGTTCTATAAAGAAAGTTCCTTGAGAAATTTTACCCCCCGTCTCTCACTTATGAACTTAGGGGTCAAATAACTCATTTTTCTATGTCCCCAGGAGAGTCTTTAGGTGAAGTCTGGAAAAGGTTCAAAGACTTACTTAGGAAATTCGCCCACCATGATATCTCTCAAGCCCAACTCATAGAGATTTTCTATCGTGGTGTTGATGATGATACCAAATTCTTTCTCGATTCCTCATCTGGAGGAAATTTCATGCATCAAAGTTTGACTAGCACATGGGAGGTAGTCAAACGGGCTTCCGAAACAAGGGCTAGAAGAGGGATTGGTGGAATCCTTAACGTAGCCAAGGCAGAAGTTAATAATGATATCCAAAGCATAGCGGAAAGCCTAAAATTAATTGCCTTAAAACAAGATCGGTTAGAGTCATCCTTGGTCACCCTTAGGGAGTCGCCCCAACAACTAAAATCCATGGATTCCCTTTGTGGTATTTGCCAAGGATACGACCATACCACCCTCCACTGTCAATATCTCTACAACATGCCCACGCAACCTGAAGTAGGACAACAACCAGAAGACCTCAATTCGATTCATACAATACTGGGCCAAAGTTACTACAATCCAAACCAACCTAGAAGTCACCCTGGTTTTCAATACGGGAACCCTTCAGGTGCCGAGAACTCTAACCAACTTCAACAAAGGCCTCCCTACCCTCAAAGTAACAATCGACCACCACCTGGATTCCCATACAACAATCAAAGAAATTTTAGAAATCACCAAAATCGACAACACTACCAACAATTCCAAAACCTAAACCTTCCACCCCAAAATCTAAACCAACCTCAACCTCCCCAGCCACCTCAAAATGCCCCCCTCCTCCTCCCCCAAGTCATCCTAGCAGGGCAAGCATAGAACAAACCCTCGTGGCCATACAAGCCCATCAAAAGGCAACTGACGCACAATTAGCTCGTCTGTTTACCCAACAAAAACCTCCTGCTGGGACTATTACAGGACAGCCTGAAAACAACCCCAAACATCCTGAACAACTCAAGGTTGTCTCTACTCATTCGGGAAAAGTGCACGCCCTTCCCTCTCCAGAAAAATCTCCAGACCCACCTCTAGAATTCGAGGATGAGGACATGGTAGTTGTTGAACCCAAAGCCACACCCAAACCATCCGTCCCCGAAACCCCTCAAGTAGAAGATGAAGAACCATTTTACAAACCCCGACCTCCCTACCAAGCCCACCTCAAACAAACAAGACTTGATGCCCGCTTCATAAAATTTAGGGATGTTATGAAAAAAATACATGTCGACATTCCCTTCCTTGATGCTTTGGTAGACATGCCCGCCTGGTCCAAGTACATGAAATCTCTCTTGACTAGGAAGTATGTTACTAAAGAATACGAGACTGTTAAACTTGCTAGGACCACATCAGACATTATCCTAAATAATATGCCTAAAAAACAAAAGGATCCAGGTTCTTTTGGAATAGGATGCTACTTGGGTGAAAATGCTTGTAGAAAAGGCCTAGCAGATTTAGGAGCCAGTATATCCATCATGCCATATAGTCTTTGCAAAAGACTAGGATTCAATGACATGTTACCCACAACCATGACCATCCAACTGGCAGACTCTTCCACAACTAAACCCATGGGAATCATAGAAAACATTTCGGTTAAGGTTGGAAATGATGCATACATCCCTTGTGATTTTGTGATCATGGATATCAAGGAAGATTTACGCTACCCTCTCATTTTCGGACGTCCCTTCTTAGCCACTGCTCGTGCCTTAATTGATGTTGAGGTTGGTACCATTTTGTTAAGGCTAGGGAAGCAAACCCTAGAGTTTAGAGTGTTTGAAAGTATGAGGGGACCTAGTCTTGAGGAAGAAGTCTACCTCCTTCATTGCATTGATGAATTAAACCAACTAAGGCAAGAATGGGAATTAGTTGATGACCCCCTATGCACTACTGTCACCATCCCCGTCGCATGTGATTTTGATAATGAACCATCAAATCAACTCAAGATTCATTTGGACAACTTTGAGGAAATCCCATGTGCTGAGATTGAAGACCTTAAAATGATCTCCACCATAGAAGAACGACCTGAACCACTAAAGGCCCCGGAAATGAAGGCTCTCCCCATAGGCCTGAAATACGTCTTTCTGGATGAACAACAATTATGCCCTGTTATTATCAATTCTGACCTTGCCATTGAACAGGAAAACATGCTTATGGGAGAACATAAGAAAAGGAAAATAGCTTTAGGGTAATGACATATTTAGTTGGGATAGATCAATCCATTTGCATTCAAAAAATCCCAATGATTGAAAATAGTAAACCTTCCTGAGACCCGCAAAGGAAACTCAACCCAAACATGAAGGAAGTTGTTCGTCTTGAAGTAATTAAACTTTTGACTGCAGGAATCATCTACCCAATCTCTGACTCTCCTTGGGTCAGCCCTGTCCAGGTCATCCCCAAAAAGGGTGGGACCACAGTCATTAGGAATGAGAAGAATGAGCTCATCCCCACCCGTACCGTCACACGGTGGAGGATGTGCATTGACTACAGGAAACTCAACAAAGAAACTAGGAAAGACCACTTCCCTCTTTCCTTCCTTGATCAAGTTCTTGAACGTTTAGCTCATCAACAATACTTTTGCTATTTAGATGGCTACTCAGGTTTTTATCAGATTCCCATTCATCTTGAAGACCAAGAGAAGACCACTTTCATATGCCCTTTTGGTACATACGCTTTTAGACGAATGCCCTTTGGCCAGTGCAATGCACCAGCCACTTTTCAAAGATGTATGTCTGCCATTTTTTTAGGGTTAACTGAAACTGTAATGGAAGTTTTCATGGACGATTTCTCTGTCTATGGAGATAGTTTCAGTTCTTGCCTTGGGAACCTCTCCCTTGTTCTTGATAGATGCATCGAGTCACATTTAGTCCTTAATTGGGAAAAGTGTCACTTCATTGTCAAAGAGGGTATTGTTCTAGGCCATAAGGTGAGCAACCAGGGCATTGAAGTTGACCAAGCTAAGATTGAGGTCATCACCAAGCTCCCCCCTCCTACCTCAATTAAAGACATCTGAGCCTTCCTATGACATGCCGGTTTCTATCGGCGATTCATCCGTGATTTTTTCAAAATCACAAAACCTCTCACCAATCTTCTTCAAAAGGAGGTGCCTTTCCATTTTGATACGGCATTCATGGAGAGCTTTCTATGTTTGAAAAAGGCTCTCACCACCACTCCTATCATCCATGCTCCTGACTGGACCTTACCCTTTGAAATCATGTGCGATGCTAGTGATTTTGCTGTAGGTGCCATTTTAGGACAGAGAATTAACAAAAAACATCATGTCATTTATTATGCATCCAAGGCCTTAGATGAGGCTCAGCGAAATTACATCGTAACTGAAAAAGAAATGCTAGCCTTTGTCTATGCATTCGATAAATTTCGCTCATATCTTGTTGGTTCAAAGGTAGTTGTTTACACTGATCATGCAACCATTCCCTACCTCATGACCAAGAAATATGCCAAGCCTAGACTCATAAGATGGATTTTGTTATTGCAGGATTTTGATTTAGAAATCCTAGACAAAAAAGGATCTGAGAACGTCATGGCCGACCATCTCAGTAGACTTATTTATAGCCCCATTGATGAAAATCCCATAAACAAATCCTTACCTGATGATCAATTGCTTAAGGTAGACTCCCAATTACCTTGTTTTGCTGATTTTGTAAACTATTTAGCTGTAGGTGTATTGCACCCCGAGTATACGGGACACTCTAAGGCTAAATTTTTACATGATGTGAAAAATAGTATTGGGACGAACCTTATTTGTTTTGACTTTGTGCCGATGGTTTATATCGTCATTGTGTATCCCACGAAGAAAGCATCACCATTTTGGACCAATGTCACTCTGGCCCCTATGGTGATCACATGAGTTCCCAAAAATGGATAGAAAAGTCCTACAATGCGGATTCTTTTGGCTCACCATCTTCAAAGACTCTTATGATTATGTGCTTTCATTTGACCATTGTCAAAGGATGGGTAATATGTCCAAGCGTGACCAAATGCCTCTCACCTCTTGGCAGGAATTAGAGATTTTTGATGTTTGGGGAATGGACTATATGGGCCCATTTCCTTCTTCTTGTGGGCTTGCTTACATTTTAGTCGCAGTCGATTACGTGTCAAAGTGGGTTGAAGCCATACCCACTAAAACGTGTGATTCTAAACCTATTAAGAAACTTTTTAAAGATATAATTTATCCTAGATTTGGAGTCCTCGCACCGTCATTTCTGACGGGGGATCCCATTTTTTGGAGAAAAGTTTTGAGGCTCTTTTGAAAAAATATGGGTTTATCACAAAGTCGCCACTCCTTACCATCCTCAAACCAGTGGGCAGGTAGAAGTATCCAACAGACAAATAAAATCTATTTTAGAAAAAACTGTTGGACGCACTAGGAAAGATTGGGCGTTAAAAATCAATGACGCTCTGTGGGCATATCGTACTGCCTACAAAATGCCCATTGGTACCACCCCTTTCAGACTGATCTACGGTAAGTCATGTCACTTACCAATAGAACTAGAGCACAAAGCAAGTTGGGCCAGCAACACTTTGAATTTTGACCTTTCCATGGCCGGAGAGAAACATTTTCTCCAAATAAATGAGCTTGATGAACTTAGGATGAGTGCCTACAAAAACGCAAGAATCTACAAAGACCGCACCAAAATGAGGCATGATGGTCATATTAAGCGCAAAGATATTAGAGAAGGGGATCAAGTTTTAGTTTTTAATTCAAGATTATGACTTTTTCCTGGAAAACTCAAGTCGAGGTGGTATGGCCCCTACATTGTAAAATGTGCTTACCCACATGGTGCCTTTCTCCTATGGGATAAAGTTCTAGGCGAGTTTAAGGTCAATGTGCACCGTCTTAAAAGATATATCACCATTGAAGATGTTGTCGATTTAGACTCAACCAAATTTCCACCCTTGCATGATCTGAACCTCACTAACCCTTCAACTCCCCCAGATTCCAATTAATCTGATCTTTGTCGAGCCACGACGTAAAATAAGGCGCTAGTTTGGAGGCATCCAAACACTATCTTCCCTTCTCGTTTGTTTTCTTGTTTTTGTTCTTCCGTTATGTTTTTTATTCTTCCTGCTATCTAGCCGATTGGTTACCATTACCAGACACTCGGTTCACGTTGATTTTGCGACGACTCGATACTAAAATGACTGGTTGGATTTCCAGCCGCTCGACTCATCGGCCGACCGTTCCGCAAAACTTGAATGCAGCCTCTGTCCTTTACTGTTTTGTGTTTGGCGGCCAAGGCAGACCAGCCGATCATCTGGATATCCAACCGATCGGCTCGCAGATCCATTGTTCTATATAACGCACCAGACGCAAGACCACTCTCCCATATCCTCGCTTACCCTAGATGCCTCCCTCACTGTTCACTCGATCGCTCGACCCTAGTTCCGCCCGCTCTATAGACGACCGCCTTGATTCCCAGCCGGAAGTCCAAGGTCCAGCTCTTCGGCCGACCAGTTTTCCCTCAGCCGGCCATTTGGCCTTTCCGCAAGAGTTGCTGTCGTGGTGTTTCAGCCGCCCACCTGGCTAGGACGCCACCCATCTCGATCGACAGACGACCGACGGGGCTTGCATCACCACCTCCTCAACAAGACGGCCGAAGCCAGATCCGTCGAGTGCTCAGGTCGCCTCAGCCGTCCGCCTGGTGTTTCATCCACCCGCCTAGCTGGGACGCCGACCGTCTCGATCGACAGACGACCGACGGGTTCTGCATCGCCACATCCTCAACCTCCTCAACAAGATGGCCGTCAACTAGGTTCACTGAGTGCTCAGATCCAGACTCAGCCGACCATTTGGTGTTTCAGTCGCCCGTCTCAGATAGCCGAAACGCCCATCTCATTCACCAGACGATCGGTTGATTCTCCCCAGCCGATCGTTTACACCCTCAACCGATCGACTTCTCTCTACAACAGAGATGTTCAGCCACTTTCGCAAGGGCAAAGGCAAGGCCCCTGCATCCTCTTCTAGGGATCCTCCTCGCCGTTCCAGTTCTCATCCCAGAATCCATTTCCGCACACCCTCTCCTACGGGTGAGTCTTCTGCCAAGTTAGTCTAGGAGATGCTTCGTGACATCGACGAGGCAGATGAGCTTCTCCGTGAGATGGAGGGAACTCAGAAGGTAGCCAATGATCCAGACTCAACCACCCCCGTTCACCCCGTATAGCACCTATTCCGGGTAGCTACGACCAGTTCACTAGCGCTGAACACCGCCAGCGTTATGAGGATATGTTCACAATTGGTGTTTCGTTTCCTCGTTGGGCGTGCGACACAACCCTTAATGCTTTGGGCATCCACGACGCCGTTGACAATATCCTCTGCAGAAACCACATCCTTAGCTTTCCCTACCATGTCACCTCCGTCTACTGTGATCTTACCCTTGAGTTTTTGAGCACTTTCTGCAGGTTACACTGTTCTTTCGGAAACTCGAGTTGTAAATACCAGATTTTTGGGGAAAATCTGGAATCATCTGCCAAGAAAATCACTTCCTTTATCCTCGACGATAGGGATGACTATTGGCTAAAACAATGTATGGCCCAGTATCATGACTCCTACCCAGACCACTACGATAGAGATAAGTTTTGGGCAGAGATCACCGTGCTTCTTCCCCGTCTTCCTAGTGGGCCCAAGGCCTCCTGCATACACAACCCGGTGGTCCGTTACCTTCACCGTATTTTGGCTTGCACCATTTTCAGTCGGGAAGGTACTCAGGGCGCAATTACTCAGGTAGAACTTTATGCTCTTTGGTGTCTTTTACATGAAGAACATTTTAACTGGGGCAATGCTATCATTGAGCATTTTGGTACCCAAGCTAGCCGAGCCACTTCCTCTTCTTTTCGCATTGGCCACTATGTTACCCAACTCACCATCTTTTTGGGCTACACCCACATCGCCTTTCCTCTTCTTGAGCTCAAAAATCACCTCATCAACACTCACTATTTGAAGAATAGTAGGTTTATCCATTTGGGCACTGAGGGCATTTATTACCTTTTGTTCAAAGACACTCATGTGGTCCTCTAGCTCCCGTTACATTCGCGGTTTGCAGCAACAAACTATGTCTACAAGTTGACTAATTTACTGGGCCATATCCAGAGATTCTACCTGGAGCAGGCAGATCCAGACACCATCCTCGAGCCACAACGTCATAGGAGGAGCCTCTCTTTAGAGGCACATGACGATGACACTGGACCGTCACTGCCACCTTCCAGATGTCGGACCAGGCGGCGACCATACGATGACTTCGATCCTTACGGCTTCTACAAGATCCAGACTTAGCTGGATGAGATTCAGCACGAGCAGCAGCGACAGGGCCACCATCTCAATCACATGTACCTGATGCAACATTCGCAGGGGCCTTGGCATGTGGACTGCAATCACTATGCCCCTAGTCGACCAGCTTATGACGAGTACGGAGCACAACAAAGTTATCCATGCCCTGATTCTCCTTATTAGGCAAACTACTACTCCTCCTACCAACAGCACCCTCCACCGCAGTGAATCTTCCCGCCATCTCGCTCTTAGAGTTTGCTCGGGTTGAGCAAATTTCTATGTCTGGGGTGGGGGTGGGTGGTACGTGATCCACCCTTTATCTTCCCTTTTCAACATTTCCTTCTGCATTTTTATTTGTTTTGCTTTGGTTACTTTCAAACATAAGGCCTTTATCTAGTCAGCCTAATGTTGTACTTTATCTTCAAAAATCAAATGTATTATCAGATTTATTTCAATATCAAGTTTGAAATATCAAGTTCAAAAAAAAATTCTTTGCAATATCAAGTTCCCTATGATCATGATAGCAATTCTTGGAAACGGTGGCAAGCCTTAGAGTATCAAATAGAATCAATTACAGATTTTCTTAATTTTAGCATTAGATTAACTCATTCTTTTTACTCTCATATAATGTAGCTAAATGTCTCTTCTATCTTATGCAACGACAATTACTTAATAAAAAAAGGTTTTTTTGTTGCACGAGAAAAATAAATCGCACGCCAAACCCTAAGTCAAGGGTGGCATGCCCTTCTTCCATACCCCACAAAGGGGCGTACCATCAAAAGATGCCAAAAAGAGCACAAAAAAAATTGTGGTCAATGTAATCACAAGTCCATGAAAAAATTATATCCCAAGTCGAATAGAGGAGGGATTTTTCTGTCACACCTCAAATTCTCTATTCCCGTGCAACAATCAACCCAATTTAAAAAAAAAATTGATGAATGTCGAAGCGCAAGTTAGAGCAAGACTGTCTTTACAAAGTATAAGTTTAAAAAAATTAAGTTATGAAAAATGTTTTCTTGAGAAACATAGTGCTTGCAATTTGTGGTTCTAGGAGAAGGGTCGCTTGGCCATGAAAAGGATAGAAGAATTGCTAATCTAGGGAGGATGAACTTGTTATTCCAAAATTTTTGAATCATTTTGATTTTTCAATTGCTTGAGGACATGCAAAACTTTAAGTCTGTGGTATTTTGATGCGTGCTATTTCAGCACATCTTTCCTGCGAATTATTAAGCTTGTCACATAGAAATACTCCATTCATCTCTTGAAATTGCACAAATTGATATTTTCTCATTTTTATCACAAATCTGACAATCATGTGCATTTTATTGTAGTTTCAGGACCTGAGCCGATCGACTGGTATTATCAACTGATCGTCTCACCTCATCGACCCGATCGTCTGACAAATTGAAACGCTCGATTCACCTTCAATCGTCGATCATTACTCTCATCAGACAACTGGCTGAGATCACCCGATTCCTAAACCAAACGCTCAGCTGACGCCCTATTGATGAGAAGAAACGACACCGAGCGGTTTGGACTGCGCCACCACCCTACTTAGGTTGGCAGCCGACCGATTGGCTGCAACACTCCAGAATCATCCAGCCGATCAGTTTGTTTCTGAACCGGTCGGTTGGCGGCGCGCAGACAGCAAAATCCCAGCCGCCAGCCTCAAAAACCCTTCAACCTAATTGTAAAAGTGCCTCCTTCCTCCCCTATAAAAGGAGGGGCACTTCCTCCTCCTCAAGGCATCTTGTATTTCTCTTTGTATTGGGATTCTGAAGCATTTATTCTTGTAATCATCTTCTTATTCTGCAATAAAGTAGATTTTATTTCAAGCATTGTTCTGTCATACTTGTTCTTGTCTCTTCATTCCGCCTTAGTCTTAATCTTCCTTTCTCCGTTCTTTAATTCTGGAGCAAGGAACTAAGAACTAAGCCATTTTATTATCTGTAGCATAAGGATTAATCTCCTAATTTTTGGGCTAGACTATGGCTTCAGTACTTTCTTCCTCCATCTCCCCCTTCTCCATGAGTGAGTATACTTCTATCGAGGCAAGGGAAATAACCCCTTAGCCATGGTTTTAACGACTTCTTCTTAAATGACTAGATGGGAATCAATTTTAATTAACGGTTGATATTCGGATCCCACGTTAATCCGGATGGAAATGACCATGGAAATCCAGATTTAGAACAAAAAAATTGATTACATAGACGTTTTGATATGACCGTGGATTTTCATCTTTTAGGATGATAAACTAGGAAGCATGAGCACGAAGACCAATGGGCTCACGTGGAGTTTATCTCTTGTGATTTGTTAAATTCACAAACCTTCATCGAATCGTCGCTTAAGAATTAGTTGTTATCGCCTAGGCTAAGGTGGTGAAAACCCCTACGAGCCTCGATTTCCATCTCTTGATTTAATCACCACATACTTTTGCTTTCTTTAATTCCTAGTCTTTTCATTCTTTAATCATGGCACTTCCATTCTTAACCAGAGTTGGAACTTATGATTCATGAGGGACCAATCTAGATTCTCTCATTGAATCCTTTAGAGTTGAACTCCTTCAACACATTGCTATTGTATTTGCTCAAACATCCATTTTGAAATATTCAAGAACTATCTCATAGGTCTTGATCCTTATATCTTAAGATGTTTCACTCAATCCTTCATTGTTGAAGGGGTTTTCCATTTTCATTATTGAAGTAATCATCTTTGAGCGACAAACTGCTTCTCTCTATAGGGCACACTCCCTTCCATCTCCTCATTAGAGTCACCATGGGGGGGACTGACCCGTTGTCTGAGGGGGGCCGTTTTCCCTCCTACCCCCAACTCTACCATTCCCCCTTCCTCTCCTCCTCTCCCTGATCGGTCAGCATCTCTGCCCCCCACACCCATTGTGACGGCTGAGACGATAGCTTGTTCTGCGGTGGTGGGTGAGGGTTGGAATGATCCTAGCATTGACGTCACAGTGGGGCGCACCTGGGCAAACACTCTATGCCAGCTGATGTCGGTACCTAAAAGATGCAGGTCGGTCTAGATTCCTACCGACCCGAAGACACCTCATTTCAAGGAGGGGGATCTGCGGCCGGGGATGAAATTCTTGGCTCCCGTACTAGAAGGAGATGATGACTTCAAGAAGTATGTTTTTGTTGCCCAAGTTTTGGGGAAGAAGTACCATCCCACCCAACACTATGGTTGGATGCTGAGAACCTGGAGGCCCAAGGGAGAACTCCAGATGTCGTCGATGAGTGATAGTTTGTTCGTAGTCAATTTCATGAATGAAAGAAATTTTAATACATTGCTGGACAAAGGGATATGGTTCTTTGATTCATAGTTGGTACTTACCAGGAGATAATCACCCCAGGCTAACATTATGCGGGTTGCTCTGACCTCAGCCCCGGTGTGGGCTACCCTCCCGAATATCGGGAACCATTGCTCCAGAAGAGATCTGACTATCATCGGGTTCGATGTAGGGACTCTAAGGGTGTTTGACTTCTCAGGTGGCAGCAATATGATGGGTATTGCCCATATGTGTGTTGATATCACATCTAAGAAGACCCCCCACCGGTCGTTCTGATCGAGCAACTGGATGGAGAAGAACTTGAGATACGAGTGCAATATGAGGAGCTACCTGACTGATGTGATGCCTGCAAGGTGTTCGGCCATTAGTATGGTCATTTCCCATAGGGTGACAGGAGAAAGGAAAGCCAACAAGAGTGTGGGCGTGCTGCTAGCAGGAGACCCAACCATAGGAGGAGAGCTTCTAAAGCCATCCTATCATGGGTCGAAAGAGATGGTCGGAGGTAATACATGTTCAACGGAGTTTGAGACAAGGGAGGTGGTGGTTGTTCTAGCGATCGGAGCAGAAGTGATAAAAGATCTAATAGTGGATGGTGTGGCTACCCCTCCAGGGGAAGCTAAGAACCATAATGACAATCAAAAGGGGAAGGTAGTGGAGGAAACTCCCTTCGACACCAGTATAGCCATGTACCCCTTACTTGCAGTGTAGTGAGGGGTAGTTTGGGAGGAGGACTAAACAACAAGGGTGGAAGGGGTCGCGTAACTCATGGAAGGCGTGGTGCTTCTAGCTCCACCAAATGAAGGTGGTAGCTTCGAATGTGTGCGGTGCCTCCCGATCGTACAAGCAAAACAAAGTCAGGGATATAATAAAGAAGCTAGACATATCTATTATTGTGTGTTTGGAGACCTGGATCAAATAAGAGAGAAAGGAAAAGATGAAAGTGTTGTTTCTGAATGGTTGGTAATTCACTTCTAACAATGAACAGATAGAAGGAGGGAGTATTGTCGTGGGATGGGACCCTGGTATATATGGGACATTCAACCAATCCATGCTATGGATCAAATGATCACTCTAAGTTGTATTAATAGATGAGGGATTCACTGTGTTATCTCAGCTACATACGGGCTAAGTATAGAGGATAGTCAAAGGAGACTGTGGGATATCCTAAGAAGTACCACCCAACAGGCCCTCCCACAACTAGTAATCAGGGACTTTAACCACATACGGCAGTCTTGTGAGATGTTTGGGGTCTTGATGGTACTTAACTCTGTTCTTTGCATGTTCAATGAGGCTATTGATGCAGTGAACCTCATGGATTTGAACATGAGAGGAGGTCTTACCACATGGCATAACAAGAGGAGTCCCACAAAGAGAATCTCTAGTAACCTTGATAGAGGATTGGTTAATATAGTGTGGTTGGATATCTACCCTACTACTGCAATCCAACTTGGAGCACACCCTAACAGCGATCACACTTGGATGTTGCTTGATTTGAGAACTACCAATATAGGAGTGTGTCCTTTTAGATTCCTCAATCATTGGATCAAAAGGCCATCTTTCAAGACCATTGTTGCTGATGCATGAAACCAAAGAGTTGATGGAAACCCTATTTTCAGGATCATGGAAAAGCTCAAGAGAACAAAGGCTAGATGGAAGGAGTGGATCAGAAATCTGATTGACATACCCAATCTGATCAAGGAAGCTAAATTGAACTTTGACACCGTTGCATGGGAACTTAGAATGAATCTGGTTTGTCCAGTCGTCATAGAGAAGGAAACCTTAGTTGTTGATTAGTTGCTCCAACTAGAGAAGGCGGAGGAGGTATACGTGTGGTAGAGGAGAAGGATGAAGTGGGTTACTGATGGGGATAGGAACTCTAAGATCCATCATACCACCATCAGAAGGAATGAAATGTGTGACCATATTCATGCGTCGATTGATTCCAGTGGTGCGATGATTGACGAACCTGCTCGAGTGGCTGAACATGATGTGCAGTTCTTCAAAGAGTTGTACAACCAAGCTTCACTCTCATACTGACATGTAAGGTCATGACAAAGATGAATAGATAACTGTTGAAGCATGTCATAGACGATGAAATTAAGGAGGCTGGTTTGTTCATTAATGCATCTAAAGCACCCGACCGAGACGGGTTTAATGGAAAGTTCATCTACACCTTTTGGGATATTGGCAAAGAGGATATTGGCAGGGCTGTCAAATGGTTCTTGGTGATGCGTGCTATTTCAGCACATCTTTTCTGTGAATTATTAAGCTTGTCACATAGAAACACTCCATTCATCTCTTGAAATTGCACAAATTGATATTTTCTCATTTTTATCACAAATCTGACAATCATGTGCATTTTATTGCAGTTTCAGGACCTGAGCCGATCGACTGGTATTATCAACCGATCATCTCACCTCATCGACCCGATCATCTGACAAATTGAAACGCTCGATTCACCTTCAAGCTTCGATCATTACTCTCATCAGACGAATGGCCGAGATCACCTGATTCCTAAACCAAACGCTCGGTTGACGCCCTATTGATGAGAAGAAACGACACCGAGCGGTTTCGACTGCGCCGCCACCCTAATTTGGGTTGGCAGCCAACCGACTGGCTGCGGCACTCTAGAATCTTCCAGCCGATCGGTTCGTTTCTGAACCGGTCGATTCGTGGCGCGCAGACAGCAAAATCCCAGCCGCCAGCCTAAAAAACCCTTCAACCTAATTTTAAAAGTGCCTCCTTCCTCTCCTATAAAAGGAGGGGCACTTCCTCCTGCTCAAGGCATCTTGGATTTCTCTTTGTATTGGGATTATGAAGCATTTATTCTTGTAATCATCTTCTTATTCTGTAATAAAGTAGATTTTATTTCAAGCATTGTTCTGTCATACTTGTTCTTGTATCTTCATTCCACCTTAGTCTTAATCTTCCTTTCTCCGTTCTTTAATTTTGGAGCAAGGAACTAAGAACTAAGCCATTTTATTGTCTCTAGCATAAGGATTAATCTCCTGATTTTTGGGCTAGACTATGGCTTCAGTACTTTCTTCCTCCGTCTCCCCCTTCTCCATGAGTGAGTAGACTTCTATCGAGATAATGGAAATAACCCTTTAACCATGGTTTTAACGACTTTTTCTTAAATGACTAGATGGTAATCAATTTTAATTAACGGTTGATCTTTGGATCCCACGTTAATCCGGATGGAAATGACCATGGAAATTCGGATTTAGAACAATAAAATCGATTACATAGACGTTTTGATATGACCGTGGATTTTCGTCTTTTAGGATGATAAACTAGGTAGCATGAGCACCAAGACCAATGGGCTCACGTGGAGTTTATCTCTTGTGAGTTTTTAAATTCGCAAACCTTCATCGAATCGTCGCTTAAGAATTAGTTGTTATCGCCTAGGCTAAGGTGGTGAAAACTTCTACGAGCCTCGATTTCCATCTCTTGATTTAATCAGCTCATACTTTTGCTTTCTTTAATTCCTAGTCTTTTCATTCATATAGTTTTTCTTGTGCTAACAATAATCATAAAATTTCCTTGTGCTTTTTTATTCTTGTTAAGTGCATTTTCATTCTTGCATTTCACTCCTTAGTGTTAATCACCAAACCCAAAACTCGACTTTTATTTTCCGTTCTAAATCTAAAAAAAATAAAATAATAATAAAATAGTTCTTCAAACTTTGGGTTCTAAGAAAAATCTCTAAAAAGTTGTCCTGTGGGATCGACCCTTCTATACTACCCTTAAAACCAGAAGTAGAAAAAGGTTTAAACTCTAGGATTAATCATCTTAGTGATTGATATTGCAAAGCGACGTTTATCAATTGGGCGCCGTTGTCGGGGACAACAGATTGTTTTCTCGAACCCCAAAAATCTTTTGAAAAAACTTTTTTTTATTTTTTTATGCCTTCCAAGTAACATTCCGGAAGTGTACTCCTCTTTCTGCCGAGTTTCCATTCTGGAAGTACATTTTTTTTGCACACGAATTAACTGCTTTAATTGTGCATGCGACGCCCGAACGTCGATTTTCAACCATTTGATCCAGAAATAGAAAGGACTTTTCATCATCTAAATCATCAAAATATAGTGAGAATGAATGAAGAAGAAGTCTGCCGTAGGATCGACCAAGCTCTCGCAGCTCAAAGAGAGCTCATCCAAGCCGAACAAGTGGAAAGAGAAGCCGATTTCCAGCAGCCTTTAGGGCCAAATAAGAAACCATAGAAGCCGATAGGAGGGAAGCCAAAAGGAAAAAACAATTGAAAGACTTTTCTGTTCCCAAAACGGCCTATGCTCAACATCCGATTATACCCCTCGATATTATTTCTCCACAATTCGAAATCCGAACACAATGGATCACCATGATGCAAGCCAACCTCTTCTCAGGCAACAATGGGGAAAGTTGCCAAGATCATCTTCAAAGGTTCATTGACCTTTGCTCTTTGAACAAACTTCTGGGTGTCTCTGAAGATGCCATCCGCCTTAGGTTGTTTAAGTATTCCCTCTCCGGCCAATCTAGTAGCTGGTACAACACCTTGGAGAGCGAAGAACATGTCACAACTTGGGAAGTTCTACAAAGCAAGTTCCTTGAGAAATTTTACCCCCCGTCTCTCACCTATGAACTTAGGGGTCAAATAACTTATTTTTCTATGTCCCCAGGAGAGTCTTTAGGTGAAGCCTGGAAAAGGATCAAAGAATTACTTAGGAAGTGCCCCCACCATGATATCTCTCAAGCCCAACTCATATAGATTTTCTATCATGGTGTTGATGATGATACCAAATTCTTTCTCGATTCCTCATATGGAGGAAATTTCATGCATCAAAGTTAGACTAGCGCATGGGAGGTAGTCAAACAGGCTTTCGAAACAAGGGCTAGAAGAGGGATTGGCGAAATCCTTAAGGTAGCCAAGGAAGAAGTTAATAATGATATCCAAAGTATAGCGGAAAGCCTAAAATTAATTGCCTTAAAACAAGATCGGTTAGAGTCATCCTTGGTCACCCTTAGGGAGTCACCCCAACAACTAAAAGCCATGGATTCCCTTTGTGGTATTTGCCTAGGATATGACCATACCACCCTCCACTGTCAATATCTCTACAACATGCCCACGCAACCTGAAGTAGGACAACAACCAGAAGACCTCAATTCGATTCATACAATACCAGGCCAAAGTTACTACAATCCCAACCAACCTAGAAATCACCATGGTTTTCAATACGGGAACCCTTCAGGTGCCGAGAACTCTAACCAACTTCAACAAAGGCCTCCCTACCCTCAAAGTAACAATCGACCACCACATGGATTCCCATACAACAATCAAAGAAATTTTGGAAATCACCAAAATCGACAACACTACGAACAATTCCAAAACCTAAACCTTCCACCCCAAAATCTAAACCAACCTCAACCTCCCCAGCCACCTAAAAATTCCCCCTTCCTCCTCCCCCAAGTCATCCTAGCCTGGCAAGCATAGAAAAAACCCTCGTGGCCATACAAGCCCATCAAAAGGCAACTAACGCACAGTTAGCTCATCTGTTTGCCCAACAAAAACCTCCTGCTGGAACTTTTACAGGACAGCCTGAAAACAACCCCAAACATCCTGAACAACTCAAGGTTGTCTCTACTCGTTCGGGAAAAGTGCACGCCCTTCCCCCTCCAGAAAAATCTTCAGACCCACCTCTAGAATTCGAGGATGAGGACATGGTAGTTGTCGAACCCGAAGCCACACCCAAACCATCCGTCCCCAAAACCCCTCAAGTAGAAGATGAAGAACCAGTTTACAAACCTCAACCTCCCTATCAAGCCCAACTCAAACAAAAAAGAGTTGATGCCCGCTTCATGAAATTTAGGGATGTTATGAAAAAAATACATGTCGACATTCCCTTCCTTGATGCTTTGGTAGACATGCTGTTAGGTTTTAGGGAAGGCAGAGAAGACAGCGGAAACAAAATTTTCTCCCCAAACCCAGCACGAGGAAACACATCAACGTCTTTATAATAGGAAAGGATGGTTTGTGGAATCATACCTTGTCCCGAGGCTTACTCGGAGAGAATACCTCGTGCCTTGCACAGTCTTCACCTCCGGTCTTAGACGGTGTCTGTGCATCTCCTGGTCGCACCGGGACTGACGACTCCTCCTCCTACCGGACTGTCAGATGACAGTTGTCCTCCTGAGCGGCAGAAACCTCCCGCCTCTAAAGTAGTCCACACGGACCACCTGGAACTCCACACTCCTTGTCCCACAAGGAAGTGGAAGGAGTCGCACCCTCCTGTTGACGTACTAGTCGCCAACACACTCTCCTGCCTCCAGTTGCAACTACAGTTGTCTTTCCCTTGCTGCACCTCCCTTTTGCGGGAAGCACTTGCTCGGGCTCTCTCTCGGTTACCAAAACCAGAGAGATGGACAACTTTACAGAGCAACTGGTTGCACTGAGTTGTTCTTTGAGAAGCCCCCAATACCCCTATATATATAGGTGGGTCATGGGACAGGGTTCTCCGTCCCCAGCAATATGGGACTAAAGCAGGAGTAGAAGGGTTCGAGATTTTCCACAAAAAGCAACCAACTCGGAACCTGAAACGATCGATTCATAGGTGAACCGATCGGTTCGGCCCTTGAGCCGATCGGTCGGACCTGAGCCGACCGTTTGGGGCACTCAAACTGATCGGTTGGTGCCCTGAACTGATTGGTTCATGGTCCTAATCCGTCTCAAAAAGACTTTCCTTGTTTCGTTCCCAATTGGTATCGAATACCAATGTTATTCCCAATCGAATTGGGCAATTTGAAACCAAAGGAAAATTCTTGCCGACATGACTTTCCCAACTGGTCGGTTGCACCAGTTGAGCCGATCAGTTCAACTCTTGAACCGTTCATTTCATCGTGGGCATGAGCCGATCGGCCTGGACACTCCATCCGACCGGTTCAGCAACCTCAGCCGACCGGTTCATCACATGAGCTGATCGGTTGGGAGCACAGGTTGGGCAAAATCAGTCAATTGCGATTTCAATCAATATGACACTCCAATCAATGCGTCCAACACCTTGAACCATATGATATTGAGCTATCAACTGATTGAGTGTTTAATTGAACTACTAAAATCCTTTACTAATCAATTTAAACATTTCTTTGTGGACAAAACTACTCTTCCAGGTTAAATCCTATGTGTGTGACCCTGCAGGTCCATTTCACGTTGGCAGTGAAAGTCCATAACACTTATGACTTCACAAGAAAAGAGTGGTGCCTAGTCACACATCAGTGCTACCCAAGTGAAAGTAGAGAGTTGGAGAACAACTTTCATCCTACAATCCGTGAATGGTGTTACAACGAATGTATAATTCCTTTGTCACTGATATCCCAAATGAACTCGAGGCATGGAATAGTCATCCTTTCAACGTTCATTCACTTTCTTGATCTCAGAGTAGATTGAACGAGATATGTATGACATCAATATCACATACTGATTCACACATGTGTGTGCACGCCTATCTCAATCCTACTCATCAAGTGGCCTTGGATATCAAACTCCCTCAGGAGGGACAAATCCCATATCTATCATTCACCCCTCAAAAGCCCCATGTGTCAAAGCCACCCAATCATCACCTTTATAACAACCCATGTTTCAGGACTGCGTTTGATGATGTCAAAGTGTACCCAACGACATGTGTTGAGTGTAGTGATTTCAGGTCAAAGAATCACATTCACCACCATCACTGTGAGTACTGACTGTGACTACCATGTAGTGGTTCCATGTGTCAAACTCACGGTGGGTCTGTCTGGTACACTTGTTCTCTAACAAGTACCTATATGTTTGGTTTGATATCTCTATATCATGACTAATGAGATTCTGTCATCAACCAACACCACAATCTAGTCTTGTGTGTCATTGCTGTCTATCTACCTTCCACAATGACATCCGACTAGGGACATAACAAGAATGTACAAACTCTTAGCATCTGTATGATCTCATCGTTCAGGTCATGAACCTGAAGGCATACGTCATTGAGTACTGTCATTCTATAGACATTCAATCTGTTCTATCACTATCGCATATGACTGAACCAGAAAGAATCAGAAGCTTGCCTTTGATGTTTATCAAATCAATCTTAATGTATCCCACCAATCATCCCATGATTGGCTCTCAGGGCATACATACCAACAGACTCCCACTTGCACTGCGAGCCAATCACCCTTAAATCATATTCATAGTGATCTTCGAACATGTCCCACATGTTCGTGTGCTCTAGTACCAACATAGTGAGTAATGGAAACACCTTGCCAAAGTCAGTATAAATTGCATGTCTCACATCTCTTCGCTATACGTCACACGTATGAGATGGAGTTGCCGTAATATGCGATCTAGTATTCCTTTGCTAACCTTTATCCACATTGCATGATTAAGGATTCCATACTTGTCATCAATGAGTTGAATATCTATAAGTTCATCTCATGAACTTCCAGATCCATATAGTATCCACTGCTATTCTCTAACACACGGATACTCATCATTTCCTTTTAAACGACTTTATTGGAACATTTCCAATTATCAACTAACTTTCACTTTTATTTATCCTATATATATTTTGCAATTAATTTTCTGTCCTTTCGGAAGTTCGCATCAATGTAACTCTTTACATTGAACTCTTCCTTATCTCCATAGAACTAGTACTTCACAAGTACTTATCAAGCTCTCATGGTATTCCAGTAATCCTTACTGGAAATAGACAGACATCCACTTGTCATGTCCCACATACGAGTCATCAGGATGAGCACATCATATTGTCATGTCCTACATACAACATGATGAATGCATTTTATTCTTGCCATGTCATACATGCAAGATAATGAGATGATTACATACATGATAGATCCATATGTATTCTTAGTGTTCCCATTCTTCATAAGAATTAGACACTTGGCCTTGGGATACTAACTCCATGTAACATGGACAAGTTTTTCTCCCACTGAATCTGTGTACACTGAACCCTTCAGTACAGATTGCCAATGTATGCTCTCTCTTTTCCAGGTCAAGAGTTTTTTCGAGAACTATCTCTATAGATCTCTATTCCTATCACATAGGAAACATCTATATCTTCCTTAAAGATAATTTCCACTTTTGGATTTCCATTTTAGAACATTTCCATTTCACATCAAAATGTGGAATGTGAACACACTCCCACTAAATCACAGATCCTTTCTTTATCTTTGACATATCAGTCAAACCTTTTGACTATATCATCAAAGTAAAGATCCAAATTCTTGAGTTGATTGTACTGAATCAATCGCATTGATTAGTCCATTGTAACTTATAGACTTCATTTGCATTACTGGATTCATAAACCTTATAGGTTGTGTCACGTACACATCCTTGTTTTATTCCTCATAGGAATGCAGTTTTAGTATCCATATGCCAAATGTATTTAGTCATTAAGTTGCAATCAACAAGCATCATCCTTCTTTAAATGTTATCCATGTGTCTTAACATTTAAGACTCATTTGCACTTATGGATTTTATCCAATGAGTGCAACCATCAAGTTCATACCTTATGGTTCACATAAATGTCATTTAGGATGTAATGGTCATAAGCCATAACTCAAAATTTTTGTTCCTCCTATTCATCTAGATAGTTGACTCATCACATGAACAACTCATCACATAGATAATTGAGGTGTATCTGTCAAGGATATAAGAACTCACAACTCCATGTGATTCTTAATGTCCTTTATTAGTGAATGGTATTCTTTAATAAGAAGAATTCAATTATTCGATAATCATTCTCTAACTCCTTAGAGTACGATTCCTTCTTGATTTAGACATCACCATGCCTTAATCATGAGTTTACTATGATACACTATCATAATCACTCATAAGGATCTCAAACATTTGGTCCAAGTATTTCATTCATTGATCTCATTAAGAATTAATACTTTTTCCAAATTTATACTTCATTTATGATAATCTTGAACACTTCAAGATATACATATTGGTATTTCTCTAAACACCATTAGAAGTATTAGCATTATTCCAGTAGGTATGTATATACATCACATGTATTATACCTAATTGGATAATCATTCTCCCACTACCATTAGTGAAGATTGATTAATCATGTCCAAGATATTCATGTCTCTTATTGGTTCTCTAACCAAAAGAGTCTAGACTTATCCATCACATGGAAACTAGAAATGAATTTCTCATGATTGATGCTAACTTGATTGTTTGAGTTATCAATAACTTTAGGTATCATTTTATCTTATGCATACCATGTATCACAAGATAAACAAGGCATTGCCACAAAGATCATATCTTTTAAGATTGAAACATCAACTTTATTAATTGCCATAATTGTCATACAATATGCAAAAATAAAGTGTTTCTATCTATTGGGAAATTGAAATAGCAGTTCTCAACTCTATTTCGTGCCCTTTAGGCTGAAATAAACTGAAAGGTACTCCTATCTATGGCAACAACATTTGCTCCATTGATGGGTACTCCTTTCTTGGTCCTTTCACAAAGGCCATCACTTCTTTATGGATATTGCATATCATATATGACATATCCATATCTTGGTATCATATACCTCAGATAAAGAAGCGGTTCATTTCATGATACCTTAGGTGGAGATTTCCATGCCCTCCTTCATCTTCTTTTGTTCTTCCAGATATAGAGAGAAATTCCCTCATACACCGTTTCCCCATGTGCCTTGAGGTTGAAGACAGCTTGGGCTGTTGGCTAGCATCAGAACGCTTCTTTACTTTTCCCTTGCCCTTGCCCTTAAGACTTACCTTTCATTGATCACATCAAAGATTATGGTTTGTCTTTCTTCATCTTTGCCTCTACTATCCTCAACATGTCCAACAACTCTATCAACGCTTGTCAAAGCTGTTCATGCTGTAGCTTGTCATGAATTGTATGATTCTCGCAACATTTGCAGTATCATACCAATAGACAACCCTTGGCTCATAAGGAATCCTTCTTAGTCAGGTTTTCCACATACCCAATCACATTGAGTGTGTGAATACCTTACTGGATCTCCTTCTGTTATGACATACTAAGATAGTGTCTTGGAGACATCATATGTCTCATGTTGTCTCTGCAACTCATAGTTCAGAGAACATCAAGCACTCCTAATCAATGTATTACTCAGTATTCTTCCATAAGCATACTTTCAGCCATTGATGTGGTGGGATTGAGTTTATCTAGTCTTGGTATAACTAGGACTTAGAGCTTTTGCTCTTTGAGAACTCTTCTCATCATCCTAACCAGTCGTGGAATTATTCCCATTTAATTTGTTGGTCTCAAAGACTGATCGCAAATAAAGTGATTTGTTGATTAACCATTTATTTTAACAAAAGAAAATATATGCAATTTTAGTCCAAAACTCTTTTTGACTTGTTGGATTGATTTGAAAAGTTGACGATATAATTAGGCCTTTAATTAATTATCGCTCCCACTATTTTACTTCAAATTGATAGCCCTCACCATCAATTCGGAAGATTGCAGCGTACAACCTTCTAGTGGGCAAGATCCTGAAATCCTCTAAGTCATGAGTCAGCTAGGGCTGATCGCCCACAACTTAGATCTCTCAGGTAGGCAACTTTTGCCAATTGCATCATATGAAACTCTTGATAAGATGTCATATACAACTCCTTGTAATGATCATCTCCATGCCTCAAGGCACTAGATCCTATCTAGGTCACCTTGTTAAGTCCGACCCAAAGCAAACACGATGAATATGCACCCTGCTAGGGCAGAACCACACATTCATCCTTCACGCTTCCGTGAGATAGACGGTGCACCACGCTAGGGTGTGCCCACACTTGGTCGATCAAGATTTTCACATGTGTTGCATTTGGAAGGCATCTAAAACTTAATATTTTAATGAGGGATTTTGTTTTTATATACATATACATATCCAATCACCACAATACATAGTACGTATCATATACATGCTATATCCCACAGAAAACATGCACAAATGATAAAAAGCGATGATTATGGCCATCCTAATGTGATTCCTTGAGCCAAGAGGAATCACGGTCATCTAGGTCTACATCACATGCAACCTGTACAAGATGAACTCTGTGCCTTTGCCTTCTGAGTAGATCATCTCATTACATGAATGATCTATTCTCTCCAGCCGGTCGTCTGGGTGCCACCAGCCGATCGGTTGGCTCCTCCAACCGATCGGTTCGCCTGTTCGTCATGCATCTCTTCATGGCCGCCACCCGCTCGTCTCGCTCCTCGAACCGGTCATCAACTGATCGGTTCGCTCCTTGAACCGATCGTCTGGAACGTCAACCGATCGGTTCACACCTTGAACCAATCGTTTCAGTTGTCGTCATATGTCTGCCGGTCTTCGACATAACATGAAATAAAATCTATCATATTATTACATTGCATAAAAGGGAAACCCCGAGTTACATTCGGGGGGAGAAAAGGTAGGAAAGAATCTTGAATTATTTCGAGTTACATAAGGAATAAGAGAGGGAAGATCGGTGCGCAGACCGAGATGCAAGCAACCACAAACAACCACATACATATAGGGGTTTATAGGCCATAATCACGCTACACACATCCACCACAAAACTCGTTTAAGGGTGACGCGTATCGAGTGCATTAATAATACATATCATATATGTAATTGGGATTTGTGGATTTAGGATTGGACATGCATAATGCCGATATTATTCACATCGTATGCAATAAATAAAGGCGACAAACCAAAATCGATCATATCGATATTCCTAAAATATAGAACAGTTGACGTGGCTCTGATACCACTGTTAGGTTTTAGGGGAGGCAGAGAAGGCAGTGGAAACAAAATTTTCTCCCCAAACCCAGCACGAGGAAACACGTCAACGTCTATATAATAGGAAAGGATGGTTTGTGGAATCATACCATGTCCCGAGGCTTGATCGACCACAATACCTCACGCCTTGCACGGTCTTCACCTCCGGTCTTGGACGGTGTCTGTGCAGCTCCTGGTCGCACCAGGAATGACGACTCCTCCTCCTACCGGACTGTCAGATGACAGTTGTCCTCCTGAGCGGTAGAAACCTCCCGCCTCTGAAGTAGTCCACACGGACCACCTGGAACTCCACACTCCTTGTCCCACAAGGAAGTGGAAGGAGTCGCACCCTCCTGTTGACGTACTAGTCACCAACACACTCTCCTGCCTCCAGTTGCAACTGCAGTTGTCTTTCCCTTACTGCACCTCCATTTTGCGGGAAGCACTTGCTCGGGCTCTCTCTCGGTTACCAAAACCAGAGAGATGGACAACTTTACAGAGCAACTGGTTGCACTAAGTTGTTCTTTGAGAAGCCCCCAATACCCCTATATATATAGGTGGGTCATGGGACAGGGTTCTCCCTCCCCGACAATATGGGACTAAAGCAGGAGTAGAAGGGTTCGATATTTTCCACAAAAAGCAACCAACTTGGAACCTGAAACGATCGATTCACAGCTGAACCGATCGGTTCGGCCCTTGAGCTGATCGGTTGGACCTGAGCCGACCGTTTGGGGCACTCCAACCGATCGGTTGGTGCCCTGAACCGATCGGTTCATGGTCCTAATCTGGCTCAAAAAGACTTTCCTTGTTTCGTTCCCAATTGGTATCGAATACCAATGTTATTCCCAATCGAATTGGGCAATTTGAAACCAAAGGAAAATTCTTGCTGACATGACTTTCCCAACTGGTCGGTTGCACCAGTTGAGCCGATCGGTTTAACTCTTGAACTGGTCATTTCATCGTGGGCATGAGCCGATCGGCCTGGACACTCCAGCTGACCGGTTCAGCAACCTCAGCCGACCGGTTCATCACATGAGCCGATCGGTTGGGAGCACAGGTTGGGAAAAATCAGTCAATTGCGATTTCAATCAATCCGACACTCCAATCAATGCGTCCAACACCTTGAACCATATGATATGGAGCTATAGACTGATTGAGTGTTTAATTGAACTACTAAACTCCTTTAGTAATCAATTTAAACATTGCTTTGTGGACAAAACTCCTCTTCCAGGTTAAATCCTATGTGTGTGACCCTGTAGGTCCATTTCACTTTGGCAGTGAAAGTCCATAACACTTATGACTTCACAAACAAAGAGCGGTGCCTAGTCACACATCAGTGCTACCCAAGTGAAAGTAGAAAGTTGGAGAACAACTTTCATCCTACAATCCGTGAATGGTGTTACAGCGAATGTATAATTCCTTTGTCACTGATATCCCGAATGAACTCGAGGCATGGAACAGTCATCCTGTCAACGTTCATTCACTTTCTTGATCTCAGAGTAGATTGAACGAGATATGAATGACATCAATATCACATACTGATTCACACATGCGTGTGCACGCCTATCTCAATCCTACTCATCAAGTGGACTTGGATATCAAACTCCCTCAGGAGGGACAAATCCCATATCTATCATTCACCCCTCAAAAGCCCCATGTGTCAAAGCCACCCAATCATCACCTTTATAACAACCCATGTTTTAGGACTGCGTTTGATGATGTCAAAGTGTACCCAATGACATGTGTTGAGTGTAGTGATTTCAGGTCAAAGAATCACATTCATTACCATCACTGTGAGTACTGACTGTGACTACCATGTCATGGTTCCATGTGTCAAACTCACTGTGGGTCTGTGCGGTACACTTGTTCTCTAACAAGTACCTATGTGTTTGGTTTGATATCTCTATATCATGACTAATGAGATTCTGTCATCAACCAACACCACAATCTAGTCTTGTGTGTCATTGCTGTCTATCTACCTTCCACAATGACATCCGACTAGGGACATAACAAGAATGTACAAACTCTTAGCATCTGTATGATCTCATCGTTCAGGTCATGAACCTGAAGGCATATGTCATTGAGTACTGTCATTCTCTAGACATTCAATCTGTTCTATCACTATCTCATATGCCTGAACCAGAAAGAATAGGAAGCTTGCCTTTGATGTTTATCAAATCAATCTTAATGTATCCCACCAATCATCCCAGGATTGGCTCTCAGGACATACATACCAACACATGCCCGCTTGGTCCAAGTACATGAAATCTCTCTTGACTAGGAAGTATGTTACTAAATAATACGAGACTGATAAACTTTCTAGGACCACATCAGACATTATCCTAAGTAAGATGCCTAAAAAATAGAAGGATCCAGGTTCTTTTGGAATAGGATGCTACTTGGGTGACAATGCTTGTAGAAAAGGCCTAGCAGATTTAGGAGCCAGTGTATCCATCATGCCATATAGTCTTTGCAAAAGACTAGGATTCAATGACATGTTACCCACAGCCATGACCATCCAACTGGCAGACTCATCCACAACTAAACCCATGGGAATCATAGAAGACATTCCGGTTAAAGTTGGAAATGATGCATATGTCCCTTGTAATTTTGTTATCATGGATATCAAGGAAGATTTACACTAACCTCTCATTTTCGAACGTCCCTTCTTAGCCACTACTCGTGCCTTAATTGATGTTGAGGCTGGTACCATTTTTTTAAGGCTAGGGAAGCAAACCCTAGAGTTTAGGGTGTTTGAAAGTATGAGGGGACCTAGTCTTGAGGAAGAAGTATACCTCCTTGATTGCATTGATGAATTAAACCAACTAAGGAAATAATGGGAATTAGTTGATGACCCCCTATGCACTACTCTCACCATCCCCGCCGAATGTGATTTTGATAATGAACCATCAAATCAACTCAAGATTCATTTGGACAACTTTGAGGAAATCCCATGTGCTGAGATTGAAGACCTTAAAATGATCTCCACCATAGAAGAATGACCTGAACCACTAAAGGCCCCAGAAATGAAGGCTCTCCCCATAGGCCTGAAATACGTCTTTCTGGATGAACAACAATTATGCCCTGTTATTATCAATTCTGACCTTACCATTGAACAGGAAAACATGCTTATGGGAGAACTTCGGAAAAGGAAAATAGCTTTAGGGTACAAAATGACAGATTTAGTTAGGATAGATCAATCCATTTGCATTCACAAAATCCCAATGATTGAAAATAGTAAACCTTCCCGAGACCCGCAAAGGAAACTCAACCCCAACATGAAGGAAGTTGTCTGTCTTGAAGTAATTAAACTTTTGACTGCATGAATCATCTACCCCATCTCTGACTCTCCTTGGGTCAGCCCTGTCTAGGTCGTCCCCAAAAAGGGTGGGACCACAGTCATTAGGAATGAGAAGAATGAGCTCATCCCCACCCATACCGTCACAGGGTGGAGGATGTGCATTGACTACAGGAAACTCAACAAAGAAACTAGGAAAGACCACTTCCCTCTTCCCTTCCTCGATCAAGTTCTTGAACGTTTAGCTCATCAATAATACTTTTGCTATTTAGATGCCGATATCAGATTCCCATTCATCCTGAAGACCAAGAGAAGACCACTTTCATATGCCGTTTTGGTACATACACTTTTAGACGAATGCCCTTTGGCCTGTGCAATGCACCAGCCACTTTTCAAAGATGTATGTCTGCCATTTTTTTAGGGTAAACTGAAACTGTCATGGAAGTTTTCATGGACGATTTCTCTGTATATGGAGATAGTTTCAGTTCTTTCCTTGGGAACCTCTCCCTTATTCTTGATAGATGCATCAAGTCACATTTAGTCCTTAATTGGGAAAAGTGTCACTTCATGGTCAAAGAGGGTATTGTTCTAGGCCATAAGGTGAGCAACCAGGGCATTGAAGTTGACCAAGCTAAGATTGAGGTCATCACCAAGCTCCCCCATCCTACCTCAGTCAAAGACATCCGAGCCTTCCTTGGACATGCCGGTTTCTATCGGTGATTCATCCGTGATTTTTCCAAAATCACAAAACCTCTCACCAATCTTCTTCAAAATGAGGTGCCTTTCCATTTTGATACGGCATGCATGGAGAGCTTTCTATGTTTGAAAAAGGCTCTCACCACCACTCCTATCATCCATGCTCCTGACTGGACCTTACCCTTTGAAATCATGTGCAATGCTAGTGATTTTGCTGTAGGTGCCATTTTAGGACAGAGAATTGACAAAAAACATCATGTCATTTATTATGCATCCAAGACCGTAGATGAGGCTCAGTGAAATTACACCGTAACTGAAAAAGAAATGCTAGCCATTCACTATGCATTTGATAAATTTTTCTCATATCTTGTTGGTTCAAAGGTAGTTGTTTACACTGATCATGAAGCCATTCACTACCTCATGACCAAGAAAGATGCCAAGCCTAGACTCATAAGATGGATTTTGTTATTGCAGGAATTTGATTTAGAAATCCTAGACAAAATAGGATCTAAGAACGTCGTGGCCGACCATCTCAGTAGACTTAGTTATAGCCCCATTGATGAAAATCCCATAAACGAATCCTTACCCAATGATCAATTGCTTAAGGTAGACTCCCAATTCCCTTGGTTTGCTGATTTTGTAAACTATTTAGTTGCAGGTGTATTGCACCCCGAGTATACGGGACACTCTAAGGCTAAATTTTTACATGATGCGAAAAATTATTATTGGGACGAACCTTATTTGTTTTGACTTTGTGCCGATGGTTTATATCTTCGTTGTGTATCCCACGAAGAAAGCATCGCCATTTTGGAACAATGTCACTCTGGCCTCTATGGTGGTCACATGAGTTCCCAAAAAACGGCTAGAAAAGTCCTACAATGCGGATTCTTTTGGCTCACCATCTTCAAAGACTCTTATGATTATGTGCTTTCATGTGACCAATGTCAAAGGATGGGTAATATCTACAATCATGACCAAATGCCTCTGTCACGGAACTGTTCTTACCCCAATCCCAATCCTACTGCTTAGACAGTAGAAAAAGGATTGAAGCGTGCGTCCCTGAGTGGCCCAATAAGATCAATCACACTAGCATATACAATAAGAAATAAATAACTCAAAAACTGGATAATTGAATAAAAAACTAACTCAATATAGAGATACATCTGATTTATCTTTGTCGTCAGAGTGTATGAGTGCGGAAGTGATCTTATTCAATATTCCATTTGTATTTCCTAAAATCAAGAAAATCAAGACACAATCATGCAATTGCACGGTACGCTATCAAAATCAAGCAAAATAGTTTATAAGAAAATAAGTATACTTGGTAGGACTTATATTTCAAAGTATAACAAACGATTTCCAAACATCCAATATCATTCGACAAAAAGGATGTTATTCAACAATTCAAATTTTATTACGAGTTCCCATTATGCTGTAATTTGAGAAGCATGCTTATATATTTTTGTGTGACTTTATCACCCTAACGCGATGGGGTAAGTCACTGGGCTCCTTCTCACCATAGGAACATAGGAGGCCAATGTACAAGTCCCACCTCCAATGAGGGGGTGGTTGTACTCAATATCAACATTATCAACATTATCAACACCATCATCATTATCAATATACGGGCAGTCATAATGGGGATGCAATTTATGTTTTCATGTTTTTCAAAATATAGTATAGAAAAACAGAAGACTAATCATAGGGAATAGTAGCTCATCCAAATAAATAGCCAAGTATTCAATCAAGAGATACATAAACGTATCTACAATACAATCAAGGAGGAGTCATATAATAGCGTACCTTTCACCAAAGATTTCGAGTACATATCATCTAGTAATAGGTCGACCCCTTCGAGTTAGATCCTAAAACACAATGTTTGGATCAAGGGTCAAGATCAAGATATTTGGATATCATGTTTCAATATTCGAGATTAGGGTTACAATTTTCCTATGTCAACCTTAGGGTTGGGTCATTCACTTATAATCAACTACTATTTCGATATGTCCAACATTATTTCAAGTGTCAAGTATTTTCAAGTGTGAATGACCTACCTAGGTTTTCTAGGTACATGTGTTAACCCTAATTATCCTTGTCAATATGCAAGTCAAAAAATCAAGTCTTTAGATCATTATCAAGTTCTAACACCATTGGGATTCAACATTAGATCCAGTTCTGATTATTATTATGAGTAAATCAGAGATTAACTTTTAGGTCAATAGGTCAAGATATGCCACAAGATTTAGATCAATCATATTGTTAAGATGTCATCATCATATTCAAGATTTACTCAAGTCAACAAAAATAAATCTAGATCATTAATGGGTCAATTATGATTTTAGAGTCTCAATATGAACATTAGAGTCAGGAATTAGGGTTTTCAGTGTTTAGTCAAGATTAACTACAAATAAAGTCATTTAGACCAATTGTATAAGCAATAGATCAAGATTAAGATATATCAGTGAGAATATTTTGGCATCAGGTTTCCAAAGTATTTTTAAACGATCCATTGGATTTTTCTGATCAAAATTGAATACTTGTTCATCATTTTTGGAGTTCAGATGCATTAGATACAATTTTCGCAAGATCTGGACATATATATGAATTTCTGAACAGAGAGAGGATATAAATACCTTAATTGCAAAAAAGGGTGGCCGTACGATGCAAGATGGATGGCCAGGATTTAGCCACATAGGTGAGGCGGCTGCTTGGTTCAGGTCCGGTTCGGAACTTCAATTCAGGTGGTTTCTTCTTTGATTTCCCGGTTCAATGATGGTTTGTTTGGACCGGGGAATTTTCCCTTGAACCAGAAGGTCGGGACTCCTGTCCCTTACGCTCTAGTTTTACCCCGCCATCCCAGAAAGGAGGCGGAGGAGCTCTCCGGTGTGGAGGGGCTCCAGGAGTAGGAGGGGAGGACGGAAGAAAGCAAGAGTGACGACCGAGTTCAGCCTGGGCTCGCGAACTCAACGGGAGTCGAGGGCATGGGCGAGGAGGCTAGGAGTGAGAACGCCCAATGTGCCATGTGTGGTGGCATTGCTTGGAGCAGCAGGATACAAGGAGGAAATAGGGGCGCTCGGGGCCGAGGGAGAGCACAAGATGCTTGTTCTAGTAATGTGGGGGTGTCGGCGCCCCTTAGGGGATCATTTTATATATAGGCTTGAAGGCTACGGTTAGGCTAGATCAGATCTGGGCCCTAGCTATGGCTGCCGGAGTGAGAACAGGAGGTGAGGAACTCGTTTTGGCGGTGCAAGGATGCACAAAACCTGATCAAAATAGGGCTTGTTGTATTTGAAATCACGATGCAAAGCTTTTCGTTCGCTTGGTTTTTCAAATAGTGGTCAAGAGCGGGAGATCTCACATAATGGTTGCATTCATGCCTCCCCGCAATCAGCGGGAGGTTGAAGGCAAGTGCGCAACCACTGGATCGATCTGCAATCCGCGAGAGGTAGATCCAAGGGCCGTGGGTCAGCTCAGATCCTTGCCTTGGATCGCTGACATGGAAAAAAGTCAAATAAAAGACAAAACTAAGGGTTTTCAACACATTAACTTCAATAATCCATAGAAAATCGTAGGAATGTCCAATTGTTCTCAAATTTGGACCACAACTTCACAAAAATGTGGAGAGTATATATAAAAAGTTTGAGGACAAGAAGACGAAGTTTGATGGACAAATTTTCTTCTTTGGACAAAGTGATGAAATAATCAAATTTAAGGTGTTATAACATGTATAAAATCCACAATGATCATCATATTTCGATTTTGAGCATAAAAAATGATTATGAAGACAAGAAGCATGATTTGAGATCATGAGTGAACATAAATTGGTCAAAAAGAGTAATTAATTCATAATTATGCAAAATCCACTTTGTCACATCCTTCCCTCCTTAAAAGGAATTTTGTCCCCAAAATTCAAAACAACCTCAAAAATTTGGATCATTCAACCTAATTCATATCCTAAATAACTGAAGTGTCCTCAATTATAAAATCAAAATCGTTTCCTCAAATTTTAAGTAATCCAATAATTATAATTGGGATTCCATGTTCCATAACATAACCAACTTGGTATCAACATCTTTCATAATCGAGCAACTGAGTATCAAGGTTAATGCATATATTGTCCAAAGTCATCATATGGGTAACAAATATGGAAAGAATCCTATTGATCACAAATTTGGAGAGATCATCTTTAGGTCAAACAAATAGAGTTCAAGTGTACAAGGTGACTTTCAGTCCCAATATCTCAGGGTCCTAGTTTCTCCATTGGCCTAGGTGGGGTTATACATCCATGATTTGAGATTTCACATTTCAACATTTTGAGACAACATCATACTTTCAATGTCATTATTTCGAGCTCAAAATCAATGGGAAGGTCCCACCTAGTCGTCATGAGAGCTAAACCCTAAGTCATAAATCGAAAGAGTCAATACAGTCGTCATTTTAAAAATTTCAAGATTTGGGATTTTGAAGTCATTAGTCCTATATCTCAATGTTAAATTAGTGTGATCATAAGATTTGTATCATTATTTGAGATTGACAATCCTAAGTCACAATTCCATAATCAATATCAAGAGTCGAGATTTTAGACACCAAAAGTCATAGATCCAAAGTTTGATCATATGCATATATATTTCAAAGCTAGGGTTTATATTACTATTTAGACCTAAGGAGAGATCACTCATCTATATTCAATTTCTAGCAATAATATTCAAGCAATATTTGATCAACATGTCAAGATTTCATTATCATGGTTTCCAAGGTTGATGAATGATCTATACCTAGGTCTATCTAGGAAGTCAACCTCAAGCTATAGTCAATATTGCCATATGTCAAGGTCATTATCAAATCAATATTCAAGATCGAGTATCAACCATGGTTTTAACCTATTAGGCTTAGGTCAACCAATCCAAAATTGGGTGAAAGGAGATACCTTTCCAAACTCTAAATAATCAATAGGATGAAAACTTAGAGGTAGTCGTAATGGAGATGTGACCTAGGTTAGGGGAGTCATGAGTCAACTACCACCCTAATATGGCACATTACCAACATTAGTCATTATCAATTGTGCTTATTCAAATAGGGAGAGTATCCATGATTAAATAATATTCCATACGGTCATGAGATCAAAATTCAAGATAATAGGGCAATAATGTCAAAATTTGCAATTCTTTCCTTTCATGATCAAGGTAGTGATATAATTTGGAAATCGAGGATTTGAATTTGACATTCGAGGAATTAGAGCATAATAGTGAAAAAATCTAGTACCATAATCATTATACCCAAAATTGAGATACAAAAGGCATCAATAGTTAATAGGAAAATTGCTTTTTGCATATAGGTCTTACAACTTAATTTTGTGAGTCGTAGGCTTAGTCACTTGATAGCATGGTCAAGATGTGTATAAAAATAGGAAAAAGTTTACTTAACTATGTTTGAGGTTTAATCAATAATAGGGCAACATGGACATTAATAAAGATTATTAATATTGACCTCAAACATAGAAAACATGTAGTCACGTTTTGGCTAAATTGAGTGTTCATGATATCTGGAGTCATACATGAGTATTTTATTTCAAGTTTAATTGAACAAAATCAAGTTTTCAAATTAAAGTCAGATCATGGTATCAACTTTCAAGATTTAGCAATATTCACTTTTCCCATGCATAAGCTACCCATAATCGAGACATCATGTGATGAAAGGGCATGAGAAAGACCACAGGACAAGATGAGAAGACTACCTAATCTTCATCTACATGGGTGGCTTAGGATTGTCTTTAAAGAAGAGATGAGATGCTGGAAGACAATCTAGGGCTTCACAAGAGAACCTTTTGGTCCAGTTCTGGATCAATAGAGGCTAGGTAGAGTGGGGGATCTCAGCCACCGTGAAGACGGATAGGAGAAATTATGTCAGGACCCCGAGCCTAGACACTTCAATTTTCACCATTATGGACTTTAGGATTTCTTGGGTGTAAAAGACTTGAGAAATTATTTACTTAAAGTATATGGGAGTGTGTAAGCTCTGATACCAACTGTCACGGAACTGTTCTTACCCCAATCCCAATCCTACTACTTAGACATTAGAAAAAGGATTGATGCGCCCGTCCCTGAGTGGCCCAATAAGATCAATCACAATGACATATACAATAAGAAATAAATAACTCAAAAACTGGATAATTGAATAACAAACTAACCCAATATAGAGATATATCTGATTTATCTTTTTCGTCAGAGTTTATGAGTGCGGAAGCGATCTTATTCAATATTCCATTTGTATTGCCTAAAATCAAGAAAATCAAGACACAATCATGCAATTGCACGATACGCTATCAAAATCAAGTAAAACAGTTTATAAGAAAATAAGTATACTTGGAAGGACTTATATTTCAAAGTATAACAAATGATTTCCAAACATCCAATATCATTCAACAAAAAGGTTTATATTCAACGATTCAAATTTTATTACGAGTTCCCATTATGTTGTAATTCGAGAAGCATGCTTATATATTTTTGTGTGACTTTATCACCCCAACGCGATGGGGTAAGTCACTGGGCTCCTTCTCACCATAGGAACATAGGAGGCCAATGTACAAGTCCCACCTCCAATGAGGGGGTTGTTGTACTCAATATCAACATTATCAACATTATCAACATCATCATCATTATCAATATACGGGCAGTCATAATGGGCATGCAATTTATGTTTTCATGTTTTTCAAAATATAGTATAGAAAAATAGAAGACTAATCATAGGGAACAATAGCTCATCCAAATAAATAGCCAAGTATACAATCAAGAGACACATAAAAGTATCTACAATACAATCAAGGAGGAGTCATATAATAGCATACCTTTCACCAAAGAATTCGAGTACATATCATCTAGTAATAGGTCGACCCTTCGAGTTAGATCCTAAAACACAATGTTTGGATCAAGGGTCAAGATCAAGATATTTGGATATCATGTTTCAATATTCGAGATTAGGGTTACAATTTTCCTATGTCAACCTTAGGGTTGGGTCATTCACTTCTAATCAACTACTATTTCGATATGTCCAACATTATTTCAAGTGTCAAGTATTTTCAAGTGTGAATGACCTACCTAGGTTTTCTAGGTACATGAGTTAACCCTAATTATCCTGGTAAATATGCAAGTCAAAAAATCAAGTCTTTAGATCATTATCAAGTTCTAACACCATTGGGATTCAACATTAGATCCAGTTCTGATTAGTATTATGAGTAAATCAGAGATTAACTTATAGGTCAATAGGTCAAGATATGCCACAAGATTTAGATCAATCATATTATTAAGATGTCATCATCATATTCAAGATTTACTCAAGTCAACAAAAATAAATATAGATCATTAATGGGTCAATTATGATTTTAGAGTCTCAATATGAACATTAGAGTCAGGAATTAGGGTTTTCAGTGTTTAGTCAAGATTAACTACAAATAGAGTCATTTAGACCAATTATATAATCAATAGATTAAGATTAAGATATATCAGTGAGAATAGTTTGGAATCAGGTTTCCAAAGTATTTTTAAACGATCCATTGGATTTTTCTGATCAAAATTGAATACTTGTTCATCATTTTTGGAGTTTGGATGCATTAGATACAATTTTTGCAAGATCTGGACATATATATATGAATTTCTGAATAGAGAGAGGATATAAATACCTTAATTGAAAAAAAGGGTGGTCGTACGATGCATGATGGATGGCCAGGATTTAGCCACATAGGTGAGGCGGCTGCTTGGTTCACGGTCCGGTTCGGAACTTCAATTCAGGTGGTTTCTTCTTTGATTTCCCGGTTCAATGATGGTTTGTTTGGACCGGGGAATTTCCCCTTGAACCAGAAGGTCGGGACTCCTATCCCTTACACTCTGGTTTTACCCTGCCATCCTAGAAATGAGGCGGAGGAGCTCGCCGGTGTGGAGGGGCTCCAGGAGAAGGAGGGGAGGACGGAGGAAGCAAGAGTGCCGACCGAGTTCGGCTTGGGCTCGCGAACTCAACGGGTGTCGAGGGCATGGGCGAGGAGGCTAGGAGCGAGAATGCCCAAAGTGCCATGTGCAGAGGCATTGCTTGGAGACGTAGGATACAAGGAGGAAATAGGGGTTCTTGGGGCCGAGGGAGAGTGCAAGATGCTCGTTCTAGAAATGTGGGGGTGTCAGCGCCCCTTAGGGGATCATTTTATAGGCTTGAAGGCTAGGGTTAGGCTAGATCAGATCTGGGCCCTAGCTATGGCTGTCGGATTGAGAACAGGAGGTGAGGAGCTCGTTTTAGCGGTGCAAGGATGCACAAAACCTGATCAAAATAGGGCTTGTTGTATTTGAAATCACGATGCAAAGGTTTTCGTTCGCTTGGTTTTTCAAATAGTGGTCAAGAGCGGGAGATCTCACATAATGGTTGCATTCATGCGAGGTTGAAGACAAGTATGCAGCCACTGGATCAATCTGCAATCTACGAGAGGTAGATCCAAGGGCCGTGGGTCAGCTCAGATCCTTGCCTTGGATCGCTGACATGGAAAAAAGTAAAATAAAAGACAAAACTAAGGGTTTTCCACACATTAACTTCAATAATCCATAGAAAATCGTAGGAATGTCCAATTGTTCTCAAATTTGGACCACAACTTCACAAAAATGTGGAGAGTATATATAAAACGTTTTAGGACAAGAAGAAGAAGTTTGATGGACAAATTTTCTTCTTTGTACAAAGTGATGAAATAATCAAATTTAAGGTGTTATAACATGTATAAAATCCACAATGATCATCATATTTCAATTTTGAGCATCAAAAATGATTATGAAGACAAGAAGAATGATTTGAGATCATGAGTGAACATAAATTGGTCAAAAAGAGTAATGAATTCATAATTATGCAAAATCCACTTTGTCACAGCCTCTCACCTCTTGGTAGGAATTAGAGATTTTTGATGTCTGGGGAATCGACTATATGGGCCCATTTCCTTCTTCTTGTGGGCTTGCTGACATTTTAGTCACAGTCGATTACGTGTCAAAGTGGGTTGAAGCCATACCCACTAAAATGTGTGACTCTAAACCTATTAAGAAACTTTTTAAAGACATCATTTTTCCTAGATTTGGAGTCCCTTACACCGTCATTTCTGACGGGGGATCCCATTTTTTGGAGAAAAGTTTTGAAAAAATAAAATCTATTTTAGAAACAACTGTTGGACGCACTAGGAAAGATTGGGCGTTAAAAATCAATGACACTCTGTGGGCATATCGTACCGCCTACAAAACACCGATTGGTACCACCCCTTTCAGACTGATCTACGGTAAGTCATGTCACTAACCAATAGAACTAGAGCACAAAGCAAGTTGGGCCATCAAAACTTTGAATTTTGACCTTTCCATGGCCGGAGAGAAACATTTTCTCCAAATAAATGAGCTTGATGAACTTAGGATGAGTGCCTACAAAAACGCAAGAATGTACAAAGACCGCACCAAAATGTGGCATGATGGTCATATTAAGCGCAAAGATATTAGAGAAGGGGATCAAGTTTTAGTTTTTAATTCAAGATTATGACTTTTTCCTGGAAAACTCAAGTCGAGGTGGTATGGCCCCTACATTGTAAAATGTGCTTACCCACATGGTGCCTTTCTCCTATGGGATAAAGTTCTAGGCGAGTTTAAGGTCAATGGGCACCGTCTTAAAAGATATATCACCACTGAAGATGTTTTCGCTTCAGACTCAACCAAATTTCCACCCTTGCATGATCTGAACCTCACAGACCCTTCAACTCCCCCGGATTCCAATTAATCAGATCTTTGTCAAGCCACGACGTAAAATAAGGTGCTAGTTTGGAGGCAGCCAAACACTATCTTCCCTTCTCGTTTGTTTTCTTGTTTTTGTTCTTCCGTTCTGTTTTTTCTTCTTCTTGCTATCGAGCCGATCGGTTACCATTACCAGACACTCGGTTCACGTTGATTTTGCAACGACTCGATACTAAAACGACCGGTTGGATTTCCAGCCGCTCAACTCGTCGTCCGACCGTTCCACAAAACTTGAATGCAGCCTCTGTCCTTTACTATTTTGTGTTTGGTGGCCAAGGCAGACCAGCCGATCATCTGGCTATCCAACCGATCGGCTCACAGATCCATTGTTCTATATAACGCACCAGACGCAAGACCACTCTCCCATCTCCTCACTTACCCTAGCCGCCTCCCTCACTATTCACTCGATCACTCGACCCTAGTTCCGCCCGCTCTTCAGACGACCGCCTTGATTCCCAGCCAGAAGTCCAAGGTCCAACTCTTCGGCCGACCGGTTTTCCCTCAGCCGGCCATTTGGCCTTTCCGCAAGAGTTGCTGTCCTGGTGTTTCAGCCGCCCGCCTGGCTAGGACGCCGCCCATCTCGATCGACAGACGACCGACGGGGCCTCCATCGCCACCTCCTCAACAAGACGGCCAAAGCCAGATCCGTCGAGTGCTTAGGTCGCCTCAGCCGACCACCTGGTGTTTCAGCCGCCTGCCTGGCTGGGACGCCGGCCGTCTCGATCGACAGATGACCGACGGGTTCAGCATCGCCACATCCTCGACCTCCTCAACAAGACGACCGTTAGCTAGGTTCTCTGAGTGCTCAGATCCTAACTCAGCCGATCGTTTGGTGTTTCAGTCGCCCGTCTCAGATAGCTGAAATGCCCATCTTATTCACCAGACGATCGGTTGATTCTCCCCAGCCAATCGTTTACACCCTCAACCGACCGACTTCTCTCTACAACAGTGGTGTTCAGCTGCTTTCGCAAGGGCAAAGGAAAGGCCCCTGCATCCTCTTCCAGGGATCCTCCTCGCCATTCCAGTTCTCATCCCGGAATCCATTTTCGCACACCCTCTCGTACGGGTGAGTCTTCTCCCGAGTTAGTCGAGGAGATGATTCATGACATCGACGAGGTAGATGAGCTTCTCCGCGAGATGGAGGGAACTCAGAAGGCAGCCAATGATCCAGACTCAACCAGCCCCTGTTCACCCCGTATAACACCTATTCCGGGTAGCTACGACCAGTTCACTAGCACTGAACACCGCCAGTGTTATGAGGATATGTTCGCAATTGGTGTTTCTTTTCCTCATTGGGTGTGCGTCACAACCCTTGATGCTTTGGACATCCGCGACGCCGTCGACAATATCCTCCGCAGAAACCACATCCTTAGCTTTCCCTACCATGTCACCTCCGTCTACTGTGATCTTACCCTCGAGTTTTTTAGCACTTTCCACAGGTTACACTGTTCTTTCGAAAACTCGAGTTGTAAATACCGGATTTTTGGGGAAAATCTGGAATCATCTTTCAAGCAAATCACTTCTTTTATCCTCAACGGCAAGGATGACTATTGGATAAAACAATGTATGGAGCGGTCTCATGACTCCTACCAAGACCACTACGATAGAGATAAGTTTTGGGCAGAGATCACCGGGCTTCTTCCCCGTCTTCCTAGTGGGCCCAAGGCCTCCTGCATACACAACCCAGTGGTCCGTTACCTTCACCGTATTTTGGTTTGCACCATTTTCAGTCGGGAAGGTACTCAGGGGACAATTACTTAGGTGGAACTTTATGCTCTTTGGTGTCTTTTACATGAAGAACCTTTTAACTGGGGCAATGCTATCATTGAGCATTTTGGTACCTAAGCTAGCCGAGCCACTTCCTCTTCTTTTTGCATTGGCCACTATGTTACCCAACTCGCCATCTTTTTGGGCTACACCCACATCGTCTTTCCTCCGCTTGAGCTCAAAAATCACCTCATCAACACTCACTATTTGAAGAATAGTAGGTTTATCCGTTTGGGCACCGAGGGCATTTATTACCTTTTGTTCAAAGACACTCAGGTGGTCCTCTACCTCCCGTTACATTCGGGGTTTGCAGGAGCAAACTACGTCTATGAGTTGACTGATTTACCGGGCCATATCTAGAGATTCTACCTGGAGCATCCAAATCCAGACACCATCCTTGAGCCACAGCCTCATAGGAGTAGCCTCTCTTTAGAGGCACACGACGACGACACTGGACCGCCACCGCCACCTTCCAGACGTCGCACCAGGCGGCGACCAGACGATGACTCTGATACTTATGACTTCTACGAGATCCAGACTCAGCTGGATGAGATTCAGCACGAGCAGCAGCGACAGGGCCACCAGCTCAATCACATGTACCTAATGCAGCGTTCGTAGGAGTCTTGGCATGTGAACTGCGGTCACTATGCCCCTAGTTGACCAGCTTATGACGAGTACGGAGCACAACAAAGTTATCCAGGCCATGATTCTCATTTATTGGGCAAACTACTACTCCTCCCACTAGCAGCACCCTCCACCACAATGACTCTTCCCTCCATGTCGCTCTTAGAGTTTGCTCGGGTCGAGCAAATTTCTAAGTCCGGGGTGGGGGTGGGTGGTACGTGATCCACCCTTTATCTTCCCTTTTCAACATTTCCTTCTGCATTTTTATTTGTTTTGCTTTGCTTACTTTCAAACATAAGGCCTTTATCTAGTCAGCCTAATATTGTACTTTATCTTCAAAAATCAAATGCATTATCAAATTTATTTCAATATCAAGTTTGAAATATCAAGTTCAAAAAAAAAATCTTTGCAATATCAAGTTACCTATGATCATGATAGCAATTCTTGGAAACGGTGGCAAGCCTTAGAATATCAAATAGAATCAATTGCGGATTTTCTTAATTTTAGCATTAGATTAACTTATTCTTTTTACTCTCATATAATTTAGCTACATGTCTCTTCTATCTTATGCAACGTCAATTACTTAATAAAAAAAGGTTTTTTTTGTTGCACGGGAAAAATAAATCGCACGCCAAACCCTAAGTCAAGGGTGGCATGCCCTTATATCCCAAGTCGAATAGAGCAGGGATTTTTCCATCACACCTCAAATTCTCTATTCCCGTGCAACAATTAACCCAATTTCAAAAAAAAACAAAAAAAAAATTGATGAATGTCGAAGCGCAAGTTAGAGCAAGTCTGTCTTTACAAAGTATAAGTTTACAAAAATTAAGTTATGAAAAATGTTTTCTTGAGAAACATAGTGCTTGCAATTTGTGGTTCTAGGAGAAGGGTCGCTTGGCCATGAAAAGGATAGAAGAATTGCTAATCTAGGGAGGATGAACTTGTTATTCCGAAATTTTTGAATCATTTTGATTTTTCAATTGCTTGAGGACAAGCAAAACATTAAGTCCGTGGTATTTTGATGCGTGCTATTTCAGTACATCTTTTCTGTGAATTATTAAGCTTGTCACATAGAAATACTCCATTCATCTCTTGAAATTGCACAAATTGATATTTTCTCATTTTTATCACAAATCTGACAATCATGTGCATTTTATTGCAGTTTCAGGACCTGAGCCGATCGACTGGTATTATCAACCGATCGTCTCACCTCAATGACCCGATCGTCTGAAAAATTGAAACGCTCGATTCACCTTCAATCGTTGATCATTACTCTCATCAGACGACTGGCTGAGATCGCCCGATTCTAAACCAAACGCTCGGCTGACGCCCTATTGATGAGAAGAAACGACTCCGAGCGGTTTGGACTGCGCCGCCACCCTAATTAGGGTTGGTAGCCGACCGATTGGCTGCAACACTCCAAAATCTTCCAGCCGATCGGTTTGTTTCTGAACCGGTCGGTTGGCGGCGCACAGACAGCAAAATCCCAGCCGCCAGCCTAAAAAACCCTTCAACCTAATTGTAAAAGTTCCTCCTTCCTCTCCTATAAAAGGAGGGGCACTTCCTCCTCCTCAAGGCATCTTGGATTTCTCTTTGTATTGGGATTCTGAAGCATTTATTCTTGTAATCATATTCTTATATTGCAATAAAATAGATTTTATTTCAAGCATTGTTCTGTCATACTTGTTCTTGTCTCTTCATTTTGCCTTAGTCTTAATCTTCCTTTCTCCGTTCTTTAATTCTGGAGCAAGGAACTAAGAACTAAGCCATTTTATTGTCTCTAGCATAAGGATTAATCTCCTGATTTTTGGGGTAGACTATGGCTTCAGTACTTTCTTCCTCCGTCTCCCCCTTCTCCATGAGTGAGTAGACTTCTATTGAGGTAAGGGAAATAACCCCTTAGCCATGGTTTTAACGACTTCTTCTTAAATGACTAGATGATAATCGATTTTAATTAACAGTTGATCTTCAGATCCCACGCTAATCCGGATGGAAATGACCATGGAAATCCAGATTTAGAACAATAAAATCGATTACATAGACGTTTTGATATGACCGTGGATTTTCGTCTTTTCGGATGATAAACTAGTAAGCATGAACACCAAGACCAATGGGCTCACGTGGAGTTTATCTCTTGTGAGTTTTTAAATTCCAAACCTTCATCGAATCGTCGCTTAAGAATTAGTTGTTATCGCCTAGGCTAAGATGGTGAAAACCCCTACGAGCCTCGATTTCCATCTTTTGATTTAATCACCGCATACTTTTGCTTTCTTTAATTCCTAGTCTTTTCATTCATATAGTTTTTCTTGTGCTAACAATAATCTTAAAATCTCCTTGTTCTTTTTTATTCTTGTTAAGTGCATTTTCATTCTTGCATTTCACTCCTTAGTGTTAATCACCAAACCCAAAACTCGAATTTTACTTTCCGTTCTAAATCTAAAAAATACAAAAAAAATAGTTCTTCAAACTTTGGGTTCTAAGAACAATCTCTAAAAATTTGTCCTGTGGGATCGACCCTTCTATACTACCCTTAAAACCGGAAGTAAAAAAAAGTTTAAACTCTAGGATTAACCATCTTAGTGATTGATATTGCAAAGCAAAGTTTATCACTTGGTTGGAGCGAAGATGGTTTTCTAGGATAACCAACCTTTCATCAGACTCATTCCTAAGAGAAATTCAGTTACCTCCATGAATAATTTCACACCCATATCTTGTTGTTTAGCTGTGTATAAGATAGTTTCAAAAGAGATGGTGAAAAGATTGAAAAGTTTCTACCTCAGGCTATCTCCAACACCCAAGCATCTTTCGTCTGTGGTTGTTCCATCTCAGATGATGCCCTACTGGCATCAAAGTTTTCATTTGACTTCAATGTGAGGAGATCAGTTGGGAAGGTGTGTATTATACTTGTTATAACCAATACGTATCATCATCTTAGATGGCCTCCCTTATGGAATGTTATGAGGGCCCTCGGCTTTGGAGAGAAATGAATTTCCATTATGCGTCAGTGTGTGGAAACTACGTCATTTCCAGTCTTGGTCAATGGTATATGTAACATCCCTGACCTGGGTTATGCTTTAACCCTAGGTGTTTTGATTAAGAAAGATTATTATATGCTTAATCTTATCTTTTGAAAAGTGATTAGGTCTCATGAGGAACTTATGTTTCAATTTTGGTCCTGTTTGAACAATGTTGAAGCAATGTTTGCTTATTTTGGACTAAAGTGCAAATTACCCAAGTTGAGGGGTTAAATTGCAAATGTTGCATGATAAGAATGAATATGATGTAGTTCTATGGTTTCCACAAGCTTGGACACCAAGATTAAGCTTGTAAAGCAATCCTTGTGCATTAAAACCTAGTTTTGGAGTAAAGTGCAATTTACCCTAAATCCAGGGTTCAATATGCAAATTACCACTTCAATAAGCTCCTTAATGTTTCTTGGCATCAGGTAGAGCAAAAAAATGAGAGGGGCATCTCATTTGAATTAAGTTGGAGGAGAGAGAATCTTGATATTAAAATAATCAAGATTTAATCCTAATTGAAACCCTAATTCAATTTAGGGAAAAAATGAATGTATTAATTAAAGGGCCTTCAATCAAAATGTTATTGGTTGATTTTGAATAAGTATTGAAGTTCTTTTTCCAAGATAAGGAACGAAAATATCTCAAGTAGGTGAAATTCCACTCACCTTATTATAAAGAAAAGTAATATCCACTCACATATGGGATATTAATATAATAAGCATTAAGGTGCTTAATTTGCTTTTCCTTAAATCATGGATAATTGAGAGGAATATTAGGCAATCAAGATAGCCTCGTCCTTAAGTATTTTGAGGGGAATTTGAGGGGAAAGAGGCGGTCATGGTTTTGGAATGAAATGCATTTTAATAATGCATTTTCTCTCTCATCAATTTCTTTATAAAAGTGTCATTTCCAAGCCCAAACCAAGGCCTTTTTCGGATTTTCTTCTTCCCCTTGCTTGCAAAACCGACCAAGGAGCTAGGGAGGAGCGGGGAGCACGTCCACAACCTGTGGGTAAGCCCTTGACCTTCGTTCTCCTTGATTTCATGGTGGAAATCGAAAATAAATTATGGATTCCTTCTTATTTCGATCTCCTCTTCAACCCTAGCCAACATTTTCATCCAAAAGCTTGAGGACGAGCCTAGGGAGAGTTTCAAGAGCTTCATCCACCATTGTTGCCGTGTTCTTGGAGCTTTGGATCTCAATTGGAGGCGGGTTTTATAACTTAAACCCTTAAACATTGCTATTGCATCAATTCTCTATGCTTTGCTGATTGATTTCTTCAATTTGATGCACTCTTGTTTCTTGCTGCAATTTCCATCAAGAACGGTTGCTGTTCTTGGTTGTTCGAAGGAAGGGGATGATGACATCATCCTAGATGCTTATCCAAATAAAATTACCAAGCCAAACGGTTTTGATAGCTACACCAAATCGTTTTAATTTGATGGGCTATGCGGTTTCAGCAAACCGTTTAAGGGAAAACGGTTTGAAACCGTTTGGGAGAAAACTGTTTCAAAACCGTTTTAGATGGTTGACCAAGCATTTACCGTTTAGGAATCTTGTTCCTAATTATGTAGTCTGATGACCCTCCAAATTTTAGGGGTTAACTCCAAAGGAATCGTGAGTTGAAGGCCAATCAATTAGGAAAATCGAATTGAATTAAATGTTGATTTTCAACCTGATCAACTTGACCTTCTTGGGCAAACGGTTTCAAAACCGTTTGATATGGTTGACCAAGCGTTGCCCGTTTGGGATTCCTGTTCATAATGATGTTGGGTAATGACCCTCCAAATTTTACGGATTAACTCCAAGGTAATCATGAGTTGAAGGCTAATCAATTAGGGAAACCTAATTGGATTAAGTGCTGATTTTCAATCTGATTTAATTGACCTTTTTGGGCAAACGGTTTAAAAACCGTTTGAGTGCGTTGACCAAGCGTTGACCGTTTGGGATTACTGATCCTAATTATTTTGTCTAATAACTCACCAAATTTGAGGGGTTAATTCCCAAGGAATCGTGAGTTGAAGGCTAATCAATTAGGCAACCCTAATTGGAATTAGTGCTAAAATTGCAATGAGTTAATTAGAGATTTTGGGTTGATTAGCTCAAAAGGTTTCAAGACCGTTTGGGGATCACCCAAACGGTCTGAAGACCGTTTGGGGGTCACCCCAAGACCGTTTGGAGGTCTGGGGTCAAGTATAGTTGACCAATTATAGGTCCAAAGCTACTAATCATATTGCAATGAAGTGCTGATTTGTTGATCAACTCGATAGACCAATCCTTGATGACTTTTCACTAGAATCCAAAGGATGGATGGGCCAAACGGTCTCAAGACCGTTTGGAGCTTATCCAAACGGTCTCAAGACCGTTTGGTGGTCACCCAAGACCGTTTGGAGGTCTAGGGTTGAGTATGGTTAGGTGTTTGAAGGCCTAAAGGTACCAAGTTGATCTGCAATAAATTGCTGAATTGGTGAGCACTTCAATGATCCAAACCCTACTTGGATGGCTTGGTTTTGAGTGATTTGATGGGACAACGGTCTCAAGACCGTTTGGAGGTCATCCAAACGACCTCAAGACCGTTTGGGGTCAGGTCATACCCAATTTGGATGATGGTTCAATGGTTTCAAAGTAACTAGTCTTACATTGATTAGTGTTGTTGAATCATCAATTCTAAACCCTAATTCAATTGAATCAAACCCTAATTGATGACCAATTGAGGGTCAATTGAGGGTCAACTCAGTTGAAGGTTGACCTATTAAACTCAATTGAAGTATGAGGGTAGGTCCAATTGATGATTGGTTCCATGAATCCAATGATTGAAGGAATCAACATTGGAAACCCTAATTCAATTGGATGCTTTATGTAATGGAGGTCCAATGTGATTGAATATCTTGAGAATTAAGATGATGAATGATCCATTGACCCAATGATGATTAGTAATGATAAACAAATAAGGTACTAAGCTTGAAACCCTAAGAGTACCTAAGGGACTAGTACCAATTAAGGAATGAATCCCTAATTGCTTATTGGACCAATGACTTGATACACTACGTTAATCATAGTGGTATGCTCTTGATTGAAGGGTTGATATGACCTAATCAATTTGAGATGATGTTAACATGAATTCATACATGAATATGATTCATGAGGTGATTAAGGGTATGATCCTTAAGAAGAGAGATCATGAAACCCTAATCATGAATATAAACCCTAATTGACAGGGCTTTTGGATTCTAACCCTAATTGAGGGCAATTCTAAATGTAACCCTAAACCAGGGTGAGGATGTAACCCTAAGTCAGGGTAGTGATGTGTGAAACTCCAATTTAGGGAAATGAGATGTAAAACCCTAATTGGGATGAATAGTGAATCTCTAATTATGGCCAATTGAATGAAATCCTAATGGAGATGCATAGTAAACCCATATTGTGGGTGACTATGGTGGAAACCCTAGTTGAGGGTGATTCCATGAGAAACCCTAGTTGAGGGTGATTCCATGAGAAACCCTAATTAAGAGTTAACATCACATGAAGCTCTAATGCTATGTTGTGATGAGAGGCCCTAAGAAGGGTGAAGGTATGTGAGACTCTAATGTGGAGTCATAATGCATAAAGCCCTAATATTGGGCAATATGACAATGAATTATAATCCTAATTTTAAATAAGGGTATAAGGAAACCCTAATGATGAGATAGAAGGAATGGCCTTATAAAGGTGAAACATTTCATGTGGTTGATTATAGGCAAGCTTATAGCATGTAATGCTTTAACTTGAGATGAGTCTATATTATTAAAGATAGTTGGACCATTCTTATGTGTGACCTATGCACTTCATGGTAAGGGTGATAGGTTAATGGATGAAAGGATTAAGATGGGAAATACCTTAATCCAAGATAAGCTGATAACTTAAGGAAGTTGAAAGTGACGAGGAAAGTGATATATCAATATGTGATAAATATCACTTTTAGCATTACAGGATTGATATAGTTCAATACCTGGAATAGTTGCACATGATTAGCATAGTCTAATACCCGGAATGCACAAGATTGGTTAAATCACAATACCTGGAATGATAACACAGGATTGGCTAACTCCCAATACCTGGAATGATAACAGAAGATTGGTTAACTCCCAATACCTGGAATGATAACACAGGATTGGCTAACTCCCAATACCTGGAATGATAACACAGGATTGGCTAACTCCCAATACCTGGAATGATAACACATGATTGGATAACTCCCAATACCTGGAATGATAACACATGATTGGTTAACTCCCAATACCTGGAATGATAACACAGGATTGGCTAACTCCCAATACCTGGAATGATAACACAGGATTGGCTAACTCCCAATACCTGGAATGATAACACAGGATTGGCTAACTCCCAATACCTGGAATGCACAGGATTGGCTTACTCCCAATACCTGGAATAATAACACAGGATTGGCTAACTCCCAATACCTGGAATGCACAGGATTGACATAGATCAATACCTGGAATAATAACATAGGATTGGCTAACTCCCAATACCTAGAATGCACAGGATTGGTTAACTCCCAATACCTGGAATAATAACACAAGATTGGCTAACTCCCAATACCTGGAATGCATAGGATTGACATATATCAATACCTGGAATAATAACACAGGATTGGCTAACTCCCAATACCTGGAATGCACAGGATTGGTTAACTCCCAATGCCTGGAATAATAACACAGGATTGGCTAACTCCCAATACCTGGAATGCACAGGATTGACATAAATCAATACCTGGAATAATAACACAGGATTGGCTAACTCCCAATACCTGGAATGCACAAGATTGGTTAACTCCCAATACCTAGAATAATAACATAGGATTGGCTAACTCCCAATACCTGGAATGCACAGGATTGACATAGATCAATACCTGGAATAATAACACAGGATTGGCTAACTCCCAATACCTGGAATGCACAGGATTGACATAGATCAATACCTGGAATAATAACACATGATTGGTAATAACCCAATACCTAGAATGGTTGCACAGGATTGACATAGATCAATACCTGGAATAGTTGCACATGATTGACATAGATCAATACCTGGAATAGTTTCACAGGATTGACATAGATCAATACCTGGAATAGTTTCACAGGATTGACATAGATCAATACCTAGAATGGATACACGGGAATAATATAAATCTAATGCTTGTACTAGTTGTACAAGATTGGTGTAATCCAATGCTTGGAATACATATATAGGATTGGTATAGACCAATTCCTGAATAAGTCATGATGATGTACACTCTCATGTCCATTATAACCAAAATTTGTTTAGCAGATTGGCTAAGGCCAATAAGTTGAAACAAGAATGTCTGATGGGTGACATATCAAGATAATGAGTGTCACAAGAGAATGTCTCATGGGTGACATATCAAGATAATGAGTGTCATAAGAGAATGTCTCATGGGTGACATATCAAGATAATGAGTGTCACAAGAGAAGTTTGATATGATGGTATAATATGGAGGATAAATGATATACATGTTCTTCCTATTCCTTATTAAGAGAATGCTTTAAACTGCTTATCATCTGCCTAGTTTTATATCCTTAATTGCAATAATAATGTTTTGGCGGAGAGTTATATCTCTCGCTGGGGCAATTTACAATTGTCTCACCCCCATGGGATCCAACATTTTTAGGTGGACACGGACAAAGAGGCAAATACTCTTTTGTAGGAAAAGGAAAGCAACAGCTTGGGCAGCAGTGAGATCTCAGGTGGAGGCACTGACTGTCAAGTCATATAGCTAGAAGTCCTATGTGTCGTCTCTGTACTCTCAGGTCCTCAGAGTTTCCAGTCAGTGTTTTTGATATATCAAACTAAGGTTTTGGCTTGATGCCTTGAGATTCATATGATGTCTGTATATAATGTTCATAAGATAGCTGATGTTGTAGTCTCTAAAAAGAGATGGTACAAGTTATATACGTTTGAACCAGAATGTAAATGTTATATAATGGTTCTTGTTGTAAAGGATTTCCTATGTGTGGATCTCTTTGCAAAAAGTTTTAATTTTTAAGTGATTTTCGGTAATCCGATGGTGATGATCGCTTCCGCAATAGTTAATCATTTTTTTGCGAGACGGTCGTTACAGTATACCTAAGGTGATCTTCAATGTGTCCAATGGTCTGAGACAGAGTGACCCGTTATCACCTCTCTTATTCACTTTGGTGATGGGGGGCTGATGACTCTGATTGATGAGGTGGTGAACCAAGGCATTTTGAAACCTCATAAGGTGGAAGGAGTTAAAGTGCTTTCCCATATGATTTTTTCTAACAATGTACTGATCTTCATGTAGGAGTACATCAAGTACATGAAAGGAGTCTGATCTATTCGGGAAACTTTTGGGAATCATATTGGTCTATTTATCAATGCCCTCAAGTCCAAGGCAAAGCTGTTATGGGGGGATTCCTTTGGGGAGGCAGAGGTCACGCCATTTCCAGGGAGCAGGTGGCTCAGTCTTACTCTACGGGTGGCCTGAATATTAAGTGTCCAACTAATATTGCCTACTATGCCAATGCTAAAAGGGTGGATCGTCTCATCCACAACTCCCTTAGTCCCTAGAGCTATTGGATGTGCCACAGGTATGGGGAGGATTGCTAGGAGTTGGACATTAAAAGGCATGATCTGTCAAGTTGTATGAGAGCCATGATCAATGGTTGGACTTGCCTAAAGTAGGATTATATCCCGGTGGGTGATCAGTGGCAGCTAGTTGTTCCTGAAGCACGACCCTAGGTATGGGAGTTGCTATGTCCAATTCCCCCCTGGGATGATCCTATGTGGTGCAAGGGGAATGAACCCAAATAACGTTTCAATGCTTATAGGGATCTTCTTGGAAAACTCCCTATGATAGATATGCTCCTTAGATGGGATTTAGTGGTTAATCCTATATGCTACTTCTGCAAGAAAGAAGTAGAGTCCAATCACCAATCTTTTTGGATTGTGATTTCACCAAATATTACTGGAAGAGAGGCATGTTGAAGTGTGGGTTGGGTGTAAACACCCCCGTGTGGCCTCCAAGCTGCCTTATTTTGGTTTCTTGACCTTACTAGATGCAACCAGGCTCTCAGGAGTTTTTTTGGGGTATTTTCTCTTCTATCATTTTCCATGTTAGAGGGAAGAGAAATGCCAGGATTCATGGGAAATGGGAGAGTGACTGTAACATCCCTAACCTGGGTTATGTACTAACCCTAGGTGTTTTTCCTGATAAAGTTGATTAGATACTTGCCCTTATCTTTTGGAATGTAATTAAGACTTTTGAGGAACTTATATTTCATTTTCAGTCCCTTTTATATAATATTGAAACTTTGTTTTGTTAAAATTGGATTAAAGTGCAAATTACCCAAGTTGAGGGGTTAACTTGTAAATTGCACATGTTAAGATGTTCCTCTGATGTTGAGATATCATAAGAATGTATATGATGGAGTGGTATTGTTTCCCCAAGCTTGGGCATTAAGATATAGCTTGTAGAGCAATTCTTGTGCATTAAAACCTAGTTTTGGTGTAATGTGCAATTTACCCAAGACCAAGGGTTCAACATGCAAAATAACACCTCTAGAGGGTCTCTCATGTTTCTTGGAAGTAAATAGAGCAAAGAAAATGGGAAGGGCGCCTCATGTGAATTATCATGGAAGAGAAAGAATCTCAACATTGAAATAATCAAGATTTAAGTACAAATGGCTCTTTAATATAATTTAATGTAAAAAGAAACAAAGTAATTATGGATCCCTTCAATCAAAAGATGGAGGATGTGTTTGTAATAGTTTGTACGATCTTGTGCCATGCTTGGGCACCAAAAATATCTTGTTTGAGTGGAAGCCATTCACATTAATATAATATAAAGCAATATTCATTAAAGGATGGATATTAACACATAACTCTTTAAGATGCTTAGTCTTTTCCTATAAACCTTGGATAATGGAGAAGTTTTGCAAGGTATTAGAAGGTGGATACGTGGTCAAAGAATGGAGGAAGCTTTTGTGGTAATTAGTTGGGAAATAAAAGGAAATATTTCTCTTTTTCCATTTTCCTTGAAAACCCATAAATATATATATGTGTAACCTTTTTCCAAAACACCAAAGGATCATTTCCTATGTTTCTTTCCTTATCAACTTGCTTTGGCAGACCAAGGGAGAGCTATGGAGCAGAGAAGGGACGACTCTAATGTGTAGGTAAGTTTTGATCATATTATACTTCGGATCCATGGTGGAAACCCTAAAGTCAATGGTTAATTATGGTTTACTTCACTCAATTTCCATTTCTAGCTTGCTTGCCCACCCAAAAGCTCAAGGACGGAGCTTGGACAACAGCTGGAGCTCAATCCACCATTAAAGCTGCGGATCTTGGATCTTTGGATCAGTTCTAGAGGCGGGTTTTATAACTCTAACCCTTAAGCATTGCTAGTGCATCCATCTCTCTAATAATCGTTGGCTATTTTCTTCTTTGTTACTCTTTTGGTTAATTGCTATAACTTCCGTGAAGAACAACAACAGTTCTTGGTTATTCATAGGAAGAAGATGATGACGTTAACTTTGATGATTATCCAAAGAAAATCACTTTAGCAAACGGTTTTGTTTTTTGTTCAAACGGTTTCCCAAACCGTTTAGGAGCAAACGGTTTCAAACCGTTTGATTGCAAACGGTTTCATCCAAACCGCATAGAAGCAAACGGTCCAAGACCGTTTGGTGGCATTGACCCAACGTTGACCGTTTGGAGGTATGATGAGAATAATGTAGACTAGTCACCTATCAATAATCATCAATTAATTCCAATTTATTCACCAATTGAAGGTCCAACAATCATCTAAACCCTACTCGGGTCAATTGCTGATTTTGATAAATGAATAATGTTGAAACTTGGGTTGAGTGACCCAAATGGTTTCAAAACCATTTGGGGATCACCAAAACGGTCTCAAGACCGTTTGGTGATAACTCAAGACCATTTGGTGACCTAGGGTTAAGAAGGGTTGAGCAATTGGAGATCCAATGATCCTAAGTTGATATACAATCAAGTGTTGATATAGTGATCAATCCAATGGACCAAACCGTAATTGGTTGACTTGGTTTTTGGTGTTGACTTGGGAAAACGGTATCAAGACCATTTCGAGGTCATCCAAACGATCCCAAGACCGTTTGGGGTCAGGTCATACCCAAATTGGATGATGGTTCAATGGTTTCAAATCAATTAGACTCACATTTAGTCACGTTGAAGGGTCATCGATTCCAAACCCTAAACCAATTGTTCAAGCCCTAATTGATGATCAATTGAGGGTCAAATCAGTTGAAGGTTGACTTAATTAAATCAATTGAATGATGATGATAGGTCCAATTGATAATTGGTTATAAAAGCTTAATCGTTGAAGGAATCAACATTGGAAACCCTTTTCAATTGAAGGGGTTGAGACCCTTTTTGGTCCTTGCAGTTTTGATGGGGTTTGGACCAAATGGTCTCAAGACCGTTTGGGACCAAACGATCCCAAACCGTTTAGGTTCATTCAGTTTCAAGTGGAGGTCATGCGGTTTCCAAATCGATCATGTCCATGTGGTTTCAAAACTGATTGTGACCATGCGGTTCCAAAAGTCAAACATGGGGAAACGATCTTCACCTCCTACTTTAGTAAACGGTCTTGGAGGTCTACTTTACCAAACGGTTTCAGAGATAGTCCAAGACCGCATGGAGGTCCAAACGGTCTTAGACCGTTTGGAGGTTAAGAATGTAAGACCGTTTGAGGTCTAAGTTAGACAAGATCGTTTGGGGCCTTAGTGGCCAAGATCGTTTGGTGGTTGATTAACCTAAACCCCTTGGGTACTTAAAGTGGTTAAAGGACAAAGTGGTTAGTTAATTAATACATGATGTAATCAAAGGTGATCATGGTACTTGTACCTTAATGGGTTAGTGTGATTGAAACTCATGAAGTAATTAAGCAATGATGATCACCATGATAATAACTTAACTCTTGATGTCAATTCTCTTCCATGATTGAGTTACTTAACCTAATCAAGGCCGAAGTAAACATCACCCTATAGAGGATGAGAGAGAGAAGATTCCTTTTATGAATGTCAATCAAGTATGGACTTCCAATATGGATGAATATCTAATTAGGGTATGATCCTTCATGGTGAGATCATGAAAACCCTAATTATGATGGTTAATGAATCTTAACCCTAATTGAGGGTAATAATGGAGGTATCCTTAATGCATGATGATGAGGTAATCTTAATTCATAAAGATGACATAGTAAATCCTAATTATGAGATGGTGAATAGTAAACCCTAATCAAGGGCGATGAAATGTGAATAGTAAACCCTAATTCCAATTAAGGTGAATAAAAGTGTGAAACCCTAATCCTGGATTATGCTTTATAGCATGAAGCTCTATGATTAGATAATAAAATAAGGAATCATTATTCCTAATTTAGCTAAAAGGGGTTGGTTAACCCTAATTGAATTGAAAAGGGAAACCCTAACCCTAATAAGGGCATAGTGGTGCAACCTTGAAATAGTGATGCTATCATTATTGTACATTGTGCTGATATAGAAATGATGTGCCTATTATCATTTGTATTAGTCATAAAAGTTTTTATGAAATAGTGAGCATAGCCAGGTAAGATCTATGATGCCATATTCATAGAAAGCACTTTATAAGCTTTGAAAGCAATGATATGTTATGTTGCCTAGTGAGAGGTAATAACAGAGATTGATGGACTGTATAAGCCATATGAAATATCTACATTGCTACTATCATGTTTATACTGTTAAATGACTTGATGGCAATATGTTACTTGGTAACAAGTGTTTTGATGGATTAAAGGTTGAACACTCATGTTCTTGAATCATAATGATGAAATGAGTAGGGATTGAGATCCCAATGTTAACAAGATGTGATATGAACCTGATTCAAATAGTACTCTTTCTTTATGGCAATTGTTTTAATGGTTTATATTTGAAAACATGCCTGATGCTAAAAGAATGTTGTAATGTACTTAAATAATCAAGTGAAATGATATCATGTAGAGCCCTGACCATAGATCCATCATCATTAGAAGCTAGATGATGGTGAAAAAGGTTTTCCTAAGGGAACTCCTGGAGAGCATACTTTTGAGTATGTGGGGGTTATCGACGTGAATATCCTTACGTCCTAATGGAGGAATTGATGTGAGATGAAAATTTAATCTCTCAATCCTTCAATATATGTATATGCCAGGGTGATGTATCACTAATCTCCCAATGATGTTGTTAATGCCGCATCGATGTGAGATAAACAAGAAATCCCTCGATGGCAAAGAGAGTACATCATGCCACTGTAACTCTAATGGCGAAGTTGCCATAATACCCTGGAAAGCTATTTTAGCAGAGACACGAGATGTCCTGCATGTTGTTCCTCACACTGACTGAGAATGATGAGGTCATAGAAATCCGGCTCTTCTGATGACCTATGTATGGTACCGATTTCGACTTCGCAGTGGTCGGTTGGAGTATGAGCAGTATACCTAATCTCCTCAGGGCATAAGTATGTTTGTAAAATATAATCATCCGTGTAGAATATTTTCTTAGGTTGAACTACGAGAAACAATGATTGATGACACATTGTTTATAATGTCCTAGTTGGATAATTAGTATACATGTTCTTCATATTCCTTATTGAGTAGATGACTAGTTACTCAATCAAGTTATAATTGAAATGATTGCATAAAGATTACTGCTCTACTTAGTTTATCTAATGAATTTCCTATTGTTAAATAATTATAATTCTACTGCTCAGTGTTATTCAATTATTTGCAATAAAAATGCTTCTGGCGGAGAGTTATAACTCTCGTTGGGACAATATTCAATTGTCTCACCCCCGTGGGATTCAAATTTTTAGGTAGACGCCGAGGAAGGAGAAACCCATCAGTAGGTGAGCAGCAACAATAACATCAAGGACAACAATGATCCACAGGTGGAGTCACTGTCTGTTAGGTCATGTATATAGAGAGTCCTATGTGTTGTCTCTGTACTCTCAGGTCCTAGGAGTCAGTAAATGGTTTTATATAGATCTGAGATTTTTGGCTTAATGCCTCAAGATTTTTGCATACTGCTCATGTACACTTTAACATGGCAGTCAATGATATGACTCTCGAGATGAGTTGATAAAGAGATGTACTAATAAATCAGTTTGTAAATAACTTAATGGTTTCTTTATGAAAGAATGTTATAGTTTGTGGATCTCTTTACAAAATTTTTAATTTTTAGTGATTTTCAGTAATTTCACTGCTAATTAATCGCTTCCGCATTCATTGATCTCGTTTTCTGAGATAGACGTGACAATTTAGTGATATCAGAGCTCTAGGTTCACTGATTCTACAGAGACATAGGACTAGGGTTGTAGAGTTTGTTCTGGTGTCTTCCAGTATATCTGATAGTGTCTTCTGCTCATATAGGAGGATAAGAGAAAAACTAAAGATGTCTGGATCACACGAGGAACACATTGCTGAGAGTAGTGTCGCTGCACCCAGAGGAGGTGCAAGAGACCAAGAAAGGGAAGAACCTGTGCCCGAACCACCCCAGTTCAACCTAGCTGACATGGGGAACCCAGCCTTCCAAGCCATGTTTGGGCAGTTCATGACTGCCATGACACACATGACTGATAGGATGCCTATACCTGCACCTAGGGCACCTACCCATCTAGAAGGACAAGGAGTCGGCAAGACGTTTGAACGACTTCGCCGAGTTGGAGCCCACGTAGTATGCTGGAACAGCTGACCCAGCAGATGCTGACTTGTGGCTAACTGAACTAGAGAAGGCCTTTAGAATCCTGAACATTCCAGAAGCAGAGAAGGTTAGACATGTTGTATATCTTCTCAAGGGGAGTGCTAGTCACTGGTGGACCATGGAGTAAAAAAAAAGGCCTGGTGTGGAGATCGAATGAGAAGTCTTCCGACGAGAATTTATCAACAGATACTTCCCTAAGATGTTCCTGAATGAGAAAATCTCTCCGTTTGAGAGGTTAAGACAAGGACTAATGAACATTAGTGAATACGAGGCTAAGTTCATGGAGCTTTTGCGGTTCTGTCCGCACATGGAAACCATAGATGAAGAAAGGATTAGGCATTTTGAGAAGGGGTTAAACGCTGAGTTGACCACCCCTGTGTCTGCTCTGGAGAACAAGGAAAGGTTTTATACCTTCGTGGATTCTGTCAGAAGGGTAGAGAGGTCTGTGACGGAGAAGAGACAGACCAAGAACAAGAAGATGTATCCCCAGTTCCAAGGATCCTCATCCAAAGATTTCAAGAAACCAAGGTTACAGGACCCAGACTAGATTCAGTACCCAGTTCCTACACCACCACCTAGATTCAGTACCCAGACGCAATGGACGTCAAATAGGGGTAGAGGATGAAGTCAACCACTAGAAGGAGCTCGTAGCTCAGCATCTGAGTCGGTTACAGGACCAACCAGACCACAGCAAGGGGTCAGAAGTTGTTACATCTGTGGAAAAGTGGGGCATCTGATGAAGGATTGCAGAGCCAGAGAAGTGAGTGTGACTCAACCTCAAAGGAAGAGTCAGCAAGGTTCCCAGAGGAAACAATTCCCAGGTGGAGCTAGAGGACGTGGACAAGCGTCCCAAGCTGGATCATCGACACCTAGTCATCGAGCACTGAATCAACCACAGGAAACGGCGAGGTTCTATGTAATGAATCCACCTGATGCAGTGATCAACCCTTGGGTTGTGGTAGGTCAGATGGAATTGCTATCTTCTGATATGTCTACATCTTGTGTTGTATCTATTTTAATTGATCAGGGTGCTACACACTCCTTTATCACACGAAGAGTGATTCTTGACTGCAACCTGACTACAAGTCATAGAGCAGATAGTTTGTTGTTAGAAACTCCTTTGATGGGATCTGATGTGTTGTGGGAGATATGTTCTCCCTCCATTCTCTTCTTTTCTGAGCATCACATTCAAGTGGATCTTATACCACTTGAGATGCACGGATTCGATCTAATCATGGGGATGGATACCTTAGAAAGGTATAAGGTTGTCTTGGATTGTGAGTCCAAGCAAGCTGTGTTCACTAATGAAAGTGACACATGGATCTTTCAAGGAGATAGGAAGGTTCTTCCAACCAGTTTGGAGTCAGTTATGGTTGCTGAAAAGCTGATGAGGCAAGGATGTTATGCATTCTTGGCCCATGTGGTAGATACCACCATGGAGAGTCCTAATCCTGCTAAAGTTCCTGTAGTCAGGGAATTTAAAGATGTATTTCCTAAAGAACTTCCAGGTGTACCTCCACCTCGAGAGATTGATTTTGAGATTAATCTAATCTCAGACACGCAACCTATAGCATAAACACCATATAGGATGGCGCCTGCTGAGATGGCAGAACTCAAAAAATAGCTGTAAGAGTTGCTTGAGAAGGGTTTCATCTGACCAAGTACTTCACCTTGGGTTGCTCTAGTCCTCTTTGTTAAAAAGAAAGATGGGTCAATGCGGTTGTGAATTGATTATAGACAGTTAAATAAAGTAACAATAAAGAATAAGTATCCTTTTCTGAGGATCGATGATCTTTTTGATCAGTTGTGAGGTGCAATAGTCTTCTCAAAGATAGATTTGAGGTCGGGATATCATCAACTACATATTAAGGATGGTGACATACCTAAGTCTACCTTTAGAACAAGGTATGGTCACTATGAGTTCACAGTTATGTCGTTTGGACTAGCAAATGCACCAGCCGCATTTATGGAACTCATGAATAGAATATTCCGACATTTTCTCGATCAGTGTGTTGTTGTCTTTATAGATGACATCCTGATCTATAGTAGAGATGCTCAACATCATGAGCAGCATCTTCGTCAGGCTCTAACTTTTCTAAGAGAACATAAGTTATATGCTAACTTTAGCAAGTGTGAGTTCTGGTTACCATAAGTTTCTTTTCTTGGACACGTAATATCTGCCACAGGTATTCGTGTTGACCCTAAAAAGGTAGAATCTGTCCTACAATGGGAGCAACCGAAGACTCCGACAGAGATTCAAAGTTTCTTAGGGTTGGCAGGCTATTACAGGAGGTTCATTAAGAACTTTAGTTCCATAGCTTTACCCTTGACTAAGTTGACCAGGAAGGATGTTCTTTTTTCCTGGAGTGATAAGTGTTAGCAATCATTTCAGTTGTTGAAGGAAGGGTTGACAAGTGCACCTGTGCTTGTGTTACCTGAGCAAGGGAAAGGGTATATAGTTTTCTGTGATGCCTCTAAGAATGGACTAGGATGTGTGTTGATGCAGGATAAACAAGTGATTTCTTTTGCTTCTCGACATCTTGAGAAACACGAGGAGAATTATCCAACACACGATTTAGAGCTAGCTGCTGTAGTTCATGCCTTGAAGATCTGGAGACATTATCTTTATGGAGAGACATTCTAGATTTTCACAGACCATAAGAACCTTAAGTACATCTTTTCTCAGCATGATCTTAACATGAGGCAACGCCGCTGGATGGAGTTAATCAAGGATTACGATTGTACAATTGATTACCATCCAGGGAAGGCCAATGTAGTTGCTGATGCTCTGAGTAGGAAATCAGCAACACCAGCCTTAGACAAAGCACAATTGAATTCTTTGGTGTTCTTTAGGTGGGATATGATTATCTCTTTAAGGAAAGACAATGTACAGTTGGAAGTATCATTATTATCAGGATTGTTAGCTGAGATGCACATAAAACCTACTCTGAGACAACAGATTAAGGAGGCACAACAAGTTGATACTGCAGTTCAACAGATTAGATCTGAGTATGGTAGTGAGAAACGAGAAGGTTTCTATGACTCAGGTGATCAAGTAGCTTGTTATCATGATAGAATGATAGTACCTAATGTTGATAACCTGAGGAAGTTAGTCCTGGAAGAAGCTCATTCTTCAATGTATGCTATGCATCCAGGAAGCACTAAGATGTATCGTAACTTGAAGGATATGTATTGGTGGCCTGGTTTGAAGAAGGACGTTGTTGAATTCGTTATGTGGTGTCCTGTGTGTCAACAAGTTAAAGCTGAACACCAGAAGCCTGTAGGAACAATGCAACCTTTACCCATACCACAGTAGAAGTGGGATCATGTAACCATGGACTTTGTAGTTGGTTTACCCAGGACAACCAAAGGTCATGATTCCATCTGGGTAATAGTGGATAGGTTGACAAAGACAACACATTTCTTACCTGTCAAAACAACCTATTCTGCTGAGAGGCTGGCACAGTTATATGTAGATGAGATTGTGCGGCTACATGGGGTCCCAGTTACCATTGTTTCTGACAGAAATCCCCAGTTTACGAGTCATTTTTGGGATCGACTTCATATATCTTTAGGCACACAGTTAAGGTTTAGTACAACCTTTCATCCTCAGACTGATGGACAGTGAGAATGGACTATACAGACTTTGGAGGACTTGCTTAGGGCATGTGTCCTTCAGTTTATAGGAAGTTGGGATCTGCATTTAAGTTTGATAGAGTTTGCCTACAACAATAGCTATCAACATAGCATTGACATGGCACCTTATGAAGCTTTGTCTGGTAGACATTGTAGATCTCCCCTATGTTGGTATGAAACTGGTGAATATCAAATTTTAGGTCCTGATCTTGTACAACAGACCACCGAGAAGATTAAAGTAATACAACAACAGATAAAGACTGCACAGGATAGGCAGCAATCTTACGTTGATAAGCATCATAGACCTTTAGAATTCCAGGTTGGAGATAGAGTGTACCTCAAGGCCTCACCTTGGAAAGGAGTTCTTAGATTTAGAAGGAAAGGAAAGTTAGCTCCTAGATTTATGGGGCCTTATCGAATCAATGAACAAATTGGAAAAGTAGCTTATAAGCTAGAGTTACCACCTGAGTTGCAAAAGTTACACCCAGTGTTCCACATTTCCATGCTAAGGAAATGTCATCCTGATACAAAATCAGTTCTACAACCCATGGAAGTAGAATTTAATGATGATATATCTTATGTTGAAGGATCTATGACAATCCTTGATAGAAGAATTAAGAAGCTGAAAAAGAAAGACATAAGTCTTGTAAAAGTCCTCTGGAGTCACCGTAGTGTTAAAGAAGCTACGTGGGAACTAGAGGAAGAGATGAGAAGGAAATACCCTGCTCTTTTCTCATAATTGTTTTGTAGATGATTTCGGGGATGAAATCCTTGTAAGGGGTGGATAATTTGTAACATCCCTGACCTGGGTTATGTACTAACCCAAGGTGTTTTTCCTGATAAAGTTGATTAGATACTTGCCCTTATCTTTTGGAATGTAATTAAGACTTTTGAGGAACTTATATTTCATTTTCAGTCCCTTTTATATAATGTTGAAACATTGTTTTGTTAAAATTGGATTAAAGTGTAAATTACCCAATTTGAGGGGTTAAATTGCAAATTGCACATGTTCAGATGTTCCTCTGATGTTGAGACATCATAAGAATGTATATGATGGAGTGGTATGGTTTTCCCAAGCTTGGGCATTAAGATATAGCTTGTAGAGCAATTCTTGTGCATTAAAACCTAGTTTTGGTGTAATGTGTAATTTACCCAAGACCTAGGGTTCAACATGCAAAATAATACCTCTAGAGGGTCTCTCATGTTTCTTGGAAGTAAATAGAGCAAAGAAAATGGGAAGGGCACCTCATGTGAATTATCATGGAAGAGAAAGAATCTCAACATTGAAATAATCAAGATTTAAGTACAAATGGATCTTTAATATAATTTAATGTAAAAAGAAACAAAGTAATTATGGAGCCCTTCAATCAAAAGATGTAGGATGTTTTTGTAATAGTTTGGACGAGCTTGTGCCATGCTTGGGCACCAAAAATATCTTGTTTGAGTGGAAGGCATTCACATTAATATAATATAAAGCAATATTCATTAAAGGATGGATATTAACACATAACTCTTTAAGATGCTTAGTCTTTTCCTATAAACCTTGGATAATGGAGAAGTTTTAGAAGGTATTAGAAGGTGGATACATGGCCAAAGAATGGAGGAATCTTTGGTGGTAATTAGTTGGGAAATAAAAGGAAATAATTCTCTTTTTCCATTTTCCTTGAAAACCCATAAATATATATATGTGTAACATTTTTCCAAAACACCAAATGATCGTTTCCTTTGTTTTTTTCCATATCAACTTGCTTTGGCCGACCAAGGGAGAGATTTGGAGTAGAGAACGGACGACTCTAACCTATAGGTAAGTTTTGATCATCTTCTACTTCGGATCCATGGTGGAAACCCTAAAGTCAATGGTTAATTATGGTTTCCTTCACTCAGTTTCAATTTCTAGCTTGCTTGCCCACCCAAAAGCTCAAGGACGGAGCTTGGACAACTGCTGGAACTCAATCCACCATTAAATTTGCGGAGCTTGGAGCTCTGGATCTGTTCTAGAGGCGGGTTTTATAACTCTAACCCTTAAGCATTGCTAGTGCATCCATCTCTCTAATAATCGTTAGCTATTTTCTTCTTTGTTACTCTTTTGGTTAATTGCTATAACTTCTGTGAAGACCAGCAACAATTCTTGGTTGTTCTTAGGAAGAAGATGATGACGTTAACTTTGATGATTATCCAAAGAAAATCACTTTAGAAAACCGTTTGGTTTTGTGTTCAAATGGTTTCCCAAACCGTTTAGGAGCAAACGGTTTCAAACCGTTTGATTGCAAACGGTTTCATCCAAACCGCATAGAAGCAAACGGTCCAAGACCGTTTGGTGGTGTTGACCAAGCATTGACCATTTGGAGTTCTGATGAGAATAATGTATACTAATCACCTATCAATAATCTTCAATTATTTCCAATTGATTCACCAATTGAAGGTCCAACAATCATCTAAACCCTAATCGGGTCAATTACTGATTTTGATAAATTAATAATGTTGAAACTTGGGTTGAGTGACTCAAACGGTTTCAAAACCATTTGGGGATCACCCAAACGGTCTCAAGACCGTTTGGTGATCACTCAAGACCATTTGGTGACCTAGGGTTAATAAGGGTTGAGCAATTGAAGATCCAATGATCCTAAGTTGATATACAATCAAGTGTTGATATAGTGATCAATCCAATGGACCAAACCCTAATTGGTTGACTTGGTTTTTGGTGTTGACTTGGGAAAACGGTCTCAAGACTGTGTGGAGGTCATCCAAATGATCCCAAGACCATTTGGGGTCAGGTCATACCCAAATTTGATGATGGTTCAATGGTTTCAAATCAATTAGACTCACATTGATTCATGTTGAAGGGTAATCAATTCCAAACCCTAAACCAATTGATTCAAGCCGTAATTGATGATCAATTGAGGGTCAAATGAGGGTCAAATCAGTTGAAGGTCGAATTAATTAAATCAATTGAATGATGATGATAGGTCCAATTGATGATTGGTTATACAAACTTAATCGTTGAAGGAATCAACATTGGAAACCCTAATTCAATTGAAGGGGTTGAGACCCTTTTTGGTCCTTGTGGTTTTGATGGGGTTTGGACCAAACGGTCTCAAGACCGTTTAAGTCCAAACGGTCTCAAGACCGTTTGGGACCAAATGATCCCAAACCGTTTAGGTTCATGCGGTTTCAAGTGGAGGTCATGCGGTTTCAAAACCGATTGTGTCCATGTGGTTTCAAAAGTCAAACTTGGGCAAATGATCTTCACCTCCTACTTTAGTAAACTGTATTGGAGGTCTACTTTACCAAATGGTTTCAGAGATAGTCCAAGACCGCATGGAGGTCCAAACGGTCTTAGACCGTTTGGAGGTTAAGAATGTAAGACCGTTTGAGGTCTAAGTTAGACAAGATCGTTTGGGGCCTTAGTGGCCAAGATCGTTTAGTGGTTGATTAACCTAAACCCCTTGGGTACTTAAAGTGGTTAAAGGACAAAGAGGTTAGTTAATTAATACATGATGTAATCAAAGGTGATCATGGTACTTGTACCTTAATGGGTTAGTGTGATTGAAACTCATGAAGTAATTAAGCCATGATGATCACCATGATAATAACTTAACTCTTGATGTCAATTCTCTTTCATGATTGAGTTACTTAACCTAATCAAGGATGAAGTAAACATCATCCTATAGAGGATGACAAAGAGATAAGATTCCTTTTATGAATGTTAATCAAGTATGGACTTCCAATATGGATGAATATCTAATTAGGGTATGATCCTTCATGGTGAGATAATGAAAACCCTAATTATGATGGTTAATGAATCTTAACCCTAATTGAGGGTAATAATGGAGGTATCCTTAATGCATGATGATGAGGTAATCTTAATTCATAATGATGACATAGTAAATCCTAATTATGAGATGGTGAATAGTAAACCCTAATCAAGGGCGATGAAATGTGAATAGTAAACCCTAATTCCAATTAAGGTGAATAAAAGTGTGAAACCCTAATCCTGGATTATGCTTTATAGCATGAAGCTCTATGATTAGATAATAAAATAAGGAATCATTATTCCTAATTGAGCTAAAATGGGTTGGTTAACCCTAATTGAATTGAAAAGGGAAACCCTAACCCTAATAAGGGCATAGTGGTGCAACCTTGAAATAGTGATGCTATCATTATTGTACATTATGATGATATAGAAATGATGTGCCTATTATCATTTGTATTAGTCATACAAGTTTTTATGAAATAGTGAGAATAGATGGGTAAGAGGTATGATGTCATATTCATAGAAAGCACTTTATAAGCTTTGAAAGCAATGATATGTTATGTTGCCTAGTGAGAGGTAATAACAGAGATTGATGGACTGTATAAGCCATATGAAATATCTGCATTGCTACTGTCATGATTATACTGTCAAATGACTTGATGGCAATATGTTACTTGGTAACAAGTGTTTTGATGAATTAAAGGTTGAACACTCTTGTTCTTGAATCATAATGATGAAATGAGTAGGGATTGAGATCCCAATGTTAATAAGATGTGATATGAACCTGATTCAAATAGTACTCTTTCTTTATAGAAATTGTTTTAATGGTTTATATTTGAAAACATGCATGATGCTAAAAGAATGATGTAATGTACTTAAATAATCAAGTGTAATGTTATCATGTAGAGCCCTGACCATAGATCCATCATCGTCAGAAGCTAGATGATGGTGAAATAAGTTTTCCTAAGGGAACTCCTGGAGAGCATACTTTTGAGTATGTGGGGGTTATGGATGCGAATATCCTTACGTCCTAATGGAGGAATTGATGTGAGATGAACATTTAATCTCTCAATCCTTCATTATATGTATATGCTGGGGTGATATATCACTAATCTCCCGATGATGTTGTTAATTCCACATCGATGTGAGATAAACAAGAAATCCCTCGATGGCGAAGAGAGTACATCATGCCACTGTAACTCCAATAGAGAAGTTGCCAGAATACCCTGGAAAGCTATTTTAGAAGAGACACGAGATGTCCTGCATGTTGTTCCTCACACTGACTGAGGAGGATGAGGTCATAGAAATCTGACTCTTTTGATGACCTATGTATTGTACCGATTTCGACTTCAAAGTGGTCGGTTGGAGTATGTGCGGTATACCTCATCTCCTCAGGGCATAAGTATGTTTGTAAAATATAATCAGCTGTGTAGCATATTTTCTTAGGTTGAACTATGAGAAACAATGATTGATGAAACATTTTTTATAATGTCCTAGTTGGATAATTAGTATACATGTTCTTCATATTCCTTATTGAGTAGATGACTTATTACTCAATAAAGTTATAATTGAAATGATTGCATAAAGATTACTGCTCTACTTAGTTTATCTAATGAATTGCATGCTGTTAAATAATTATAATTCTACTGCTCAGTGTTATTCAATTATTTGCAATAACAATGCTTCTGGCGGAGAGTTATAACTCTCACTGGGACAATATTCAACTATCTCACCCCCGTGGGATTCAACTTTTTAGGTAGATGGTGAGGAAGGAGAAACCCATCAGTAGGTGAGCAGCAACAGCAGCAGCAACAACATCAAGGACAACAGTGATCCACAGGTGGAGTCACTGTCTGTTAGGTCATGTATATAGAGAGTCCTATGTGTTGTCTCTGTACTCTCAGGTCCTAGGAGACAGTAAATGGCTTTATATACATCTGAGATTTTTGTCTTAATGCCTCAAGATTTTTGTATACTGCTCATGTACAGTTTAACAGGACAGTCAATGATATGACTCTCGAGATGAGTTGATACAGAGATGTACTAATAAATCAGTTTGTAAATAACTTAATGGTTTCTTTATGAAAGAATGTTACAGTTTGTGGATCTCTTTACAAAAGTTTTAATTTTTAGTGATTTTCAGTAATTCTACTGCTAATTAATCGCTTCCACATTCGTTGATCTCGTTTTCCGAGACAGACATGACAGTGACCCCCTAAATTTTTTTTGTATCATTGTACATAGAGTCAATTGGGTGATTAAATGTAAACCCAAGTGGCTCTCGAGAGTGGCTCATTTTGTTATCAAAATGTGGAGCACTTGAGCCTGGTTGTACAATATACCCGGTGTTGTCCCAATACTTCTCTTTTTTGTGAGTAATGAGAAATATTTTACCGGATAAAAAAAGGTTTTCCATGCCAGATCTCAATATCCTATATTGAGTTGTTATTCCTCATCATATATGCTCCCACTAAATCTTTTGAAATCATAGATTTCATATTTTATATTGATTCAAGTCAAACTCTTTGACTATCTTGTCAAATCAAAAGATCCCATCTCTGAAATTCTGATTTTGATCCAGATTTGAACTTTCTCATTCCTAGAATTCATTTGCATTCTTGAAGTTATAAAACTTTTTAGGTTGTGTCATGTACACACCCTCTGATCTATTCTGTTTAAGGAATCCATTTTTTTACCTTCATATGCTAAATCTCTTTGTCTATTTTAACTAAAACAACAAGCTTGACAATTGGTAAAGGAATTTTTTTCATGTTTAACAACTTGAACAGATTTGAAAATTTTTCAACAAATTGGTCCTTGTATGTTATCCATGTAGATCTTTACTATAAGACCTTATTGCACCCTTTAGGTATTACCCCTTTAGGTGGCACTATCAAGGTCCTACCTTGTTAGCTTACATGGACCCCATTATGACATTAAGCCATTACTCAGAATATGGTACTAATAGCTTCTAGTTGATTAGTTGGCTCATCCTATCATAAGAAACCAATGTCAGTTGTTGGATTCTCACTCCTCAAATATCAGACATGTTCTACTAGAATTATTTTGTTCTATTTTATTAGATGAACTCGAGATTCTACAACAAATTTTGATTCTCTTAGATCTCATTATACCTCTTTGTGGACCTCGAACATTTCAAGTTCTACTTTTAATCCCACTGATTCTTTAGGAACTCAGTTATCCTACCAACATAACATTTTTTTATTGGATCGGGATTAATAGTAACATTCAACAATTATGGTTTGTGGATGAAACCTTTTCAAGAAACTAATTTCTCAATGTAGATTTCAATCCTTTAGGTATACTTGGGACATTCCCAAATCATATCACATATGATGTCTTACAAACCATTCATATGGTACATTATTTAGTGATAAGTATATATTTTTTATGAGGGTATATTAGGTTTAACTGACAATTATATTATGACTCATCATGGTATAATACCTTCATTCTCACACATCATCATGTTCATTTTGACTTGCGATACATTATCACATTTCAACCTGAAGGTTCTCAAGGTATTGATGTAAAAGTATTTCAACATTTGATCTCATACTTTCATCAACGTCATACTTCATTTATAGTCTCCTTGAACATTTCACGAGATTTATGTTTCTATTTTATTGAGTACATATCATCATAGTACCAGTAATAGAAATAAAGTATAAGAAATTATCTATAGAAATCATGCCATAAGATCTTCATGCATCACATGTATGAGGTTTTATGGAAGACTTATCCTCCCACTACATCTAGTGAAAGATTTTATGTCACATTATGTACAACCAAGAACTGTATATTTCCTTAGGTTCAATAAGCAAGGGAATCTACATTAACATCAATATGTATTATAGATATGCATTTCTTATATGTACGTCCAAGGTGACTATTGCTAATGATAATATTCAATTATCAATTATAATCCTTTGGTATTAATGTTATAAACACTCATATCAAAGTCTTTTGTACAATGATCATAGATGTTCAGGCATTGCCACGCAAGATCATATCTTTTGAAATAGAAACATTAATATCTTAGTCTATTAATATATCATCCTTGTCATACAAGATGCTTTAAAGTAAATTTTTCTTTTTGTTGGCATAATGAAATAGTAGTTCTACTAACTCTATTACATGCCCATTGGGCTAAAATAAATTTAAATGTAGACTAAATCTTGTGCAACTCTTGCTCTGCCTTGTCCATCTTTGTCCTTCAATGAAGGCTTTTACTTCTTGTCAGATCATGTACATCAAGTATGTCAGATCTCTGTTTGGTATCTCATACCCAAATGAAGAAGTAATCAAAATTATCTTATAATGTTTATACCCGAAGTGGAGGCATCGATGCCTTCCTTGTCCTTCTTTAATTTCTCTAACCATAGTGGGAAATTTCTTTTTCAATGTCCAGGTTGGTGACAATGGTGACAATTGCCTCTTATTTTCTTCACTACTCCTTTTGCTTTGAGATCTGAAGACTTGGGCTTTTGGCTAGCTTTAGAACATTTCTTAGATTTGCCTTTGCCTTTGCCTTTATACTTTCCCTTTGTCTTGCTGATCATCATCACAGACTTGATCTTGTCTTTCTTCATTTGTGTGTCAACTGTTCTTAACATGCCCAACAACTCTGTCAAGGGCTTGTGAAAGTCACTCATCTTGTAGTTCATGACAAACTGACTATATGTCTCTATAAGAGACTATAGAATCACGTCAGTGGACAACTCTTGACCCAAAGGAAATTCTAGCCTAGCTTGGTTGTCCACGCACCCAATGAGCTTGAGTACAAGAGGACGTATCGAGTCTCCTTCTGCCATGTTACATTTCAACAGTTCCTTGGAGACATCATATCTCTCTTGTATTGCCTGATCTTAGAACATGTAATTGAGATGTGTGACCATATCAATCACATGCTTGTTCTCATGCTGCCTCTACAAGTCATACTTCATGGAGCATAGAATTAGATAGTTGACATCCAAGACATCTTCAATATGCATCTTGTAAGCATCCTTGTCATCCCTTGGTGTATTTTGAGGTGGTTCCTCTAGTTTTGGCATCTTCAGGATAGAGATCTAACACTCCTTTGTGAGAACGATTCTCAATGTCCTGAACTAGTTGTGGAAGTTGTTTCCATTTAGCTTACCCTTCTCAATGACGAATCATAGAAAAAAGTGATTGTTGTTCGTTGCCATTTGATTCTAAAAAATAATTTGCAATTTGAAAAAAAACTCATTTTTAATTGGATTTCATTAGAATTTGGGCGATAAATGATTAGGACTTTAATTTATTATGGCTCTTATTATTTAGATCAAATTCGCAACCCTCAAGTATCAATTTGGAAAACTACAGTGAACAATTTTCTAATGAGCCATTATCCATATTTCATCAAATCATTAGTCAGCTTTGGTTGATCGCCAACAACTTGACTATTTAGGTTGGCGACTTTTGCCAATTGCATCCATATGCAACTATTGGATAGATGATATGTGCAACTCCTTTCCATAATCATGTGCATGCTTCTGGGCTTAGACTCTCTAAGGATCACCAATTAAGCCTGACCCAATAGCCAATATGATGATAATGCACCCCGCTTTAGCGGAACCTACATTACTACCATATCACTTCCACAAGGTAGATGGTGCATCACGCTTTAGCATAATATATGCTTAGTCGAACAAGTTTTTCAAGTTTATTTCTATTGAAAAGCATCTTAGACTAAATATGTTTGATTTGAAGGATTTTATATATATCATATATACACATATAATGTATCCAATCACCACATATATAATATGTATCATATACATGCTATATCCCACAATGTAAACATGCAATAAACAAAATGAATAAACAAAAATTGATGGTTATGACCATGTCTACTTGTATTTCCTTGGAACCACAAGGAATTACTACTACATAGGTCAATCATCACATCACATGTATGAACCTGTTGTTGGCGTAGATATGTGGTTGTCAATCTAGGTAGATTGGTACAACCCTTGAACCGGTCATCTCACCTCTTGGTTGGTCGGTTGGTCATCTGGGATGGTTGTCTGGCCTCCAGTCTAGCTGATGTTTGGACTACTTCCAAACAGCCGGTTGGGTCCACCAAGTGATCATGTAGCTCCATCATTTTATCCTCTATGGTCCTCCATATGGTCGGCTCGTCTCACAAACTGGTCATCTCATCAAGTGATGATCATCTTCTTTGTCGTTACAAGAAAGAAACTAATATATTTCTGTTAAACCATTACATGGTAAAGAGAAACTGACGTGGTATTTTGAATGCACTAACAAACTCACTCAGGGTTGAAATCCCCGAGCTTTTACCAAAACCCAAAGTGCAATAATACCACCCGCAAGCGGACGAGTCTTATCGCAGTATAGTTAAGGATCGAACCCAAAGGACAACGTTTTTAAGAATCCTTGTCAGTCGAATCTAGCTCGAGTTAAGACTAATATTTAAAACAATAGGTTGATTTGAGTTTGATTAAACTAAATGCAAAGAAGTAAAATCTGAATGAAAGTTGGATTTAGATCAATGATATGGTATTGCTGGGATGGTATCGGGGTTTCACCGCTGCTACACACGCAAACACATTCAATTGCAAACAAACCAGGCAAGATATAACAATCTAAATAGAGCTGCTGCAGAACCCCCCATTCGGGCGTTAGGTTCGCGTACGCATCACCTTAGGCATCAGATGTCTCGTCACCAACCGAATCACTTACTTACGGCTCCGAAGATACAAAAATCCAACGAAGGTTGCGAGCCCCCTATATAGGAGTTAGGCACACAGAAGCGTCACCGAAGGCTAGATGGCTCGTCCCCTCACGGATCATACACTTATGACCTCGAAGAAATCACATTCTATTTCTAGTTTGGGAGTCAACCGCATTAATCGATAAGCAAGCAGGTGATAGATCTACAAACTAATATCAACGATAAACAAGATGATACAAAATCCTACTAAGGCTGTGGTCCTCCCTGAGGGATGTTTAGACCATAGAAGCGTCACCGTAGGCTAGATGGTTCATCCCCTCACGGATCATACACTTACGACCTCAAGGAATCCTTTCAAAAGTTCTCGTCAAGGAGTCTAACTTGTAAAACGCCATTCCATCCCATACATAGAATATTTTGCAATATAGGAAAGAACAAGATGAAAGCAAGGAGATAATCAACTATGAACATACCAATTAATAATGAAATGTAAAGTTATATACATTGCCATGGAGAGTTTAACAAAAGAACATGATTTGCATGGGCAGCGGGGCTAGTCCCCGCACCCCAGCGAAAAGGTACTACTCGCTCATGATGTGAGAAACAAGAAGGATGAGAAAGTGAGAGAAATCCGCCATGAACTCGGTGCAGAAGGTAGTCGCAGCTCGGTGAAGAAGATACATTCTTCTACGTCATGTCGGAGAAGATCCGGACGCGAAAGGGAGTTACCAAGACAGGCCAGATAGTCTCCCTCGCTCCGTCTTCCTTCTCTCTTCAGCCTCCTTGTTTGCAACACGGGCAGTAGGTGGAATGAAACTGGCGCGGACAACATTGGATTTGGATTGGACTTGTGTACAGGCAGCCTGTCGGCGTCCCGGAACCGATGTCCCAAAAGGGGACCCTACAGGTCCTATTTATAGGCACGGGGCAGGTCTTCATGTTTTGGGTCCATTTCTAGTCCAAGCGGTTTGGCAGATATTTGTGCCCAAATGATCTTGTAAAATCTGACCAAACGGTCTTGCACAACTTGGGAAAACGGTCTGTAAACCGTATAAGACCAAACGGTCTTGAGCAGCAAACGGTTTGGAAACCGAATGAGACCAAACGGTCTCACAAACCATTTTCTTTTCTCCAAACGATCTTGTGCAAACGGTCTTCGGGCAGGAGTATCAAACGGTCTTGGTGTTCATTCGATTTCGAAATGCATGCCCTTTTCATTCGATTTGGAAACCGATAGAACTCCAAACGGTCTTGTGCAAAAGTGGCAAACGGTCTGGAATGCTGAGACATCCAAATGGTCTTGGATACTTAGACTCAAACGGTCTTCAGATCTGCTGCAAATAGTCTTCACAACAAGTTCATTCAGTCTTCATGTTGACCGATCCAAACAGTTTGCTGCTGAGGTCTAGATCGTGTAGCTGCTGCTCTGCCAGCGGATGAGCTTGAGGGGCAAGACAGAAGGCGAGGGCAGAGAGGCTGAAGGCAGTAGGCGTGATAGAGTCGGAGCTGCTCCTTGGCGGGGTGGAGCTCTAGGAGCGAGGCACCACCGGAATCAAAGAAAAGAGGTGTTGCTTTGGCGGAGGTGCAGAGGTAGACGACGACGCACCACGGCCGTGTTGCAGCACCACGGTCGTGGCTGTTACGACCCCGATTTTTTTGGTTCCTTTGGTGAGGAATGCAATTTCTCACATTAAATATATTGGAAAAAATAATGATATAATTTGTTTTGAATAAATGGATTTTGTTTACAATAGCCTTGATGATTGTGTTGTGGGCTTTATTGGCTATTGGGCCCAATAACAAGGAAATTCAATTAAGAAATGAATAATTGAGTTTTGAGAAAAGAGAGATGAGGTAGAAACCTCTAGAAGGCAAATCCAAAGAGGGATTTCGTGCCTCTTGGGTTCCTTAGGTTCCAAGGAATCCAAAATTGCAAAGATAATGCAAAAAGAAAAGAAAAGATCAATTAAGTGTTTCTTTATTAAGAAAGAAATTGAAAATAATGGTAAAATGTGGAAAACAAGTGAAAAGAGGTATAATTGAGTTATCCTTAGTGGAATTTCGTATTCTAAGGATTCCTAATGATAAAAGGAATACTAATGAGGAAAATAAAAGAGAAATAAAGAGAAATCCTCAAAAAGAAATATTTTAATAAGAAATACACATGATAATGAAGAATAATGCATTTAGATGCATCTAGAAGGATAATGAGTATGAAATAAAAAGGATTTCGAAATAATAGAGTTCCTTGGGATCCAAGGAGTCCCAAATAAGAAAGAGGAAAGAGAAAATACTTATAAAATAAAAATAAGAATATAATGTGAATACATAATTCATGGATTATGTGGTATTGCTAAAAGGAAGTATTTTTCTATTAAATGAAAATAGAATTTTGTGCCATTAGAATAAAGGGCAAGTACTAAGAAGATAAAAGAAGAGATTTTAGAAATTATAATATTCCAAGGATAAAGAATATCAAGGAAATAGATGAGGAGAGAGAAGAATACTTCTCCTTGAAGGAACATGTTTCCTTTAAGAGTGGGACTCATTTTCTCTTGGATGGATGTTTTTCGGCGTGGATACTCTCCTCTATAAAAGGAGAGAGAGACCTGGGCTGAGTCCAGGAAAGAGATCCCACATACTTCCCTTGCTTCTTCATCGTTTTAGTTCTAAACCCTAGTAGAGGGGAGCCACGTGATCTTGGGGCAGCAAGGATCCGAGATAGGGTTTCGAGGGAAGCTGCATGTGTCACGATGACAGAACGAGGGCAAGAAAGTATAGCCGTTCCCTGACGAAGGTGCAATAGTGGCTGGTTGGCAGCAGTAAGGGCTGCAAAATGCAGGCCTGTTTCTCCTGACCTCGCCACGAAGACCACACACTGGGCGGTGCCCCAGGTGCGGATCATGGCGGCGAGGCTAGGGCGTCGGGTGGCGGCAGCTGATGAGGACAGAGGGAGAGAGAAACGGCCGCCCAGAGTCGTGCCTAGGGCTGCACTCGATGGAAGCAGGAGCAGCCTGAGGTTGAAGACAACCTGTTGGCCGATTGGACAGATATACCCCCCAAGGTATGAAGTGTCGACCCACTTAAGTGGAGGGCAGAAGTGTCATTCAAATTTAATTCCAAACGAGCCGCTTTGCATTAGATAGGCGATGTGGCACGTCCTGATTGGCCCGAAGTAAGTCAATTTTGTAAAATTCATGGTTAATTATTCGTAGCTCGGATTAGCATGCATAACATATGAAAGTTTCTCAGAAAAATGAGGGGAATCCATTAAAAATATAATTGAAGCCTGATTCCTTTTGCAATTAGAAAAGTAATGGAAGACATCAACTTTAATGTATTAATGTTTAAAGAACCCTATTTTGATATGATTAATGTGATTAGTAGGGTTTAATTGATGATTAAAGTTGATATTATCTTGTTAATGATAAAAGGGAACATTAGGAACAGAAAGGAGCAATTTTGCACGTAATTAGTTAATTTAGAGTTTCATGTGCATGAATATACCTTAATGGGCCTTGAAACCCTAATGTTGGCAAATTCAACTCCTAATAGCTTTAATTATTCAAAGTGGGGGGTAAAGATGAGATATACTGATTCTAAGCTATTTCGAGCATTAAAGTTCCTAATTTGTGGATAAATAGCCTTAATATAGAAATTAGGGTTTTTGAATGAATCAAGGTAGAATTAATGATAAATAACGTTCAGATGAGTATTAGAGCATAATGAACTACAAATTGATGATAAACGAGCATAATGATCTTGTCATGGGTTAAAGAGGATAAAAATGGTAGCTTTAATGAAAAGAGGCTTAATGGACTTATATAATGGTTGATTATGCCTTAAATCCGAAACTGAGGATTAGATGTTGAGATAATTAGGGTTTGTGATCAATTGCGTTAAATTAGGGTTTAAAATAGTAAAAGATGAAAGGAAGCCCTAATTGCAATAGAAACCCTAAAAGTGAATTAGAAACCCTAGAAAGCGAGCTAGGTTTAATGGATCTTGATGACATGAATAATAAAAAGGGAATTACATGATTATTTCAGGATCTTGTTGAAAATGCTTGCTTGCTTGGATTCTTATTTGCATGGATATTTCTGTTCAAATCGTCAGATCAGGTATGTGGTTAATTATGAATAACCACCTTAGTTTCTCGAGGATTTTCCGGATGGTTAATCACATTGAATGCAAATTATCAGTTTGTATGTTCATACTTGCACACTATAAAGTCACTATGATTATCACATTAATAATAGAAGTATGGATTCTCGCACTTACATGCCATCCTGATGGATGATGCCCAAGGTCAGGCCCAGATGGGTAGACCAATGGAAACCTTGAGTGGTGACCCCAGGCACCAAGCTCGGGAATGAGAAGGTGGCCTAGGATATTGCATGACTAGTGGGCACCATGAGTGGTGACCCCCAGGCACCAAGCTTAGGATTGAGAAGGTGGCCTTAAGTCATTGGCAAAGGAAACCCTAAGGTGGGTATTCCAGGGTTATGGCAAAAGCAGTGGACAATGTCATACTGAAAAGTGTAAATTGGCTTGTTAATGAATTTGATTGTGATTATTAAATTGTTAGCCATATTTGCAAGATTTTGGTTGTTCCCACATACCAGTATATTTCGATATACTGACCGAAGTTTTGTTTGTCGGCATTTTAGGAACAACAATTGAAAGAACAAACAGTAAAGTGACACATTGTGGAAATAAGAAATAAATTCCAAGGAGTATTAGATAGAATAATTCAAGCTCTGGATAGATAGATTTCCAAAATTTCAAAGGTAAGAAAAGTTTTAATTTTATACCAAATTCTAGTTAGTTAGTAGAATTTCATAATTTTTATTGATTATTTGTCGAACCTTTGATCCTGTTAATTGAATAACATCTATGACCTTCGGGTCTCCCTTAATTGGGGGTTACCGGGAGGTGGGGTCGTTACAGTGGTGATGCTGCTGCCCCACGGCCGTGCTGCGTTGCACGGGCGTGGTCGGTGAGACAATGGGCTCAGATGGTGTTGTGCCACGGTCGTGGCATGACACCACAGTCGTGGTGAGGCTATAGCCCCACGTCTGTGCCGCCTTGCACGGACGTGGAGGGTAAGAGAGGATCGATGTAGGTAGGGTGCCACGGTCGTGGCGAGCGAGAGCTTAGGCGTCGGGGATGATCTACCACGGTTGTGGCCTCATCACACGGTCGTGGTGATGACAGTGGACCACAATCATTTTGAACCACCACGTCCATGGTCTAGGCTCTGCTTTGAGATCTTGAATTCATGCACTGCTCGATCCCTTGCGGCTGAGTGGTGCCTCCAATTGGTCTCTGCTGGTCAAATGGTCTTGAGACCAAATGGGCTCAAACAGTCTTGAGACCGAATGGGCTCAAACGGTCTTGAGACCAAATGGCTGGAATTTCTTGGTTAGATTTCTTGATCAGAGCCAGAGATGAAGGTGGACCCCAACTACTTGTTCAACTTTGTCAAAACCTGCATTAAATCAACAATATTTAGTTAAAACCTTGATAATCGAATCAATTAAGTAGTTTTGCACATTATGATTCATATTGAGTGAAATAGTATATATAGAGTTGAATTGGTCCCAAAGTGATGATTGAATTTCATGATGAATATACATTCATCAAAATACCCCGAACTTAAATGTTTCTCGTCCTCGAGTAACACAAAATCTGAAACGGTCGCCAAATGAATACTTTCAGTTCATGTGAATTGCTTCATCTTCACATCACGATGTTTTCTTTCTGCTCAATATGATTCAGTATCTCAACCTCCTGAGACCACTAAAAACATCTTACCATATCTTCGTTCCTGAGTTCATTTTCCAAAATCACTTCCTCTTCACTTTTTCCAACATCAAGCATGTCAAAAAGTTTTGTAAGAGTCAAGAGACACCCGCAGAACAACAAGTGTGCATTTGATCTGACACTGGTGTTTTTCAGGATAGGGTGGGTATTCATTGCGCCATTAGGTAGAAAATGGAGTGAATGGTGGTACGGAGGGAAGAAATAAATCTCTCCTCTATTCGACTTGAGATTTTTATTTTTATGATTTGCAATTTCATTTATTGTATTTTTTTGTGTGTGAATCTCTCCTCTATTCGACTCGAGATTGCATTTCTTTTTGTGTGCGCTTTGGCATCTTTTTTATTTGCAAATCTCTCCTCTATTCGACTAGAGATTGCATTTTTGGTGGTACACCCCTATTTATTTGTTAGGGGTATGGAAGAAGCAGATAAAGAGGGAAGTGGTGTGCCACCCCGAACTTAGGGTTTGGCACTATTTTGGCTATTTTGTTTCTTTTTTATGGATGGAGGGGTACGAAGATGATAGAAGAAGTGTAGAAGAGAGTTCAGATCAGAATGCAACTTGATTTACAATTAAATGCACCGGGTTGTTCTCTTTATCAAACTCTACTCAAATAATGACTTGATGAGGATCCGGTGGGGATTCCATGCTATTGTTCCACAAATCAGTTAGGAAGCATGACGCGTTTGATCCCTATCAGTTTGATAGACACTTATCATTTTTGCAAAAGTATCATGATGTTAGGAATCATAAGCTTCACAGAATGATTTCAATCAAAAGGTTTGTTTCAAAAAGTGGTTCTTTTGAGTATTTACTTCGAATAAGGAGGATATAATGATTCAAAATGCATAGCAGGTTAGTTAGTGACTTTTAATGAAACTAGGAAGTGACAAAAATTCATCACGTATCTGTTCAATTTCTTTGAAAAATAATAAATAATTTTTGAAAATTTTGAAGATTTTTATCAAGAATGTGATAGTGAAAACTTAAGTATGAAAAGGATGGGTGTAGGTGGAAAGTGAGGTACGTACCACCCACCCTCCACCCCAAACTTAGAGATTTGCTCGTCCCGAGAAAACCCTAAATCCAAGATGGAGGGGAAAAATCATGCCAGAATGACCACCAGATGTGGTTGCGTTCCGATCGGCGCATATCCTCTTATCTGAAAATCTCAAAGTTAAAGAGAAATTAGTTCTTAAAATAGCATCTTGCGATGCGATTTTTATTTAATGAAAAATTAGCTAGAATGTAAAAAAAATTGAAGAAATATTCTAATTTGAAAAGAAAAGTAAAACAAATTTATTGATCGGGTTGCCTCCCGACAAGCGCCTTATTTTTACGTCGATGGCTCGACTGAATCCTTCAGCTTCATGGTGGATCCTTTGGATTGGTGAGTTCCAGCATGGTTTCGGTGCCTATGTCAGTTGAGGTGAAATATCTCTTTAAGCGGTGACCATTTATTACAAATTCACCTGGCTTTTCACTCCATAATGAGAAGGCACCATGTGGGGAGATGTTCTTGATGATATATGGTCCAGACCAGTGTGAGCGGAGTTTTCCTATGAATAACTTCAACCTTGAGATGAATAGCAGAACTTGGTCTCCCACTTGTATGTCTTTTCTTTTCAGATGTCCATCGTGCCAAAGTTTTGTGAATTCTTTGTAGATTCGTGCATTCTCATAAGTTGTCATCTTGAGTTCATCCAGCTCTTAGAGTTGCAGAATCCTGGCTTGGCCAGCTTCTTTCATATCAAAGTTCAGTTGTTTAATTCCCCACCATGCCTTGTGTTCCAGTTCGACTGGCAGGTAGCAAGCCTTTCCATATATTAATAAAAAAGGTGTAGTCCCAATGGGAGTTTTATAAGCAGTTCGATAGGCCCATAAGGCGTCGTTGATTTTTGTTGACCAATCCTTTCGATTGCGACCTATAGTTTTTTCCAGAATAGCCTTTAGTTGACGGTTAGAGACCTCTACCTGTCCATTTGTTTATGGATGGTAAGGTGAGGCTACCTTATGTGTTACACTGTATTTTCTCAGTAATGCTTCAAAGCTTCTTTCAAGAAAATGGGACCCTCCGTCAGATATCACGGTTCGTGGCACTCCAAAACGGGGGAAAATAGTATCTTTGAATAATTTGATGACGGGTTTGGAATCACCAGTGACGATTGGTATAGCTTCAACCCATTTTGATACGTAGTCTACCGCCACTAGGATGTATGAAAATCCATGAGAAGATGGGAATAGACCCATGTAGTCCACACCCCATACATCGAATATCTCTACTTCTTGCCATAGATTCAGTGACATCTCATCCCTCTTTGTTATATTTCCTGATCTTTGACATTTGTCACATGACAGGACAAAGTCGTAGGAATCCTTAGATATGGTTGGCCAAAAGAATCCACATTGCAAAACCTTCAAGGCAGTCTTTTTATAGCTCATATGTCCTCCCACTAGTCTCGAATGACATTGTTCCAAAATAAGTTGAGCTTCTTCTTCGGCGATACATCATCTATACAGACCATCAACACATAGTTTAAAGAGATATGGCTCATCCCAGTGATATTGCTTCACATCATGCATGAACTTCTTTAGTGCATTCTCGGTGCATTGGGGATGGATAACCTCTGCAGTAAGGTAGTTTACAAAATCTGAGTACCATGGTACCACTTCTGAGACCTTCATTAGTTGATCATCTGGTAGGGAATCATTGATCGGAATTTTCTCAGTATCCAGAGTGTGGATGCGACTGAGGTGGTCTTCTACAACATTCTATATACCCATTTTATCTCTTAGTTCTAAATAAAACTCTTGTAATTGGAGGATCCATCTAATCAACCTGGGTTTTGCATCTTTCTTTGCCATAAGGTAACGAATGGCAGCGTGGTCTGTGTAGATAATGACCTTCGAACCAATTAGGTAGGATCTGAACTTGTCAAAGGCATACGCTACTGCTAGAAGTTCTTTCTATGTAGTTGCATAATTCCTCTGAGCTTCATCGAGAGTTTTTGATGCATAATAGATCACATAGTGTTTCTTCTCTATATATTGCCCTAAAACAGCGCCCACAGCATAGTCACTGGCGTCGCACATAATTTCAAAAGGATGGTCCCAGTCGGGAGCTCTTATGATGGGTGTTGTTGTGAGGGCCTACTTTAGTGTGTTGAAGCTTTTGACACATTCTTCATTGAAATTGAAATCAATATCCTTTAGTAATAGGTTCGTCATTGGCTTCATTATCTTGGAAACATCCTTTATGAATCTTCTGTAAAATTCTTCATGCCCTAGGAAGGCACGAACATCTTTTAAATTTGTTGGGATATCCAGTTTAGAAATCACTTCAATCTTGGCTTTATCTACTTCAATTCCTCTATTGCTGACCCTATGGTCGAGGACAATGCCTTCCTTTACCATAAAATGACACTTTTCCCAATTCAACACAAGATGTGCTTCTGCACAACATTTGAGGACCAAGGAGAGGTGCTCTAGACATTGAATCAAATGAATCTCGATATACAGAGAAATCATCCATGAAAATCTCCATAATAGTTTCAGTAATACCAGCGAATATGGCAGCCATGCAACGTTGAAAAGTTATGGGTGCATTACAGAGACCAAACGACATTCTTTTAAATGTATATGTTCTGAATGGAAAGGTAAAAGTTGTTTTCTCTTGGTCATCTGGATGTATGGGTATTTTATAGAATCCAGAGTAACCGTCAAGATAACAGAAATATTCTTGGTGAGCCAACCTTTCTAAGACTTGATCAATGAAAGGCATTGGAAAATGATCTTTTCGAGTTGCCTTGTTTAATTTTCTATAGTCGATGCACATCCTCCACCCCGTGATTGTTCGAGTGGGGATGAGTTCGTTGTTTTCATTTCATATAACTGTTGTTCCACATTTCTTTGGGACTACATGCACTGGGCTTACCCATGGAGAATCTGATATCGGATAGATTATTCCAACTGTGAGTAGTTTAATGACCTCGCGACAGACCACTTCCTTCATATTTGGATTCAATTTCTGTTGATGCTCAATAGTAGGCTTGTGATCTTCCATCGTAGGGATCTTATGCATACACAACGCTTGACCGACCCTAGTGAGATCACTCATTTTGTATCCAATGTCTTTCTTTCTTTCCCTTAATTCCTTTAGGAGTTTATTTTCTTGTTCAGCTGTTAGATCGGAATTTATAATAACTGGGTAAACCTTGAGATCGTCTAAAAACACGTACTTCAGTCCTTCGGGCAGGGGCTTCATTCAGGAGCCTCTGGTTTTTCACATGTTTCTTCTGTAGTTTCCATAGCTTTGAGTTCTTCACTAGTGGCTTCAACATATTCTTTAGCTGAGTTGAGGGATTCGATGCAGTCTTTTACTTGTTTGTCAATTGGTTCAGCAACTGATGGGTTCGTTAGAGCAACTTCTAAAGGATCGCCTGATTCATGATACTCTTGAGTCAGAAGTGACATTTGGTCAATGTAGTCAATCAAATATACTTCTTCTTGCATACTTGGGTTGTGGTCCTCCCTGAGGGATGTTTAGACCACAGAAGCATCACCGTAGGCTAGATGGCTCATCCCCTCACGGATCATACACTTATGACCTCAAGGAATCCTTTCAAAAGTTCTCGTCAAGGAGTCTAACTTGTAAAACGCCATTCCATCCCATACATAGAATATTTTGCAATATAGGAAAGAACAAGATGAAAGCAAGGAGATAATCAACTATGAACATACCAATTAATAATGAAATGGAAAGTTATATACATTGCCATGGAGAGTTTAACAAAAGAACATGATTTGCATGGGCAGCGGGGCTAGTCCCCGCACCCCAGCGAAAAGGTACTACTCGCTCATGATGCGAGAAACAAGAAGGATGAGAAAGTGAGAGAAATCCGCCATGAACTCGGTGCAGAAGGTAGTCGCAGCTCCGTGAAGAAGATACATTCTTCTACGTCATGTCGGAGAAGATCCGGACGCGAACGGGAGTTACCAAGACAGGCCAGATAGTCTCCCTCGCTCCGTCTTCCTTTTCTCTTCAGCCTCCTTGTTTGCAACACGGGCAGTAGGTGGAATGAAATTGGCGCGGACAACATTGGATTTGGATTGGACTTGTGTACAGGCAGCCTGTCGGCGTCCCGAAACCGATGTCCCAAAAGGGGACCCTACAGGTCCTATTTATAGGCACGGGGCAGGTCTTCATGTTTTGGGTCCATTTCTAGTCCAAGCGGTTTGGCAGATATTTGTGCCCAAACGATCTTGTAAAATCTGACCAAACGGTCTTGCACAACTTGGGAAAACGGTCTGTAAACCGTATAAGACCAAACGGTCTTGAGCAGCAAACGGTTTGGAAACCGAATGAGACCAAACGGTCTCACAAACCATTTTCTTTTCTCCAAACGATCTTGTGCAAACGGTCTTCGGGCAGGAGTATCAAACGGTCTTGGTGTTCATTCGATTTCGAAACGCATGCCCTTTTCATTCGATTTGGAAACCGATAGAACTCCAAACAGTCTTGTGCAAAAGTCGAAAACGGTCTGGAATGCTGAGACATCCAAACGGTCTTGGATACTTAGACTCAAACGGTCTTCAGATCTGCTGCAAATAGTCTTCACAACAAGTTCATTCAGTCTTCATGTTGACCGATCCAAACAGTTTGCTGCTGAGGTCTAGATCGTGTAGCTGCTGCTCTGCCAGCGGATGAGCTTGAGGGGCAAGACAGAAGGCGAGGGCGGAGAGGCTGAAGGCAGTAGGCGTGACAGAGTCGGAGCTGCTCCTTGGCGGGGTGGAGCTCTAGGAGCGAGGCACCACCGGAATCAAAGAAAAGAGGTGTTGCTTTGGCGGAGGTGCAGAGGTAGACGACGACGCACCACGGCCGTGTTGCAGCACCACGGCCGTGGCTGTTACGACCCCAATTTTTTTGGTTCCTTTGGTGAGGAATGCAATTTCTCACATTAAATATATTGGCAAAAATAATGATATAATTTGTTTTGAATAAATGGATTTTGTTTACAATAGCCTTGATGATTGTGTTGTGGGCTTTATTGGCTATTGGGCCCAATAACAAGGAAATTCAATTAAGAAATGAATAATTGAGTTTTGAGAAAAGAGAGATGAGGTAGAAACCTCTAGAAGGCAAATCCAAAGAGGGATTTCGTGCCTCTTGGGTTCCTTAGGTTCCAAGGAATCCAAAATTGCAAAGATAATGCAAAAAGAAAAGAAAAGATCAATTAAGTGTTTCTTTATTAAGAAAGAAATTGAAAATAATGGTAAAATGTGGAAAACAAGTGAAAAGAGGTATAATTGAGTTATCCTTAGTGGAATTTCGTATTCTAAGGATTCCTAATGATAAAAGGAATACTAATGAGGAAAATAAAAGAGAAATAAAGAGAAATCCTCAAAAAGAAATATTTTAATAAGAAATACACATGATAATGAAGAATAATGCATTTAGATGCATCTAGAAGGATAATGAGTATGAAATAAAAAGGATTTCGAAATAATAGAGTTCCTTGGGATCCAAGGAGTCCCAAATAAGAAAGAGGAAAGAGAAAATACTTATAAAATAAAAATAAGAATATAATGTGAATACATAATTCATGGATTATGTGGTATTGCTAAAAGGAAGTATTTTTCTATTAAATGAAAATAGAATTTTGTGCCATTAGAATAAAGGGCAAGTACTAAGAAGATAAAAGAAGAGATTTTAGAAATTATAATATTCCAAGGATAAAGAATATCAAGGAAATAGATGAGGAGAGAGAAGAATACTTCTCCGTGAAGGAACATGTTTCCTTTAAGAGTGGGACTCGTTTTCTCTTGGATGGATGTTTTTCGGCGTGGATAATCTCCTCTATAAAAGGAGAGAGAGACCTGGGCTGAGTCCAGGAAAGAGATCCCACATACTTCCCTTGCTTCTTCATCGTTTTAGTTCTAAACCCTAGTAGAGGGGAGCCACGTGATCCTGGGGGAGCAAGGATCCGAGATAGGGTTTCGAGGGAAGCTGCATGTGTCACGATGACAGAACGAGGGCAAGAAAGTATAGTCGTGCCCTGACGAAGGTGCAATAGTGGTTGGTTGGCAGCAGTAAGGGCTGCAAAATGCAGGCATGTTGCTCCTGACCTCGCCACGAAGACCACACACTGGGCGGTGCCCCAGGTGCGGATCATGGCGGCGAGGCTAGGGCGTCGGGTGGCGGCAGCTGATGAGGACAGAGGGAGAGAGAAACGGCCGCCCAGAGTCGTGCCTAGGGTTGCACTCGATGGAAGCAGGAGCAGCCTAAGGTTGAAGACAACCTGTTGGCCGATTGGACAGATATACCCCCCAAGGTATGAAGTGTCGACCCACTTAAGTGGAGGGCAGAAGTGTCATTCAAATTTAATTCCAAACGAGCCGCTTTGCATTAGATAGGCGATGTGGCACGTCCTGATTGGCCCGAAGTAAGTCAATTTTGTAAAATTCATGGTTAATTATTCGTAGCTCGGATTAGCATGCATAACATATGAAAGTTTCTCAGAAAAATGAGGGGAATCCATTAAAAATATAATTGAAGCCTGATTCCTTTTTCAATTAGAAAAGTAATGGAAGACATCAACTTTAATGTATTAATGTTTAAAGAACCCTATTTTGATATGATTAATGTGATTAGTAGGGTTTAATTGATGATTAAAGTTGATATTATCTTGTTAATGATAAAAGGGAACATTAGGAACAGAAAGGAGCAATTTTGCACGTAATTAGTTAATTTAGAGTTTCATGTGCATGAATATACCTTAATGGGCCTTGAAACCCTAATGTTGGCAAATTCAACTCTTAATAGCTTTAATTATTCAAAGTGGGGGGTAAAGATGAGATATACTGATTCTAAGCTATTTCGAGCATTAAAGTTCCTAATTTGTGGATAAATAGCCTTAATATAGAAATTAGGGTTTTTGAATGAATCAAGGTAGAATTAATGATAAATAACGTTCAGATGAGTATTAGAGCATAATGAACTACAAATTGATGATAAACGAGCATAATGACCTTGTCATGGGTTAAAGAGGATAAAAATGGTAGCTTTAATGAAAAGAGGCTTAATGGACTTATATAATGGTTGATTATGCCTTAAATCCGAAACTGAGGATTAGATGTTGAGATAATTAGGGTTTGTGATCAATTGCGTTAAATTAGGGTTTAAAATAGTAAAAGATGAAAGGAAGCCCTAATTGCAATAGAAACCCTAAAAGTGAATTAGAAACCCTAGAAAGCGAGCTAGGTTTAATGGATCTTGATGACATGAATAATAAAAAGGGAATTACATGATTATTTCAGGATCTTGTTGAAAATGCTTGCTTGCTTGGATTCTTATTTGCATGGATATTTCTGTTCAAATCGTCAGATCAGGTATGTGGTTAATTATGAATAACCACCTTAGTTTCTCAAGGATTTTCCGGATGGTTAATCACATTGAATGCAAATTATCAGTTTGTATGTTCATACTTGCACACTATAAAGTCACTATGATTATCACATTAATAATAGAAGTATGGATTCTCGCACTTACATGCCATCCTGATGGATGATGCCCAAGGTCAGGCCCATATGGGTAGACCAATGGAAACCTTGAGTGGTGACCCCAGGCACCAAGCTCGGGAATGAGAAGGTGGCCTAGGATATTGCATGACTAGTGGGCACCATGAGTGGTGACCCCCAGGCACCAAGCTTAGGATTGAGAAGGTGGCCTTAAGTCATTGGAAAAGGAAACCCTAAGGTGGGTATGCCAGGGTTATGGCAAAAGCAGTGGACAATGTCATACTGAAAAGTGTAAATTGGCTTGTTAATGAATTTGATTGTGATTATTAAATTGTTAGCCATATTTGCAAGATTTTGGTTGTTCCCACATACCAGTATATTTCGATATACTGACCGAAGTTTTGTTTGTTGGCGTTTTAGGAACAACAATTGAAAGAACAAACAGTAAAGTGACACATTGTGGAAATAAGAAATAAATTCCAAGGAGGATTAGATAGAATAATTCAAGCTCTGGATAGATAGATTTCCAAAATTTCAAAGGTAAGAAAAGTTTTAATTTTATACCAAATTCCAGTTAGTTAGTAGAATTTCATAATTTTTATTGATTATTTGTCAAACCTTTGATCCTGTTAATTGAATAACATCTATGACATTCGGGTCTCCCTTAATTGGGGGTTACCGGGAGGTGGGGTCGTTACAGTGGTGATGCTGCTGCCCCACGGCCGTGCTGCCTTGCACGGGCATGGTCGGTGAGAAAATGGGCTCAGATGGTGTTGTGCCACGGTCGTGGCGTGACACCACAGTCGTGGTGAGGCTATAGCCCCACGTCCGTGCCGCCTTGCACGGGCGTGGAGGGTAAGAGAGGATCGATGTAGGTAGGGTGCCACGGTCGTGGCGAGCGAGAGCTTAGGCGTCGGGGATGATCTACCACGGTTGTGGCCTCATCACACGGTCGTGATGATGACAGTGGACCACAATCATTTTGAACCACCACGTCCATGGTCTAGGCTCTGCTTCGAGATCTTGAATTCATGCACTGCTCGATCCCTTGCGGCTGAGTGGTGCCTCCAATTGGTCTCTGCTGGTCAAACGGTCTTGAGACCAAATGGGCTCAAACAGTCTTGAGACCGAATGGGCTCAAACGGTCTTGAGACCAAATTGCTGGAATTTCTTGGTTCGATTTCTTGATCAGAGCCAGAGATGAATGTGGACCCCAACTACTTGTTCAACTTTGTCAAAACCTGCATTAAATCAACAATATTTAGTTAAAACCTTGATAATCGAATCAACTAAGTAGTTTTGCACATTATGATTCATATTGAGTGAAATAGTATATATAGAGTTGAATTGGTCCCAAAGTGATGATTGAATTTCATGATGAATATACATTCATCAAAATACCCCAAACTAAAATGTTTCTCGTCCTCGAGTAACACAAAATCTGAAACGGTCGCCAAATGAATACTTTCAGTTCATGTGAATTGCTTCATCTTCACATCACGATGTTTTCTTTCTGCTCAATATGATTCAGTATCTCAACCTCCTGAGACCACTAAAAACATCTTACCATATCTTCGTTCCTGAGTTCATTTTCCAAAATCACTTCCTCTTCACTTTTTCCAACATCAAGCATGTCAAAAAGTTTTGTAAGAGTCAAGAGACACCCGCAGAACAACAAGTGTGCATTTGATCTGACACTGGTGTTTTTCAGGATAGGGTGGGCATTCATTGCGCCATTAGGTAGAAAATGGAGTGAATGGTGGTACGGAGGGAAGAAATAAATCTCTCCTCTATTCGACTTGAGATTTTTAATTTTATGATTTGCAATTTCATTTATTGTATTTTTTTGTGTGCGAATCTCTCCTCTATTCGACTCGAGATTGCATTTCTTTTTGTGTGCGCTTTGGCATCTTTTTTATTTGCAAATCTCTCCTCTATTCGACTCGAGATTGCATTTTTGGTGGTACACCCCTATTTATTTGTTAGGGGTATGGAAGAAGCAGATAAAGAGGGAAGTGGTGTGCCACCCCGAACTTAGGGTTTGGCACTATTTTGGCTATTTTGTTTCTTTTTTATGGATGGAGGGGTACGAAGATGATAGAAGAAGTGTAGAAGAGAGTTCAGATCAATATGCAACTTGATTTACAATTCAATGCACCGGGTTGTTCTCTTTATCAAACTCTACTCAAATAATGACTTGATGAGGATCCGGTGGGGATTCCATGCTATTGTTCCACAAATCAGTTAGGAAGCATGACGCGTTTGATCCCTATCAGTTTGATAGACACTTATCATTTTTGCAAAAGTATCATGATGTTAGGAATCATAAGCTTCGCAGAATGATTTCAATCAAAAGGTTTGTTTCAAAAAGTGGTTCTTTTGAGGATTTACTTCGAATAAGGAGGATATAATGATTCAAAATGCATAGCAGGTTAGTTAGTGACTTTTAATGAAACTAGGAAGTGACAAAAATTCATCACGTATCTGTTCAATTTCTTTGAAAAATAATAAATAATTTTTGAAAATTTTGAAGATTTTTATCAAGAATGTGATAGTGAAAACTTAAGTATGAAAAGGATGGGTGTAGGTGGAAAGTGAGGTACGTACCACCCACCCTCCACCCCAAACTTAGAGATTTGATCATCCCGAGAAAACCCTAAATCCAAGATGGAGGGAAAAAATCATGCCAGAATGACCACCAGATGTGGTTGCGTTCCGATCGGCGCATATCCTCTTATCTGAAAATCTCAAAGGTAAAGAGAAATTAGTTCTTAAAATAGCATCTTGTGATGTGATTTTTATTTAATGAAAAATTAGCTAGAATGTAAAAAAAATTGAAGAAATATTCTAATTTGAAAAGAAAAGTAAAACAAATTTATTGATCGGGTTGCCTCCCGACAAGCGCCTTTGTTTTACGTCGATGGCTCGACTGAATCCTTCAGCTTCATGGTGGATCCTTTGGATTGGTGAGTTCCAGCATGGTTTCGGTGCCTATGTTAGTTGAGGTGAAATATCTCTTTAAGCGGTGACCATTTATTACAAATTCACCTGGCTTTTCACTCCATAATGAGAAGGCACCATGTGGGGAGATGTTCTTGACGATATATGGTCCAGACCAGTGTGAGCGGAGTTTTCCTATGAATAACTTCAACCTTGAGATGAATAGCAGAACTTGGTCTCCCACTTGTATGTCTTTTCTTTTCAGATGTCCATCGTGCCAAAGTTTTGTGAATTCTTTGTAGATTCGTGCATTCTCATAAGTTGTCATCTTGAGTTCATCCAGCTCTTAGAGTTGCAGAATCCTGGCTTGGCCAGCTTCTTTCATATCAAAGTTCAGTTGTTTAATTCCCCACCATGCCTTGTGTTCCAGTTCGACTGGCAGGTGGCAAGCCTTTCCATATATTAATAAAAAAGGTGTAGTCCCAATGGGAGTTTTATAAGCAGTTCGATAGGCCCATAAGGCGTCGTTGATTTTTGTTGACCAATCCTTTCGATTGTGACCTATAGTTTTTTCCAGAATAGCCTTTAGTTGACGGTTAGAGACCTCTACCTGTCCATTTGTTTATGGATGGTAAGGTGAGGCTACCTTATGTGTTACACTGTATTTTCGCAGTAATGCTTCAAAGCTTCTTTCAAGAAAATGGGACCCTCCGTCAGATATCACGGTTCGTGGCACTCCAAAATGGTGGAAAATAGTACCTTTGAATAATTTGATGACGGGTTTGGAATCACCAGTGACGATTGGTATAGCTTCAACCCATTTTGATACGTAGTCTACCGCCACTAGGATGTATGAAAATCCATGAGAAGATGGGAATAGACCCATGTAGTCCACACCCCATACATCGAATATCTCTACTTCTTGCCATAGATTCAGTGACATCTCATCCCTCTTTGTTATATTGCCTGATCTTTGACATTTGTCACATGACAGGACAAAGTCGTAGGAATCCTTAGATATGGTTGGCCAAAAGAATCCACATTGCAAAACCTTCAAGGCAGTCTTTTTATAGCTCATATGTCCTCCCACTAGTCTTGAATGACATTGTTCCAAAATAAGTTGAGCTTCTTCTTCGGCGATACATCATCTATACAGACCATCAGCACATAGTTTAAAGAGATATGGCTCATCCCAGTGATATTGCTTCACATCATGCATGAACTTCTTCAGTGCATTCTCGGTGCATTGGGGATGGATAACCTCTGCAGTAAGGTAGTTTACAAAATCTGAGTACCATGGTACAACTTCTGAGACCTTCATTAGTTGATCATCTGGTAGGGAATCATTGATCGGAATTTTCTCAGTATCCAGAGTGTGGATGCGACTGAGGTGGTCTGCTACAACATTCTCTATACCCATTTTATCTCTTAGTTCTAAATAAAACTCTTGTAATTGGAGGATCCATCTAATCAACCTGGGTTTTGCATCTTTCTTTGCCAGAAGGTAACGAATGGCAGTGTGGTCTGTGTAGATAATGACCTTCAAAACAATTAGGTAGGATCTGAACTTGTCAAAGGCATACGCTACTGCTAGAAGTTCTTTCTATGTAGTTGCATAATTCCTCTGAGCTTCATCGAGAGTTTTTGATGCATAATAGATCATATAGTGTTTCTTCTCTATATATTGCCCTAAAACAGCGCCCACAGCATAGTCACTGGCGTCGCACATAATTTCAAAAGGATGGTCCCAGTCGGGAGCTCTTATGATGGGTGTTGTTGTGAGGGCCTACTTTAGTGTGTTGAAGCTTTTGACACATTCTTCATTGAAATTGAAATCAATATCCTTTAGTAATAGGTTCGTCATTGGCTTCATTATCTTGGAAACATCCTTTATGAATCTTCTATAAAATTCTTCATGCCCTAGGAAGGCACGAACATCTTTTAAATTTGTTGGGATATCCAGTTTAGAAATCACTTCAATCTTGGCTTTATCTACTTCAATTCCTCTATTGCTGACCCTATGGTCGAGGACAATGCCTTCCTTTACCATAAAATGACACTTTTCCCAATTCAACACAAGATGTGCTTCTGCACAACATTTGAGGACCAAGGAGAGGTGCTCTAGACATTGAATCAAATGAATCTCGATATATAGAGAAATCATCCATGAAAATCTCCATAATAGTTTCAGTAATACCAGCGAATATGGCAGCCATGCAACGTTGAAAAGTTATGGGTGCATTACAGTGACCAAACGACATTCTTTTAAATGTATATGTTCTGAATGGAAAGGTAAAAGTTGTTTTCTCTTGGTCATCTGGATGTATGGGTATTTTATAGAATCCAGAGTAACCGTCAAGATAACAGAAATATTCTTGGTGAGCCAACCTTTCTAAGACTTGATCAATGAAAGGCATTGGAAAATGATCTTTTCGAGTTGCCTTGTTTAATTTTCTATAGTCGATGCGCATCCTCCACCCCGTGATTGTTCGAGTGGGGATGAGTTCGTTGTTTTCATTTCATATAACTGTTGTTCCACATTTCTTTGGGACTACATGCACTGGGCTTACCCATGGAGAATCTGATATCAGATAGATTATTCCAACTGTGAGTAGTTTAATGACCTCGCGACAGACCACTTCCTTCATATTTGGATTCAATTTCTGTTGATGCTCAATAGTAGGCTTGTGATCTTCCATCGTAGGGATCTTATGCATACACAACGCTTGACCGACCCTAGTGAGATCACTCATTTTGTATCCGATGTCTTTCTTTCTTTCCCTTAATTCCTTCAGGAGTTTATTTTCTTGTTCAACTGTTAGATCGGAATTTATAATAACTGGGTAAACCTTGAGATCGTCTAAAAACACGTACTTCAGTCCTTCGGGCAGGGGCTTCATTCAGGAGCCTCTGGTTTTTCGCATGTTTCTTCTGTAGTTTCCATAGCTTTGAGTTCTTCACTAGTGGCTTCAACATATTCTTTAGCTGAGTTGAGGGATTCGATGCAGTCTTTTACTTGTTTGTCAATTGGTTCAGCAACTGATGGGTTCGTTAGAGCAACTTCTAAAGGATCGCCTGATTCATGATACTCTTGAGTCAGAAGTGACATTTGGTCAATGTAGTCAATCAAATATACTTCTTCTTGCATACTTGGTCTTCTCATACTTTCAAAAACCTTGAATTCGAGAGTTTCTTTGCCTAATCTGAGTAGTAAGTTTTGGTATGTATGCCCATAGAGCAAGTCATATGATGATTGTAATGGGACACTTTGTAAACTATTTGAATAATAATAAAGGCAATTTCCGATCTATATGTTTAAACTATTTCTGAGATGATGGTGTAACATGATAGATGTCTAAAGAATGCTTTTACTCAATGACGTATGCTTTTAGGTTAAGGACCTAAACGATGAGATCATGCAGATGTTAAGATTATACATTCTTGTTTAGTCCCTAGTCGGTTGTTATTGTGGAGATAACCATAGACATCAATAACGCTAAAGACTAGATTGTGTGATGGTTGATGGAATAATCTCATTAGTCAAGATATAGAGATATCAAACCAAGCACATAAGTACTTGTTAGAGAACAAGGTACCGGACAGACCCACCTAAAGAGTGACACATGGAACCATGACTTGGTAGTCATAGTCAGCTCTCACAGTGATGGTGGTGAGTGTGATTCTTAGACCTGAAATCACTACACTCAACACATGTCGTTGGGTACACTTTGACATCATCAAACGCAGTCCTGAAACATGGGTTGTTATAAAGGTGATGATTGGGTGGCTTTGACACATGGGGCTTTTGAGGGGTGAGTGATAGATATGGGATTTGTCCCTCCTGAGGGAGTTTGATATCCTTGGCCACTTGATGAGTAGTATTGAGAAAGGCATGGGCATGCACGTTTGAATCAGTATGTGATATTGATGTCACACACATCTCACTCGGTCTACTCTGAGATCAAGGAAATGAATGAACATTGACAGGATGACTGTTCCATGCCTCGAGTTCATTCAGGATATCAGTGACAAAGGAATTATACATTCACTGTTACACCATTCACAGATTGTAGGATTGAAAGTTGTTCTCCAACTTTCTATTTCACTTGGGTAGCACTTATGTGTGACTAGGCACCGCTCTTTGCTTGTGAAGTCATAAGTGTTATGGACTTTACTGCCAACGTGAAATGGACCTGTACGGTCACACACATAGGATTTAACCTGGAAGAGGAGTTTGTACACAAACAATGTTTAGATTGATTGCTAAAGGAGTTTAGTAGTTCAATTAAACACTCAATTAATTGATAGCTCAAAATCATAGTGTTCAAGGTGTTGGACAACTTGATTAGAGTATCAGATTGATTGAAATCACAATTGACTATTTCTGCATGATCTGTACTCCCAACCGATCGGCTCATGTGATGAACCGATCGGCTGAGCTGGGTGAACCGGTCGGCTCAAGTGTTGAGTCGATCGGCTCATGGAAAGAGTGAAACGACCGGTTCAAGTGTTGAACCGATCGGCTCACTAGTCGAACCGAGCAAGTTGGGAAAGAAAGATTGGTGAGAAAATTCCCTTTTCATTTCACTTATCCAATTTGATTGGAACAAGGATTGGTATTTGATACCAATTAGAAACAAAAGTTGGAAAGTCAATCGGGAACCGACCAGGACCACGAACCGACCGGTTCAACAAGTGAATCGATCGGTTGAGTGTCAACCGACCGGTTCAGGTCACTAACTGACCGTTTCAGTTATGAAACGATCGGTTCAGGTTCCGAGTTAGTTGCTTTTTGTGGAAAATTCTCGAACCCTTCTACTCCTACTTTAGTCCCATATTGTCGGGGCAAGAGAATCCTGTCCCGTGACCCTCATATATATATAGGGGTATTGGGGGCTTCTCAAAGTACAACTTAGTGCAATCAGTTGCTCTGTAAAAGTTGTCCTTCTCTCTGGTTTTGGTAACTGAGAGAGAGCCCGAGCAAGTGCTTCCCGCAAAGGAAGGTGCAACAAGGGAAAGACAACTGCAGTTGCAATTGGCAGTAGAAGAGTGTGTTGGCGACTAGTACGTCAACAGGAGGGTGCGACTCCTTCCACTTCCTTGTGGGGCAAGGAGTGTGGAGTTCCAGGTGGTCCGTGTGGACTACTTCAGAGGCGGGAGGTCACTGCCGCTCAGGAGGACAACTGTCATTCGACAGTCCGGTAGGAGGAGGAGTCTTCAGTCCCAGTGCGACCAGGAGCTGCACAGACACCGTCCAAGATCGGAGGTGAAGATTGCGCAAGGCGCGAGGTATTGTCGTCGAGCAAGCCTTGGGACAAGGTATGCATCCGCAAACCATCTTTCCTATTGTATAGACGTTGACGCGATTCCTTTTATTCTGGTTTTGAGGGAGAAAAGTTTTGTTTCCGCTGCTTCTCTACCTCCCCTAAAACCCAAAAGTGGTATCAGATCCACGTCAACTATTCTATATTTTAGGATTATCGATATGATCGATTTTGGTTTGCCGCCTTCATTTATTGCATATGATGCGAATAAAATTGGCTTTATGCATGTCCAATCGACAAATCCCAATAATACATATATGATATGTAATATTAATGCATTCGATACGCGTCGCCCTTAAACGAGTTTTGTGGTGGATGTATAGCATGATTATGGCCTATAAACCCCTATATTTGTGTGTGGTTGTATGTGTGGTTGCTTGCATCTCAGTCTGCGCACCGATTCCCCTTCTCTTATTCCTGATGTAACTCGAAATAATTCGAGAATTTTTTTCCTACCTTTGCTCCCCCCGAATGTAACTCGGGGTTTCAAAATTCAATTATAAATAGGAATAGATTTTATTTCCTGTTATGTCAAAGATCGGCGGACGACCTGAGACGATCGGTTCAAGGCGTGAACCGATCAGTTGGTGATACAGACGGCCGGTTTGAGGAGCGAGACGAGCGGGTGGTGACCTAATGAGATGCGAGATGACCGGTGAACCGATCGGCTGGAGGCGCCAGTCGATCAGCTGGTGGCACCCGAACAACCAACCTGATGGTGAGCCGATCGGTCCATGGAGATGAGCTGATCAAACCCAGAAAGGCAGGCACGGATTTCATCTTGTACATGTTGAATGTGATGTAGACCTAGATGACAGTGATTTCTCTTGGCTCGAGGAATCACAATAGGATGGCCATAATCATTGCTTTTTATCGTTTTGCATGGTTTTTGTGGGATATAGCATGTATATGATACGTACTATATATTGTGGTGATTGAATATGTATATGTATATAAAAACCAAATCCCTCATTAAAATATTAAGTCTTATACGCCTTCCATTAGCGACACACATGGCAAACTTGATCGACCAAGCGTGGTGCACCATCTATCTTATGGAAGTGTGAAGGGTCGACATGCAGGTTCTGCTAAAGCAGGGTGCATGTTTACCGTGTCGGCTTTTGGGTTAGACTTAACTGGTGATTCTTAGAGCGTCTAAGCCCAGAGGCACGAAATATTCATGGCAAGGTGTTGTGCATGCTCATTCATCAAGAGTTGCATATGATGCAATTGGCATGATGGCCTACCTAAATAGTCAAGATTATGGGCGATTAGCCAAAGCTGACTCATGACTTGATGAAATATGGATCTTGACCTACTAGAAGATTGTACGATGTGATCTTCCAAATTGATGGTGAGGGCTATCAATTTGAATGAAAATAGTGCGAGCGGTAATTAATTAAAGGCCAAATTAACTATCGTCAAATTTATTCAAATCAAATCAAAAAGGTTTTGACAAATGCAAATTTTCTCTTGTAGAATGGCAAAAGAATCATCTTTTAAAATGGGCAAATTAATTGAGAATAAATTCCATAACTGGTTGAGGACTGTGAGAAGTGTTCTGCACAATCCAGATATACCACGAGCCTTAGAATCCACTCTATGTGCGCTTAATGCGTTAGTGAAGAAGAAAGTATGTAAGGGAGAGAAGTGTTCTCTAGCCAAACCAATTTCTTCTACATGGAGAGGATGGAAGGAACAATGGAAGAAGAAGTCAGAGACAGAGATCTCTACTTCTGGTGTATACGTGATAGAGATTAACTTTACTACTTCTTCGCCATGGGTACTTGATACCGGATGTGGATCTCACATTTGTTCAAATGTGAAGGATCTTAAGAGAAGTAGGCCTTTAGGGAAAGGCGAGGTTGAACTACGTGTTGCCAATGGGGAAAGAGTTGTTGCCAGTGCTGTAGGAACCTATGAGTTAACTCTACCATGTGGGATAATAATAGAGTTGAAGAACTACTATTATGTACCTGCCATAAATAGGAATATCATTTCCGTCTCTTGTTTGGACAAAGATGGATTTGAATTTCTTATTAAGAATGGAAAATGTTCCATTTCTAAAGATGGGATCTTTTATGGAAGTGCCCCAATGTCTTATGGTCTATACTTGATAGACTTGGAGACAAGTGTATACAACGTAAACACCAAAAAGCAAAAACTCAATGACTCAAACAAAACATATCTCTGGCATTGTCGTCTAGGGCACATAAATGAGAAGCGCATTTCTAGACTCCATAAAAATGGTTATCTAGACTCTTTTGATTATGAATCAATAGAGACATGTGAATCTTGTTTGTTGGGCAAGATGACCAAGACTCCCTTTTCAGGTAAAGGTGAGAGAGCTAGTGATCTATTAGGACTCATACATACTGATGTATGTGGGCCTTTTATAACTAATGCCAGAAATGGGTATCAATACTTCATTACCTTCACTGATGATTTCAGTAGGTATGGCTATGTGTACCTGATGAAGCATAAGTCAGAAACCCTTGAAAGGTTCAAGGATTTCATGAATAAAGTACAGAACAAACTTGGTAAAAGTATTAAGGCACTTTGTTCCGATCGAGGTGGAGAATACTTAAGCCAGGAGTTTGAGGACCTTCTGTGGGCCCGTGGTATTGTATCACAATGGACTCCGCCAGGAACACCATAGCATAATGGTGTTTCTGAAAGAAGGAATTGCACATTGTTAGATATGGTGCGATCAATGATGAGTTTTGTTGATCTTCCAATTTCCTTCTGGGGTCATGCTCTTGAAACCGCCGCGTTTACACTTAACCGAGTACCATCTAAATCGGTTCAAAAGACACCATATGAGATATGGACCGGGAAGCGTCCCAATTTGTCTTTTATGAAGATTTGGGGTTGTGAGGCTTATGTCAAGAAAATGTTTCCTGATAAGCTTGGACCCAAATATGATAAATGTTATTTTGTTGGATATCCCAAGGAAACTAAGGGATATTATCTATACCACCCAACTGACAACAAAGTGTTTGTTGCCAGGGATGCTGTATTCCTAGAGAAGAAATTTATTTCCAAAGGAAGCAGTGGGAGGAATATAGAGCTTGAAGAGGTTCAAGCCCAACAAGAAAACATTGAACCGGTAGATGTACTAGAGGAAAATGCAGATTCACAAGGTGTTGTGGAATCTCATTCTCCTCAGGTAACACAAGGACCTCGTACATCTAGTAGGACCCACCTTGAACCTGAGAGGTTTGGATACCTTGTGACTCAGGAAGGTGGTGAGTTGATCATAGATGATGATCCAACTACCTACGTAGAGGCTATGGAGGGACCAGATTCTGAGAAATGGCTTGAAGCCATGAGATTTGAGATGGAATCCTTGTACTCCAACAAAGTATGGACTTTGGTGGAACCACCCGAAGGGGTAAAACCCATAGGGTGCAAGTGGGTCTTCAAGAAAAAGACCGACATGGATGGCAATGTGCAAACTTATAAAGGAAGATTGGTTGCAAAGGGATTTTGACAAGTTCAAGGTGTTTACTATGACGAAACCTTTTCTCCATTTGCCATGATTAAGTCCATCAGGATCATGCTTGCTATTGCAGCTTATTATGACTATGAGATTTGGCAGATGGATGTTAAAACCACATTCCTTAATGGGAATATAAATGAGGATGTGTACATGATACAACCTGAAGGTTTTGTAGATCCAAAGAATTCCAATAAAGTATGTAAGTTGCAAAGGTCAATCTATGGATTGAGGCAAGCATCTCGGAGTTGGAATCTTCGATTTGATGAGGAAGTAAAAGTGTTTGGCTTTATTCAAAATGAAGATGAAACTTGTGTGTACAAGAAGGTTAGTGGGACCTCGACCACATTCCTCATATTGTATGTGGATGACATACTTTTGATGGGGAATGATGTCTTAGCCTTAGAGAAGGTAAAGACTTGGCTTGGGAACACTTTCTCAATGAAAGACTTAGGAGAAGCATCCTACATCCTAGGAATTAAGATCTATAGAGATAGATCTAGAAGGCTTCTCGGACTAAGTCAGAGCACGTACATCGACAAAGTGCTGAAGCGGTTCAGCATGGAGAACTCAAAGAGAGGCAACATCCCCATGTTATATGGAGTCACCATCTCTTGAGCTCATTGTCCCCAATCTTGTGAAGAGAGGGAGCGTATGAATGGGATCCCATATGCATCAGCCATCAGATCCATCATGTACGGTATGTTGTGCACACGCCCATTTGTCTCGTATGCTCTCAGCATGACGAGCAGGTACCAGTCAGATCCCAGGGATGCTCACTGGACACCCGTGAAGAACATCCTCAAGTACTTGCGAAGGACTAAGGATCAGTTTCTTGTGTACGACGGCGAGGAAGAGCTGGTTGTAAAGGGTTACACCGATGCAAGCTTCCAAACCGACAAAGATGATTACAGATCGCAGTCAGGATTTGTGTTTTGCCTTAATAACGGAGCTGTGAGCTGGAAGAGTTCCAAGCACGAAACAGTTGCCGATTCTACTACGGAGGCCAAGTATATTGCTGCTTCACATGCAGCAAAGGAGGCTGTGTGGATCAGGAAGTTCATTTTGGAACTTGGTGTAGTTCCCAGTAGCTGTGATGCAATTGAGCTTTATTTGTGACAATAATGGAGCTATTGCACAAGCTATGGAGCCCAGATCACATCAGTGGTCCAAGCACATACTGCGGTGCTTCCATCTCATACGAGAGATCGTATAGCGAGGAGATGTGAAGATTTGCAAGGTACCAACTGAAGACAACATAGCTGATCCACTGACTAAGTCCCTTTCTCAGCAGAAGCATGATGGTCATGCTAGGTCACAAGGAATGAGATTCCAAGGTGACTGGCTCTAAGTGCAAGTGGGAGTCTGTTGGTATGTATGCCCATAGAGCAAGTCATATGATGATTGTAATGGGATACTTTGTAAATGATTTGAATAATAATAAAGGCAATTTCTAATCTATATGTTTAAACTGTTTCTGAGATGATGGTGTAACATGATAGATGTCTAAAGAATGCTTTTACTCAATGACATATGCTTTTAGGTTAAGGACCTAAACGATGAGATCATGCAGATGTTAAGAGTATACATTCTTGTTTAGTCCCTAGTCGGTTGTTATTGTGGAGATAACCATAGACATCAATAACACTAAAGACTAGATTGTGTGTTGGTTGATGATAGAATCTCATTAGTCATGATATAGAGATATCAAATCAAGCACATAGGTACTTGTTAGAGAACAAGGTACCGGACAGACCCACCGTGAGAGTGACACATGGAACCATGACTTGGTAGTCACAGTCAGCTCTCACAGTGATGGTGGTGAGTGTGATTCTTAGACCTGAAATCACTACACTCAAAACATGTCGTTGGGTACACTTTGACATCATCAAACGCAAACCTGAAACATGGGTTGTTATAAAGGTGATGATTGGGTGGCTTTGACACATGGGGCTTTTGAGGGGTGAGTGATGGATATGGGATTTGTCCCTCCTGAGGGAGTTTGATATCCTTGGCCACTTGATGAGTAGGATTGAGAAAGGCATGCACATGCACGTGTGAATCAGTATGTGATATTGATGTCACACACATCTCACTCGGTCTACTCTAAGATCAAGGAAATGAATGAATATTGACAGGATGACTGTTCCATGCCTCGAGTTCATTCAGGATATCAGTGACAAAGGAATTATACATTCACTGTAACACCATTCACGGATTGTAGGATTGAAAGTTGTTTTCCAACTTTCTATTTCACTTGGGTAGCACTGATGTGTGACTAGGCACCTCTCTTTGCTTTTGAAGTCATAAGTGTTATGGACTTTACTGCCAACGTGAAATGGACCTGCATGGTCACACACATAGGATTTAACTTAGAAGAGGAGTTTGTCCACAAACAATGTTTAGATTGATTGCTAAAGGAGTTTAGTAGTTCAATTAAACACTCAATTAATTGATAGCTCAAAATCATAGTGTTCAAGGTGTTGGACAGCTTGATTAGAGTATCAGATCGATTGAAATCACAATTGACTGTTTCTGCACGATCTGTACTCCCAACCGATCGGCTAAGCTGGGTGAATCGGTCGGCTCAAGTGTTGAGTCAATGGACTCATGGACAGAGTGAAACGACCGGTTCAAGTGTTGAACCGATCGACTCACTAGTCAAACCGAGCAATTTGGGAAAGAAAGATTGGTGAGAAAATTCCCTTTTCGTTTCACTTGTCCAATTCGATTGGAACAAGGATTGGTATTCGATACCAATTAGAAAGTCAATTGGGAACCGACCAGGACCACCAACCGACCAGTTCAGCAAGTGAACTGATCGGTTGAGGTGTCCCAACCGACCGTTTCAGTTATGAAACGATCGGTTCAGGTTCCGAGTTAGTTGCTTTTTGTGGAAAATTCTCGAACCCTTCTACTCCTTCTTTAGTCCCATATTGTTGGGGCAATTGAACCCTGTCCCATGACCCTCCTATATATATAGGGGTATTGGGGGCTTCTCAAAGTACAACTCAGTGCAACCAGTTGCTCTGTAAAAGTTGTCCTTCTCTCTGGTTTTGGTAACCGAGAGAGAGCCCGAGCAAGTGCTTCCCGCAAAGGGAGGTGCATCAAGGGAAAGACAACTGCAGTTGCAATTGGCAGCAGGAGAGTGTGTTGGCGAGTAGTATGTCAACAGGAGGGTGTGACTCCTTCCACTTCCTTGTGGGACAAGGAGTGTGGAGTTCCAGGTGGTCCGTGTGGACTACTTTAGAGGCGGGAGGTCACTGCCGTTCAGGGGGACAATTGTCATCCAACAGTCCGGTAGGAGGAGGAGTCTTCAGTCCCGGTGTGACCAGGAGCTGCGCAGACACTGTCCAAGACCGGAGGTGAAGACCGCGCAAGGTGCGAGGTACTGTCGCCGAGCAAGCCTTGGGACAAGGTATGCATCCGCAAACCATCTTTCCTATTGTATAGATGTTGACACGATTCCTTTTGTTCTGGTTTTGAGGGAGCAAATTTTTGTTTCCGTTGCTTCTCTGCCTCCCCTAAAACCCAACAGTTAGGTACCATCTTCAACATCAATTAGGGCTCTTGCAGTGGCGAGGAACGGATGCCCAAAGATGAGAGGATATCTGGCATCTTCCTTTATGTCCATAATGACAAAGTCACATGGAACATATGTGTCATTGCCTACCTTGACCGGGACATCTTCGAGGATTCCTAACAGACATTTTATCGAATTGTCTGCAAGTTGTATAGTCATGCCATTAGGAAGCAATTCTGCAAACCCTAGTCTTTTGCATAGGCTAAGAGGCATAATAGAGATGCTTGCACCGAGATCTGCTAATCCTTTCTTGCATGATGAGTCGCCAATGTGACATGAAATTCCAAATGATCCTGGGTCTATTTGTTTCTTGGGCATCTTGCTCAATATGATATCAGATGTAGTTGTAGCCAGTTTTATTGTCTCATACTCTTCAGTTATATACTTCCTGGTGGGGAGTGACTTTAAGTACTTTGTCCATGCGAGTATCTCATCCAGAGCATCCAAAAAGGGTATATCAACATGAAGTTTCTTCATACCTTCTTTAAACTTATTGAATCTAGTATCAAACTTGGTTTTCCTTAGATGAGCTGTAAAAGGTATACAAGGCTTATATACAGGAATATCAGGTTCTGGTGTTTCAGTTTCTTCATCAGTAGTATTCTCAGGGCTTCCCTTATCTGTCTTATCATCTTTTGATTGAGACTCTAGTGTTGTTGAGTCTTGGATAAACACAGGTTCATTTTTGTCTGTAATAACCACATGTGTCTTTATAGGGGGATCCGAATAGTCTTTTCCTGACCTGGTGGTGATTGCCTTCAACTGTTCAGGATGCTTGGTATTGTTCTTGGGTTGGCCAGCAAAGACTCCAGCAGGTGGCTTTATGCTAGCTGCGAGTTGAGCTAGTTGATATTCAATAGCCTTCAACTGAGCTTGTTGGTTAGCTATCATAGTTTGTTGAGTTTGCAACATCTTTTCAATGGCTGATAGTTTGTCATCAAAAGAGACGGGTCCTTCTTGTTGTCCTTGATGTTGATTAAGATTCTGATACTGAGAGTTGTTTTTATAATTATTGTAGTTCCTATTCTGAAAGTTCCCCTTGAAATTTCCTTGATTCCCAAAATTCTATTGTTGATTATACTGGAATCCTGGTGGGCCTCTTGGTTGATTGTTTGAACCAAATTGATGCGAGTTTACTGCTCCAGAGGGGTTTCCATATTGAAAACCTGGGTGATTCCTATTTTGATTCGGATTGTAATAACTTTGACCTGGGATGGTGTTCATTGCATTAAGATTTTACATCTGGACATTATCTCCTTGGCCACATACATTGCTCAGAACAACATCATAGAGTACATAACTGACCTTTAGTGTCGCTTATTTAAGGCCTTTAGTGTCAGTTTCTAAGTGACACCTATGTGGGCGACGCTAAAAGCCCAGCCGTTACGCGTCGGTTCAAAAACTGACACCATAACCCTTCGCGCACCACCGAAAATGCGCCAGTAGGGCACTATAGGCGTCGGTTATTAGATAAGAAACCGACGCCATATGCCTTCGTGCCACAGAAAGGGCGCCACCTTGGGCACTATTAGCGTCGGTTATTAGATAAAAATCGACGTCAGCTCACTCCCTACACGGCCGTGCTGGCCAGCACGGCCGTGGTGTTTGGTCCGCTGCCACGGCCATGCTGACCAGCACGACCGTGGTGCCTGGTCCGCTGCCACAGCCATGCTGGCCAGCACGGCTGTGGTGTTAAGTAAATAGATGTCAGTTATGAGATAACAACCTATGCCATATACCTTTGCACCACAGAAAGGGTGTCATCTTGGGCACTATAAGCGTTGGTTATTATATAATAAAACGACGTCATATCATTACCAACACGGCCGTGCTAGCCAGCACGACCGTGGTGTTAAGTAAATAGACGTCAATTACTATTATAAACCGACAATGTAACGATGTGGCGTCGGTTTTATACAAATAACCGACGCCTATTTTTTGTTTTTTTTCTATCAGTCTGCAGACCTCCTGTATGGCTGGTCGCAGGATGAGAAACTTGCAGTTCAGTTATGAACTGCAGGTTTTACGACATCCATTGATATCAGCCAACAACAGGCCACAAACCTGCAAAATTAACAACAAAGATATTCACACATTTAGCAATGCAACCTGCAGTTCCATTTGATTTTCATACATTTCGAAACATTCATGTAGCTGGCAATCTGTAGTTCCATTCATTTTCACATTCACACATATAGAAACATTCATATAGCAACCAACAGTTTCATTCATTTTCACTTAGACACATTTAGAAACATCCAGACATGTAGAAACATTCACACATGTATTATAATTCAGAAATTCATTTACAAAATATCATTCTTTGGTCATTATTCACTATCAACATCCCAATTATATCTTAAATCCCCCACTACTTGTATGGTTGTTGCCCATTCTTCTCTTACTTCATTTAATTCTCCCGTCGTATAGGGAGCATGTAAATCTGGTAAGGCATTTCCTGTAGTGTGGTCAGTTGTAAACACCTGTAAAGAGAATGATGTATATATATAATTAATGAGCTATAAATAAGATTGATATATTTCATATTATCTAATGAGACTATATAATACCTCAGCAATACAGTCGATGTCCATTGTGGCATATTTGATAATCATGTGCATAAATCGCATCACGTAGTATCCACATGCCCATCCGTTGTCTTGTGTGGCACACTATAAATTCAAACATACAAAATATTAAAAAATACAACTAATTAAGCATTGTTCACCTAAATAATATATACATATATTGTAGTCGGGAACTTACTTTCACGTTCTTCCAAATTATTGGCTAGGTCTTTTTCGTGGGGACCTTTCCTCCAGCCTTTTTGAACTCATCAAAACCCCTACATGTTAATGTAACACAGTACATTGCATAATTAAATAGTAATGTAATAACATATGTTAACGGATATGAAAATGAAATATTTCTCACCGGAATAATGCCATTTTCATTATGTGTCCATATTTTGTATTCAATTTACTCCCCTTAGGATCTAGATAATAGACAGTGAACGTCTCAGGGACAATAACCAGTAACTCCCAATGCATACCACTAGAGGTAAAAAAGTTAAAAATTAATAACTCAAAATCCACAATAAAAATGTAATTTTCTTAAGTCCAAATTATAATAAGCAAAGTAAACTTACTCTACATTGAATGGAGCCATTATCATCGTCTTCTTATTTTGAGCAAAAATTGAAAAAGCCTCACAGTAGTATTTTTGAACTGACGGAGGGTCTTTAGCTACTAGACTAATCAAAGATGGAATAAAAAATCCTACATGTTCGAATGCAAAATCTGCACATATCTTGTCGAAGTAGCTGCAAAATATGTATTAATTACGCATGCATTAATAAATAAGAAACCAGATCACCAGATCCTACACAAGGTATATGGATGTATAAATAAGATCTCACCTTATCCATAGCTCTATCACAGATGTATTTAGCCAATCATATCGAAACAACTCCAAAATATCTTGTATAAATAGTTTACTTTCGTATGATTGCCCTGCAACATCTGAATCTATAGAAACAGTTATAGGGCAATTTATATCATGTTCGCCTAACCATATTGCCATACCCCTACAGTTAGGACCTAACGGGATAGTTAGGTCCTGTGGAACCCAACTGGGTAATGTAGGAGGTGGAAGTGGAGGCCTAGATGTTGTGGGTGTCTTCTTTTTAACCTGTATATATATATAATAATTTCAGATCAACTGACATCATATACACACACTAAAAATTTAACGTAATGTAAATTTACCATACAATTTCAGTAAAGATGACATCTGCTTTTAGCCACAATATCACTCCGCCTTGTGCCTCACCAAGCGTTTCACAATCTGGGTGGGCATATGGCAATGGAAGATCCATCCACTTGGGGAATATATGTACCAGGCTCACACGAATCCAACCAGCTGGTAATGGAGACTCGTGAAACATTTCCCCTGGTAGGGATGGGTAAGTCGACGCCTCTGCAACGACATATTCATTAACTTTTAGACGGTATGGCTTCAACCCCTACAAATTTTTGTGTAAAGAATGTTATATACATATATACATATCATCTTGAAAACATATCATCTTGAATTAAAAAACTAGTTACTATGTCATAAAAATACTTACATCAGATTTGCTAGGTGGTGGGTCTACATGATTACTCCCAACCTCTGTAGTAGGAGTAGAGCCTGCAGTAGGAGACACCATATGTACTGTCTGGTAAGTGTCAGTCTGAGATGCCTGCCACTTTTTCATTGCTTCTTCGAGTTTCCTATCAAATAGCTTATCTACCTATACATGGATAAAAGAAACGTCAAATTCTAATTATTGAATTCTCTTTTACAATAACATCTACAAGGAAAAAAATATGTTACCTCTTCTTGTGAAAGTCCCACTTTTGGGACATGTTTGCGCTGGGATGGCCCAAAAAAAGCTTTGATGCCCACACCAGCGCCTGCAGCCCTAACACGTCCAGGATGCTCTGGGTTACCCAGAGCAACTGTCAATTCATCCCTCGTGCCCTCAGGGATGAACTTGCCTTGTTTCCTCAGCTCGTGCAGCTCCCGCTAATCGCCAAAACAAAAATTTGTAATTAAGTAAACACCACAAATAATCAATATTCGAACGATTGTTGTAAGAGTTGTATTTTACCATTTTTGCAGCCACCTCAGCAGTTGCGGGCTTCCTTATTTCTCCGTTCTTATTTTTCCTCCCAGCTATCCAGACATCATGGCGAGGCAGAGGTGTGCTACCTATAGTGGAGGACTCCTGAGTAGCAGCAGACTGAGCAGTAGCCTCAGATTGTAGTCTTTGGCGAATGCCTGCATACCCCTTTGGACCCATTGTGTGGTCATGCACATTCAGTGCACGCCTTGATCTTTGTGCCTCACTGAGGGCCTAGTTACTTTGCACATTAATGATTTGGTTAGTAACAGTAAATGTTAATCTTGAATAGGTGAATACAACATATATTAATGAGATTGGGACTGACGCCTAATACCTTGAATTCATCCGTTTGTCTTGAAGCAACAAACGCGTCCCATTCTTCTTTGTCCAGGAAGTTCCACTGTTCAGTGACTGTCTTCTTCCTCTTGTCAGCTTCTTTTATGTATTCTCGGGTGAGATTTGTCCTATAGTTCCTTAGGACTCTCCCACAGCGTTGCATCACGTATTTACGATGCAACTTTTCATCCAATTCATATATACTCTGCAAAATAGAATTGATATTAACTAGTATCCAAAAAATTAGTAATCTACAAAATAGAATTGCAAATAAATAATAACTCACGCATAAATCCTTCCATATTATGTCTTTCTTCTCCTTATAAACTTTATGCCAAGAATCTATCTTACAACCGCAATGGCTACAAGTAGCATACCCAAGATATGAAACAAATGAATTGCGATTCACACCAGATGCATTTCCTGCATTATCAAAATCAACAACAAGTTTGGGCCCATTGCCCTTTTGCGCTATTAACTTCTTCATCATAGTGATGCCCCTTCTCTTGTCAACTTTTTGGTGTTGCTGATCAAGTGCCTCAAGTGCTTCAGATGGTACATGTGCATCATCAACCTAAAATTTGACAAAATAAACACATTTACAAGATATAACTATAAATGGACATATAGATATAAATATATGATATATTTTTAAAACTTACATTGTGAGGCGGCGCATTGATGTCCTCACCCTCATGGTAATCATCAACACGGTCATCAGGAGAATGCTCAGCCATCTAAAAATTCACATTCACATTGTAAAGTTCACATTGTAAAGTAATTCAAATTGTAAATCTCACATTGTAAAGTTCACATTCACATTATAAAGTAATTCACATTGTAAAGTTCACATTAGAGAACAAATGGGGAAATGCTACTGAAATTTTCTCGAAAACCCAATACACATTATACACTTACATCCTAAGTGAGATTAGGTGTTCAAGAACAGTCCCAAACCGAGGACTATCCAAGACTTACTCCTAATGAGTAAATCTTGTACGGGTTTCTAGGCCAACAAATACATGTGCTGTCATTCTTATATATAATAAATGTGTACCACCTATCCCATTCTTGAACACCTAATCTCACTAGTAAGTGTATAATGTGTATTGGGTTTTCCAGAAAATTTCGGCAGCATTTCCCCGCTGTTCTCCAAGTACATATGTACTTAGAGAACAAATGGGGAAATGCTACCGAAATTTTCTCGAAAACCCAATACACATTATACACTTACATTCTAAGTGAGATTAGGTGTTCAAGAACAGTCCCAAACCGGGGACTATCCAAGATTTACTCCTAATGAGTAAATCTTGGACGGGTTTCTAGGCCAACAAATACATGTGCTATCATTCTTATACCTACAATCCTAGTTCTTTAAGTTAGGGTGATTATTGATGTCTTTAAAAGCATGATTGGCAATTTAGGGAAAAGTTCATCATTTACATTCCAAGCATGTCACATGTGTTCATTACAGTTCATTATTAAGCAAGAAGGGTGATTAGGATTCTCAATATACTCAACAATGAAACAAGTTACCAATTTCATAGTTAAACTATTCATTAGTATGGAATGTCTAGTTTTATCGTGAAATGCATGCATAATCGACTTGACATTGAGAAAACATCAAAAAATTGCTGGCGAGCCCAACTACCCGATAACTTACTTGATCTGCATTATTGAAAGTTAATCTTAATCATGTGACTGATATGACTCAAATATCTAATATGCATGCTGCTAAATATCATCCATAGGAGTCATAGCCAAGGTTTTTCTAACAAAGACATAATCATTTTTTATCTACCATATTGATCACCCTATCACATTAAAATATAAGATGGATAATCAGATATCACTGTCAACAAACTGGCTTCCTAACTTACTTCAACATCAATGGATATGAGTTACTTATTAAAAGAAGAATAACGAGAAGTAATTTGGGCTGTCAAGCACACACAGCAATGTTGTGTTATATCTGTATTTATAGAATATAAGATTACACAGTTTACAGTACAGTCTGTTGCTAGCTAGCACACGTATACAATCATAAATCAGGTAACATAATATGGTTATTGACTGTTACAACACTTATCAAGTTACCAATAAGTAAATAACTTAAAAAAAATAAAAAAACGCCAAGCAGGGCACCTGACGATTTTGCTCCAGGGCACCTGCAGGGCTGGACATAGCCTAGGCGGAGGAAGGAAGGAGGAAGAAGGAGGCGTACCTTGAGGGCAGAGGAAGAAGGCCCAGCCAGAGCAGAGGAGAGCAGCAGGAGGTGAAGCTGGCAGCCGGCGCCGGAGGCGAGGAGAGGAGAAGCTGGAAGCTAGAAGGCACCTGATTAGGGCGGCGAGGAGAGGAGAGCAGCCGACCGGCGGCAACGGCGGCAAGGAGACGAGCAGCGCGTGAGGAGACGAACGGCGGCGCAGGGGAGCCAACCGGAAACGACGACGGTGGGGAGCAATCGCCAGACCTAGCGCAGAGTCACAATGAAACAGAGACAATGGAGAAAAGTTCTGTTTCACGGGGCTATTAACTGTACCATAGGTGTCGGTTATTCGAAACCACCGACACCTAAAACTAACAGTGTCGGTTCTGCACAAACACCGACACCAATACTTAATTATAGTCGTCAGTTTTAACTACAAAACAACCGACGTCTATATACATATGCCGATTATAAAAATTGTTTTCGATTAATGACCATAGTCTTCGGTTTATGCTTACAACCGACGCTTAAAGGGAGTGAAAAAATCCCCGCGGACAGCGCGGGAAAACTCATACGCGTCGGTAATTGTAGTAAAACTGACGACCAAAATGTGCCCAATTTTTGTCTCGCGAATAACCTTTAGTCGTCGGTTTATTATTTATCAATCGACGCCATATTTCAAATTTTGGAGGTAATTTTTTTCGTTAGAAAATTTTGGATTTGGCGGTTAATTTTAGGCGTCGGTTTTTTATTACGTAACTGACATTGAATAAAAGCGGTACCCGTGTCTGGTCGCCCTTCATAGATTGGATGTCGGTTTATGTAATCAACCGACACTGTAGAGTTTAGGTGTCAGTTTATTTATACAACCGACGCCTGTAAAAGTGACGTTATAATCCATTTCTGTAGTAGTGCGGACATTGCATGATAAAGTGGAATGATCGGTGCTCTTACATGCTTCACAGAATAGGGAAGCGGACTTGACCTATTCCGATTGTCGAGTGGGTGAATGTCCTCTTCCAATAGCAGCAAGAGATGATTCAATATGGTTTTTCTTGGCAACTAAGAGCTTCAAGGTTTCAGCGATAGACTTGTACTCAGGAGTAGCTTCGGCCGTAGCTACTTTCAAAACTCCTTTACCTACTGATCTACCCCAATTTGCTTGATTTTCTGCTCCCAAGGTGATGACTCTCCATGCGCTGTCATAACTTTGACGCATGAAGTTTCCTCCAGACGAGGAATCTAGGAATCTCTTAATATCATCATCCACACCCCTATAGAAAATCTCAATGAGTTGGTTATTGGGAATTCCATGGTGTGGACACTTGCGTAGAAGCTCTTTGTATCTATCGCAAGCTTCAGCTAGGGTTTCTCTAGGTACTTGAGTGAAATTTGTTATCCGCCCTCTAATTTCATAGGTAAGAGATGGAGGGTAGAATTTTTCTAGAAACACATTTTGGAGTTGTTCCCATGTGGTGATGGGTATTTCACTTTACAACAAATTGTACCAACTTATGGCTCTATCAGCAAGGGAGTACTTGAAGAGACAGAGTCAAATGGCATCATCTGTGACTCCATTTTGTTTTGTCATGGCACATAGATCAATAAATCTCAGAAGATGTTCTTGGCTATCTTCTCCTTGCTTTCCATAGAAAGGGCTATTCTGAAGTAGGGTGATCTGGTGCGCTCTTATCTCAAAATTAGTAGCGTGGATAGGAGGAGGTTGTATTGGATGATGAACATTCGCAGCTTTCCGGATTGAGAACTCTCTAAGATCCTTTTGTAGTTCAGCTGCTTGTGTTGCTTCTTGTGCTGCTAGGATGTCCTGTTGAACCACTGCCCTGGCTTCTTGCATGAGCCTCTCTCTCTACGCATTGATGGCTTGAGCCACCCTTCGGGCTACTTCCTCTTCCTGACCCATCCTTGCTTGGTTTTCTCGGATTTGACGAAGAAAAGTTCTGTCTATCTCAGGATCAAAGCTTGTTGTGAGTCCGGGGCTGTCTGAACGGTGCATACACTATGCCTTGGGTTGTACCTAAAATAGAAAAGATTTTGAAAATGAGATCCACAAAGTAGAGTCAAATTCAAGTAGATGATCGATTGTTTCAATAGAAAAAGCAAAATCCCCAACAACGGCCCCAAAATTTTATGTGGTATTTTGAACGCACTAACAAACTCACTCAGGGTTTAAATCCCCGAGCATTTACTAAAACCCAAAGTGCAATAATACCACCCACAAGCAGACGAGTCTTATCGCAGTATAGTTAAGGATCGAACCCAAAGGACGATGTTTTTAAGAATCCTTGTCAGTCGAATCTAGCTCGAGTTAAGACTAATATTTATAACAATAGGTTTATTTGAGTTTGATCAAACTAAATGCAAATAAGTAAAAGCTGAATTAAAGTTGGATTTAGATCAATGATATGGAATCGCTGGGATGGTATCGGGGTTTCACCGCTGCTACACATGCAAACACATTCAATTGCAAACAAACCAGGCAAGATATAACAATCCAAATAGAGCTGCTGCAGAACCCCCCATTCGGGTGTTAGGTTCGCGTAAGAATCACCTTAGGCATCAGATGTCTCGTCACCAACTAGATCACTTACTTACGGCTCCGAAGATACAAAAATCCAATGAAGGTTGTGAGCCCCCTATACAGGCGTTAGGCACACAGAAGCATCACCGAAGGCTAGATGGATCGTCCCCTCGCGGATCATGCACTTATGACCTCAAAGAAATCCCATTATATTTCTAGTTTGGGAGTCAACCACATTAATCAATAAGCAAGCAGGTGATAGATCTCCAAACTAACATCGACGATAAACAAGACGATAAATAATCCAACTAAGGCTGTGGTCCTCCCTGAGGGATGTTTAGACCACAGAAGCGTCACCGTAGGCTAGATGGCTCATCCCCTCACAAATCATACACTTACGACCTCAAGGAATCCTTTCAGAAGTTCTCGTCAAGGAGTCAAACTTGTAAACCGCCATTCCATCCCATACATAGAACATTTCATAATATAGGAAAGAACAAGATGAAAGCAAGGAGATAATCAACTACGAACATACCAATTAATAATGAAATGGAAAGTTATATACATTGCCATGGAGAGTTTAACAAAAGAACATGATTTGCATGGGCAGCGGGGCTAGTCCCCGCACCCTAGCGAAAAGGTACTACTCGCTCATGATGCGAGAAACAAGAAGGATGAGAAAGAGAGAGAAATCTGCCATGAACTCAATGCAGAAGGTAGTCGCAGCTCGGTGAAGAAGATACAACCTTCTACATCGTGTCGGAGCAGATTTGGACGCGAACGCGAGTTGCCAAGACAGGTCGGACAATCTCCCTCGCTCCGTCTTCCTTCTCTCTTCAGCCTCCTTGGTTGCAACACGGGCAGTAGGTGGAATGACACTGGCGCGGACAGCACTGGATTTGGATCGGACCTGTGTACAGGTAGCCTGTCGGCGTCCCGGAACCGATTTCCCAAAAGGGGACCCTACATGTCCTATTTATAGGCACGGGGCAAGTCTTCATGTTTTGGGTCCATTTCCAGTCCAAGCGGTTGGGCAGGTATTTGTGCCCAAACGGTCTTGTAAAATCTGACCAAACGGTCTTGCACAACTTGGGCAAATGGTCTGTAAACCATATAAGACCAAACGGTCTTAAGTAGCAAATGGTTTGGAAACCGAATGAGACCAAACGGTCTCATAGACCATTTGCTTTTCTCCAAACGATCTTGTGCAATCAGTCTTCGGCCAGAAGCATCAAACAGTCTTGGTGTTCATTTGGTTTGGAAACGCACACCCTTTTCATTCGGTTTGGAAACAGATAGAACTCCAAATGGTCTTTTGCAGAAGGGGCAAATGGTTTGGAATGCTGAGACATCCAAATGGTCTTGGATACTTAAACTCAAACGATCTTCAGATCTTCTACAAACGGTCTTTGCAACAAGTCCATTCGGTCTTCATGTTGACCAATCCAAACGATTTGTTGTTGAGGTCTAGATCGTGTACCTTTGCTCTGTCGATGGATGAGCTTGAGGGGAAAGACAGAAGGAGAGGGCGGTGAGGCTGAAGGTAGCAGGCGTGACAAAGTCGAAGCGACTTCTTGGTGGGGTGGAGCTCTAGGAGCGAGGCGCTGCCGAAATCAAAGAAAAGAGGTGCTGCTTCGGCAAGGGTGCAGAGGTAGACGAAGATGCACCATGGTCATGGTGATTCTGCTGCCCCACGGCCGTGCCGCCTTGCACGAGCGTGGTCGGTGAGAAAATGGGCTCTGATGGTGTTGTTCCACAGTCGTGGCGTGACACCACGGTCGTGGTGAGGCTAAAGCCCCACGGCCGTGCCGCCTTGCACAGGCGTGGTGGGTAAGAGAGGTTCGATGTAGGTAGGGTGCCACAGTCGTGGCTCGACGACCATAATCGTGGCGAGAGAGATCTTAGGCATCCGAGATGATATACCACGGCTATGGCCTCATCACATAGTCGTGGTGATGACAGTGGACCACGGTCGTTTTGAACCACCACGGCCGTGGTCTAGGCTCTGCTTCGAGATCTTGAATTCATGCACTGCTCGATCCCTTGGGCTGAGTGGTGCCTCCAATCGGTCTCTGCTGGTCAAATGGTCTTGATACCAAATGGGCTCAAACTGTCTTGAGACCGAATGGGCTCAAACGGTCTTGAGACCGAATGGGTGGAATTGCTTGGTTAGATTTCTTGATCAGAGCCAGAGATGAAGGTGTACCCCAACTACTTGTTCAGCTTTGTCAAAACCTGCATTAAATCAAAAATATTTAGTTAAAACCTTGATAATCGAATCAACTAAGTAGTTTTGCACATTATGATTCATATTGAGTGAAATAGTATATATAGAGTTGAATTGGTCCCAAAGTGATGATTGAATTTCATGATGAATATACATTCATGAGAAACCTCGAGTTACATTCGAGGGGATCAAAGGTAGGAAAGAATTAACTTTACATTGGAAAGAGCAAGGAAGAGGTTCGGTATGCAGACTGAGATAAAATAGGAATAGAACAAAACCATCCAACCACAGACAAATATTGGGTATTGGCCATAACCACACTACACATCCACCATCAATATCACTTTTAGGGAGACACGTGTAAATTGCATATATATATCATATCATATATATATAGTTTGAGATAATGTGGTCTTTGATCGGATACACATATGATACAAATTAAATATTCACATGGTAGGCAATAAATAAATGATTAAATCAAAAATTTGATCATATTGGTTATCCTAAAACATAGTAAATTGATGTGGCTCTGATACCAATATTGGAAAATATGGTCACATAGTATAGCAGAAGAAATAAAAAAATGTATCTATTTGTATTCCCATAATAGTAAGATCGCTTCAACTACTATGAAATAGGAAGGACGGTTTAACGAGTTATATATGTTCCTGGAGCAAGTCCAGCCATAACAGCTTGCTTAAATGCAACTATCTTCTAGTTTCTCTTAGACAGTGGCTATGTAACTCCTGGTCTTCACCATGGATGTGGTGAACCATTCAAACAAAACGTTATTAACTAATGCGGAAGCGTATTATTAGTAGCGAAATTACTGAAAATCACTAAAAATTAAAGCTTTTTTTTACAAAGAGATCCATAACTGAAAAACTTCTTCATAAAGAACCAAAGTAAGTTATGTACATTCCAGATCATCAGTACATCTTTGTATCATCTCTTTCTCGAAAGTTACAAGCATTAACTGCCCTGTTAAACTGTACATAAGCAGTATACAAAAATCTCGAGGCATCAAGCCAAAATCTCAGATCAATATCAAACTAGCTTCTGACTCCTAGGACCTGAGAGTACAGAGACGACACATAGGACTCTCTATATACATGACTTCACGGATAGTGTCTCCATCCGAGGAATCACAGTTGTCCTTGTTGTTGCTGCTGCTATTCTTTCCTTTTTATGAGGGTTCTATTTCTACCTCGTCCATGTCCACCTAAAAATGTTGGATTTCACTGGAGTGAAACAATTGAAAATTGTCCCAGCGAGAGATATAACTCTCTGCCAGAAACATTATAACTGTAGATAATAGAATAACTCTAAGCAGAAGAATTATAATTATTCAACAACAGTTAAATCATTAATTAAACTATTTAGAGCAGTATTTTTTATTCAAGTCAATTCAGCTATATCTGGACAAATCAGTATATCATTTATTCAATAAGGAATATTAAGAACATGTATATCATTTATCCAACTAAGACATACTAAGAGATGTATCATCAACCATTGTTTCTCTTATTTCAACCTTAAGAAAATACGCTACATGGATGATTACATTTTACAAACATTCTTAAGCCATGAGGAGATGAGATATACCGCTCATACTCCAACCGACCACGATTACGTAAAGCATCGGTACCACACAAGGTCAATGGGAGAGCCGCATTCCATGACCTCATCTGTCTCGGTCAGTGCGAGACTACTTTAAGCAGAGACATCATGTGTCAACTGCAATTAGCTTGCCAGGGTATATTGGCACCTTCACTATAGAGTTATAGCCCATAGCATATACTCTCTTCAGGGTTATGGCCCTTAGCCAATGCCTGGAATTATTATTGAGGAGTCATGGCCCATAGACATGCTCTTATTGGGGTATGGTCTGCAACCAATCCCGTACATAGGACATATCCCGTAGCCTTTCCTATGGGGCATAAGGATATCTTGCCCAATTACTCCTGCATATTCAAAAATATGCATTCCGAGTAAAACTCATTTCACCATTCAGCTAATTCTGACGCTGATGGATCTGTGGTCAGGGAAACTACATTCCATGATTTCACATGATTATTTAAGTACATTATCATATTCTTTTAGCATCAGCCAAGTTTTCAAACATAAACCATTATAACAAATTACTATAAAGAATGAGTACTATTTCCATCAAGTTTATTGGGATCTCAATCCCTTATCATCTCATCATCATGATTCAAGATTATGGGTGTTGAAACCCTTCGATAATCAAAACACTTGTTACCACTTTAACAGGTAACTTAATACCATCAAGTCATCTGACAGTGTAAGCATGCTAATTGCAAATGCAGGTATTTCACATGGCTCTTAAGACCATTATTATTTCTTGTTACCTCCCACTAAGCAACACAACATATTATGGCTCACAAGGCCCATAAGGCAGTTTTAATAAATAAACCATCATAGCTCATTCCTGTCTATGTTCATCATCTCATGATACCTGCAAGATTAGTACAAATGATAACATTTACATTAATTTCATATCAACACAATGTGAAACAATTATAACATCACTATTTAAGGGTAACACCACTATTCCCTTACTAGGGTTAGGGTTTCCCTTTACATTTAAATTATGGTTATTCATCCCCTTTGTTCAATTAGATCTAATGACTTGTCATCTCATTATCCAGGATTAGAATTTCATACTGTATAGTATAACCCAAAATTAGGGTTTCACATATATCATCACCTTATTTGAAATTAGGGTTCACTATTCACATTGCATCACCCTATATTAGGGTTCATATTCATTAACCCAAAATTAGGGTTTACTATTCATATCAATTAGGGTTGATCATTACAATACTTTGAATTAGAGTATCCCATGTCATTACCCTGAATTAGGGTCATTCCATCATCATGGATTAGGGTTTCACCTATCATTGCCTTCAATTAGGGTTAAGATTCATTAACCTACTTAATTAGGGTTTCATGATCTCCCTATCAGGAATCATACCCTAATTATACATTTATTCATATTGAAAGTGTTAAGACTTAACCATTACATGGTTATCATTCATGTAGGAAATCCTCCCTCTCTCATCCTTTTAAAGATGACACTTACTTTGGACCTGATTAGATCATGTCAACTTTACTTGAATGAAGATTGACTCAATGTATCATGTTATTGTTTCCTTAATCAATAAAGATTAGTCATTTAAAGAGTACTAATCACCCTATCTCATTAAGGGTACAATTACCATAATCACTCTTGGTCACATCATGTCTTATTCTATTAAACAATTTGTCTTTTAATCCCTTTAAGTATCCATGCAGTTTTGGTTAATTGCTTCTAAACGATCTTGGTCACTTAGACCCCAAACGGTCTTGATCAATCAGACCTCAAACGCTCTTGTTTGAATTACCACCAAATGGTCTAAGACCGTTTAGACCTCCAAACGGTCTTAGTTGAATACTTGAAATTGTTTAGTAAAGTTGGTACTTGAAACCGTTTTCCAAAGTTGAAGTTTGAAACCGTTTGAGCCTTAACCAGTTTGGGATCGTTTGGTCCCAAAAGGTCTTGGGACCGTTTGGACTCAAACGGTCTTGAGACTGTTTGGTCCAAACCTTCTCAAAATCGATTGGACCAAATATGGTTTCAACCACTCAAACTGATTTAGGGTTTCCAAGGTTGATTCCCTAATCGATTGAATTCATATAACCACCCATCAATTGAACCTAACACCATATTTCAATTGACCTTAATAGGTCATCCTTCAACTGATGTAACCCTCATTTGATCATCAATTAGGGTTTTGAATCAATTGGATTAGGGATTGAAATCAATGAACCTTCAATGTTAATCATTGTGAAATGAATTACTTTGAAATTGTTGGCTCTGATCTCCAAACCATGACATAAACACGATTAAAACTTAGCGGAAGCGAATCGGTAAACAGCGGAAGACAAAAATCACGGGAAATTAAAACTTTTCGAGATAAGAACTTGGATCCATAAAACTTCTTTCATAAAGAGAGATAAACTGTTTACATCTCAGGATAATTACTTATTGAGTAATTATATACATCAAGATACAAAATCTCAAGATCACTAAACAAAAGACTCCAAGACCTGAGAGTACAGAGGACACATAGGACTGACTCTAACTACACCACATGGTAGGACAAATCTCCACCTGAGATTCTACTACTGCTCCTGGTGCTGCTGCTGCTGAGACTGGACACTTGTAGGCCGGTTCCTTCGTCTCCGACGTCCACCTAAAAAGTTGAAGTCTACGGGGTGAGACAGTTATACATAATTGTCCCAGCGAGAGTTATAACTCTTCTCCAGAAGCTTTATTATCACATCAAAGAATATCTTAGACAGTAAAGCCTTCAAAGCATTCTGTAACAGTTGCAGGTATAACAAGATCTCAACCATTTAGGAGATATGAAAAATATAAACACTATTCCAATGTAACATCAATCAACTAACTTGAAGTTATCTCTAACAAGTTATACTACATGGTTGACTATGTTTTACAAACAACATTATGCCCTGTGGAGATGAGGCTTACCACTCATACTCCAACTGATTGCTGAGAAGCCGCATCAGTATCATACATAGGTCATTAAGAGAGCCGGATTCTCATGACCTTCACCTTCCTCAGTCAGTAAGAGGATCACTTGTAGGACACCTCGTGTCTCTACTTAATATAGCTCACCAGGGTAACTGGTCCTTCGCTATTCTAGAGTCACAGTGGCGTTCTGTACTCTTCGTCATCAGGAGGTTTCATATTTACCTACCACTGATACGGATATTTGTGCTTTCTTCGTCATCAGGAGGTTTCATGTTTACCTACCACTGATACGGTATGAAACTATAGTGAAGGATGGATGGATTACACATCTACATCACTTTCCTACACTAGGATGTAAGGTTCTACACATCCATGTACCCCACATACTCAAAAGTATGTGCTCCAGGAGTTCCCCGAGGAAAACCTGTTTCACCATCACTTATTTTCTGACAATGATGGATCTATGATCAGGGCTCTACATTATACTTGATTAGTTAGGTACATTCAGTATTCTTTAACAGTATACATTGTTCTTCAAACAATAACAGTAGCATAGCAGCTATAAAAGAAGAATACTAAATGTAACAGGCCTAACTCATATCAATCATTATTTCTCATTATCCTCATCACAAGTCATCTCTAAGGAATGACCTTGATGGTATTCATGGCTCTCATAGCCCATTATCAGCATAGGATGCCACTGGCAAGGCATCAGATTACTTTACTTATTCATAAGGCTAACAACATGCCTTTAATGAATATAACATCAACATCCATACCTGGATATGGTTACCTTCATATTAGAACCTGCATGGTTAATACAACTGATAAAGGTAATACAAAAATGAGGAATATCCTTCCTACTCTTGTCATAAGAGTTTAAATCTCTAATTCACATCAAATAGAGTTTAATACTCAAAAGCATGCCATTTCTTTTGAATTAGGGTTTACTATTCACATTACATGTTCTTACCCTTGAATTAGGGTTTACTATTCACATCAAGGTGAATTAAACTCATAACATCATCATGTATGAGTAACATCTTCAATGATGATCTTATATTAGTTAAAAAATTCATCATTTATCATAATTAGGGTTTCTATGACCTCTCACAGGTGGATCATACCCTAATTATGCTCATTTCTGTGTATTGGGGATGCTTCAATTGAGTTTCCACTTAAAAAGGGCATTTTCTCTCTCTAGAAGTGCTTTCTCTCTCTAGAAGTACTTTCTCTCTCATCATAAGGTTAGGTGATGTCAACATCACCCTAGATCAGGTCGGATTAAGTCATCATAGGCTAACATAGCCAAAAACATCACCATTATGTGATTTAGAGTTACTTTCTCTCTCTAGGGAACTTTCTCTCTCTAGAAGTACTCTCTCTTTCATCATACTAATGGTGGATGATAACATTAGACTAGATCAAGTTGGATAGAGTCATTATGACTAAAAACATCATTCTCATGTAATTAGAGTTTGAATTGAGCAAGGTATAACTCAATTGACCCTTCAGGGGTATTTTGGTAATTCCCCCCATTGATCATCATTATGGTCAAAAACCTTAGTCAAATAACCCCTTACTATCCTAGATTATCATTAGGGTTTGATTTGGGCGACATTGGACCATTTATATTATGAATTGATTGAAAGAAGTCAACTTGGAATCACATTGATTGATTTCAATCATTAATCATCAATTGAGTTGAAATCGGTTGAAAGTGTTGACCATTTGCCCGCTCTGACTTTCCAAGACCGCGAGCCTCTTTTTAATTCCAAGACCGCGAGCCCCCTTAGGCTTCAAGACCACGGGCCATCATGCATTCAAGACCGCGAGCCATCATGCATCCAAGACCGCGAAGACTCCAATTGTGGTTAAGACCGCGAGGGTCATGAAGACCGTTTAGCTAGTTTGACCTCAGGACCGCGAGGCCCTTCACGGTCTTGAGACCGCGAGCCTCCTCTCGGTCTTGAGATCGTGAGCCCCCTCACGGTTTTGAGACCGCGAGCCCTCTCACGGTCTTGAGACCGCGAGGCTCTCAAGGTCTCAACCGTTTGGGCCATCAACAAAATCAATAAAGCAATCGATGGTGTCAAACGATGTTGAAGCCCTCAAAAGGTCAAAGCTATGTTGACCACCTATGGATTGGGTCAATTAAGGTTATTCTTAACCAATGGGTCATTCAATTGACCCTCAATTGTTGACCAATTAGGATTGAAATCGATTCAATTAGGGTCTATCAATGTTCATCCATCAATACTCAACAATGTGCATCAACATAAGGTTGAACCCTTTAATTGAGCTCCAATTGGGCTCAAACTTGGCCCAAACGGTCTTGAGGTCATGTGGGTGGACTTCACATGGTCTTGAGACCGTTTGCCCAAGATTTCATCAAACTATAAGGTGATTTGATAGAGGTTGAACCATGATTGGGTCACCAATTCAGTATTCTGATCAATTGATAACTTATTTGCAATTGGGTCCTCAATTGGTCAAATTACTCAACCCTAGACCTCCAAACGGTCTTGGGTGATTGTCCTCTCGGTCTTGAGACCGTTTGGATGAGTTCCAAATGGTCTTGAGACCGTTTGCCCATCCAATTTTGGATTCTAGTGCAGATTCATCAAGGTCTGACCCATTGAGTTGATGATCATGTCAATATTTAATTGCAATGTAATTCGGTGTAATTGTACCTTCAATTGGTCAACTATCCTTGACCCCAGGCCTCCAAACGGTCTTGGTTGATTGCCCTCGCGGTCTTGAGACCGTTTGGTGACCCCCAAACGGTCTTGACACCGTTTAGGTCAATCAACCCTAAAAACCCTAATGAGGTCACCATAATTTAAATACTGATTTCATCTAGGGTTAGCCCTAGTATACACCCTTCAACTCTTATCCCGTTTTGAATTAGACCATAAAACTTGGTGAGTTGTTAATTAACATAATTTTGAACAGTAATATCATACGTTCAACGCTTAGTCAACGGCCTTACATGGTCTTGAGACCATTGCCCAAAAAGGCAATTTCAGACCGTTTGAAAATCAGGAATAAATTCAAATAAAGTTGTTACTTAAAAAGGTCATATCTCCCGATTCCTTGGGTGTTAGCCTCCCACATTTTGAGGGTAATTAGCCTATGTAATTAGGAACAGATTTCTTATATGGTTCACGCCCGGTCAACGGGGACAAACGGTCTTGGAAACCGTTTGCCCTGTCGCGGGCTCGAGACCGTTTGCTCACCTCGCGGTCTTGAGACCGAGAGAGCAAACTTTTGAGACCGTTTAAGGAAGTGAAAAGCGGTGGGTTTTTCTTGGAAATCACGCCTGCATCGCCTAGCTCAAGAATAGTACGAATATACCATGGATTTGCTTGCAAAATAGCAGGGAAAAGTAGGGAAATACTAAGAGCTATCATCAAAACGCATATAAAGATGCACATAGTAAAGCATGGGTTTAGAGTTATAAAACCCGTCTAAAGCTTGCTTCTTGAGCTCCAAGCTTTCAAGCTCCAAGCTCTAATGGCTTCCTTGAGTTCTTACAGGTTGGCCAAGGTGAAAACTCCAAGGAAGGATGAAAAGAGACGGCTAGAAAGGTAGGGTTTCAAGAGTTAGCCATGAAGATGACCTTGAATTCGAGTTCTAACCATGAAATTAAGCAAGAAGAGGGGTTTAAACCTACCTTGCACCCCTTGGTCGTCCTCCTTAGCTCCAAGGCAGTCCTTGGTCGTCTTTGGTGAAATGAAACAGTAAGGGAACGAAGGGTGAGTTCCCTTGCAACTAAGGGAAGGAGAGCTTATATACATGGGGTAGGATTTTCAAGATTAGTTCATAAGTTGTCCATAATTCCAACTAGGTCCCTCCTTCTTTACTTGATCGTCCCTTCCTCTTTATTCTACGGACAAACCTTCTCTTAAGGTCTTAGGAAAAGAACGTAAAGGAGAGCAAGCTAATAATGAGGTACATACATAAAGAAATATTGTACATATACCCTGATTATTCAATCACAAGGCATATCTCATAACTTGATAATTCAATTGAGGTGACTTCCTCATCATTTCTTCTATTAATGATGGTAAGAGTCTAAAAAGATACATTAGATGACATAATTCACAATTTGTATCCCTTAATTTGGGTAAATTGCATTTTACCCCAAACAAGGGTTTCAAGCACCGGGATTGCTGCCACAGCTGCACCATGGTGCCTTAGCTTGGGAAATCCCTCAAACTTTGCTAAACAGATTTCTCATGATGTCTCAACATCAGAGGAACATCTCATCATGTGCAAATTGCAAGCTATCCCTTTTAACTGGGTAAATTGCACATAGGTCCCTGTATATCAAAACAATGCTACAACTTTAAATAAAAAGGAGCAAATATTGAAATATATGTTTCTGAGAACTTAATTACATGCTCAGAGTTAATCACAAAGATTTAATTACATATTTAGGCAAAACACCTAGGGTTAACACATAACCCAGGTCAGGGATATTACAAATTATCCACCCCTTACAAGGATTTCGTCCCCGAAATCGATAAAACATACTAAGAGAAAAGGGCAGGATACTTCCTTCTCATCTCATCCTCTAACTCCCAAGTGGCTTCTTCAATACCACGATGGTTCCAGAGGACTTTCAAAAGACTTATATCTTTCTTCTTTAACTTTTTAATTCGTTTACCAAGGATTGACACTGGTCCCTCCTCATAGGATATGTCATCATTCAATTCTACTTCCATGGGTTGTAGAACTGACTCGGTGTCTGGGTGACATCTCTTCAACATAGAAATGTGAAACACAGGATGTAACCTTTGTAACTCTGGGGGAAGCTCTAGTTTATATGCTACCTTTCCAATCCGTTCAATGATTGGATAAGGCCCCATATATCTAGGAGCTAACTTCCCTTTCCTTCCAAAACGAAGGACCCCTTTCCAAGGTGAGACCTTAAGATACACTATGTCTCCAACCTGGAACTCTAAGGGTCTACGTCATTTGTCAGCATAAGATTTCTGCCTATCCTGAGCAGTCTTAATCTTATGTTGTATTACTTTAATCTTTTCTGTGGTTTGCTGCACCAGGTCAGGACCTAACAACTGGTGCTCACCAGTCTCAAACCAACACAAGGGTGATCTACAACGTCTACCATATAAGGCTTCATAAGGTGCCATATCAATACTATGTTGATAGCTATTGTTATAGGCAAATTCTATCAAGCTTAGGTGTAGATCCCAACTTCCAGTGAACTGGAGAACACATGCTCGCAATAGGTCTTCTAAAGTTTGTATGGTCCTTTCCGACTGTCCATCAATCTGTGGATGAAAGGCCGTACTAAACCTCAGCTTAGTGCCTAAGGCTCTGTGCAACTGTTCCCAAAAACGACTTGTAAACTGAGGACCTCTGTCAGAAACTATTGTGACAGGAACTCCGTGCAAACGCACTATCTCTTGGACATACAACTCTGATAACCTTTCAGCAAAATAAGTTGTTTTGACAGGTAAGAAATGTGTTGTCTTAGTCAACCTATCAACAACTACCCAAATGGAATCATGTCCTTTGCTTGTCCTGGGTAGGCCAACAACAAAGTCCATGGTCACATAGTCCCACTTCCACTGTGGTATGGGTAAAGGTTGCATTGTTCCTGCAGGCTTCTGGTGTTCAGCTTTAACTTGCTGACACACAGGACACCTCAGAACAAACTCTGCAACGTCCTTCTTCATCCCAGGCCACCAATACAGATCTTTCAAATTCCGATACATCTTGGTGCTCCCTGGATGCATAGCATACATGGAAGAATGGGCTTCTTCCAGGACTAACTTTCTCAAGTTGTCCACATCTGGCACTATCATTCTTCCATTATAACAAGCTACTTGATCATTTGAGTCATGAAAACCATCTTGCTTCTTATTTCCATACTCAGATCTTATATGTTGAACTGCAGCATCACCTAGCTGTGCCTCTTTAATCTGCTCCTTTAGAGTATGTTTAATATGCATCTCAGCTAACAAACCGGTTAACAATGACACCTTCAACTGTACATTGTCCTGCCTTAAAGAGATAAGCATATCTCTTCTAGAGCATACTAAAGAGTTTAGTTGTGCTCTATTCATGGTTGATGTTGCTGATTTCCTACTCAAGGCATCTGCAACAACATTGGCCTTGCCTGGATGGTAATCAATTGTACAGTCGTAGTCCTTGATTAATTCCATCCAGCGACATTGCCTCATGTTGAGCTCATGCTGAGAGAAGATATACTTAAGGTTTTTGTGGTCTGTGAAAATCTGGAATGTTTCTCCATAGAGATAATGCCTCCAGATCTTCAAGGCATGAACCACAACAGCTAACTCCAAATCGTGTGTTGGATAATTCTCCTCGTGTTTCTTAAGCTGTCGAGAAGCAAAAGAAATTACTTGTTTATCCTGCATCAACACACATCCAAGTCCATTCTTGGAAGCATCACAGAAAACTACATATCCTTTTCCTTGTTCAGGTAGCACTAGCACAGGTGCACTTGTCAATCTCTCCTTCAGCAACTGGAAAGATTGTTGACACTTATCACTCCAAGAAAAAGGAACATCTTTCCGGGTCAACTTGGTTAACGGTAGGGCTATAGAACTAAAGTTCTTAATGAACCTTCGATAATAGCCAGCTAACCCCAAGAAACTTCAAATCTCTGTCGATGTCTTCGGTTGTTCCCATTGTAGAACAGATTCTACCTTTGTAGGGTCAACACGAATTCCCGAGGCGGATATCACATGTCCAAGAAAAGATACTTCTGGCAGCCAAAACTCACATTTGCTAAACTTAGCATACAACTTATGTTCTCTTAGCAAAGTCAAAGCTTGGCGAAGATGCTGTTCATGCTGCCGGGCATCCTTACTATAAATCAGTATGTCATCTATGAAGACGACAACACACTGATCAAGGAAAGGTCGAAAAACTCTATTCATGAGTTCCATGAATGCAGCTGGTGCATTGGTTAGTCCAAATGACATAATCGTGAACTCATAGTGACCATATCTTGTCCTAAAGGCAGACTTGGATATGTCACTATCCTTAATACGGAGTTGATGATATCCAGACCTCAAGTCTATTTTTTAAAAGACTGTTGCACCACGCAATTGGTCAAAGAGATCATCAATTCTTGGCAGAGGATACTTATTCTTTATTGTTACTTTATTGAGTTGTCTATAGTCGATGCACAACCGCATTGACCCATCTTTCTTTTTGACAAACAAGACCGGAGCACCCCAAGGTGAAGTACTCGGTCGGATAAAACCTCTCTCAAGTAGCTCTTGAAGCTGTTTCTTGAGTTCTGCCATCTCGGCAGGCGCCATCCTATACGAAGTTTGAGCTATGGGTTTCGTATCTGGGATCAGATTGATTTCAAAATCAATCTCCCGAGGTGGTGGTATACCAGGAAGTTCTTCAGGAAACACATCCTCGAATTCCCTGACTATGGGAACTTCAGCAGGATTGGTCCTTTCCTTGGTAACATCTACCACATGGTCTAGGAATGCATAACATCCTTGCCTCAACAGCTTATCAGCAACCATAGCTGACACAAGACAGGTGGGCAGAATCTTTCTTTCACCTTGAAAGATCCATGTGTTGCTTTCATCAGCAAACACAGCCAACTTGGACTCACAATCCAAGACAACTCTATACCTTTCTAAGGTATCCATCCCGAGGATTATATCAAATCCCTGCATATCAAGTGGTATAAGATCCACTTGAATGTGATGGTCAGAAAAGAAGAGGATGCAGGGAGAACATACCTCCTACAAAACGACAGACCCACTCAACGGAGTTTCTAACAATAAACTATCTGCTCTGTGACTAACAGTCACATTGCAGTTACGAATCACTTCACGAGTGATGAAAGAGTGTGTAGCACCCGGATCAATCAGAACAGATACATCACATGATATAGACATATCAGAATATAAAAGTTTCATATGACCTGCCACTACCCGTGGATTGACCACTGCCTCAGGTGGGTTCATAGCATAGAACCTCACAGTCGCCTGGTGTTGAGGTGGTGTTGATGATCCAGCTTGAGACGCTTGTCCACATCCTCGAGCTGCTCCTTGATGTTGTCTATTCTGAGATCCCTGTTGGTTCTGTCTCGGGGTTTGTTGTGTCACACCGACAGCCCTAGAACGGCAATCCTTCATCAAGTGTCCCACCTTACCACAGTTGTAGCAACTCTTCTCCTATTGTTGTGGTCTGGGTGGTCCAGTAACTGACACTGATGCAGAACTGTGCGTCCCTTGAAGCGGTTGACTCCGCCCTCTACCTCTGCTTGGTGTCCATTGAGTTTGAAAACTCGATCTGGGTGGTGGAGGGTTAGGTGCAGAGAATCTAGGTTTCTTGGAATCCCTAGATGAAGAACCCTGGAACTGTGGATATCTTTTATGGGTTTGTCTTTTCTCAACCACAGATCTCTCTATCCTTTGGACTGACTCAACGAAGGTAGAGAATCTCTCTCTATTTTCTAAGGCAGACACAGGGGTTGACCTATCAGAATTCAAACCCTTCTCGAATCTTCTGATTCTTTCCTCATCTGTAGCAGCCATGTGCAGACAGAACTGCAATAACTCCATGAACTTAGCTTCATACTCACTAATGTTCATCATACCCTGCCTTAGTGTCTCAAACTGAGAGATCTTCTCATCTAGGAAGGTCTTTGGAAAATATCTATTGATAAATTCCCGACGAAACTCTTCCCATGAGAACTCTACTCCAGGTCTCTTCTGCTCTTCCATGTTCCACCAGTGACCAACACTTCCTTTGAGAAGATAGACAGCATGTCTAACCTTTTCAGCTTCCGGAATCATAAGAATCCTGAAAGCCTTCTCCAACTCTGTCAACCATAAGTCAGCATCTGCAGGGTCGGCAGTTCCGAAGTACTCGGTAGCTCCGACACGACGAAGTCGTTCGAATGTCTTACCGATACCTTGTGCTTCAGGCTGGGCAGGTGCCCTAGGTGCAGGAATGGGCATCCTATCAGTTATATGTGTGATCGCAGTCATGAACTGCCTGAACATCGTCTGTACAGCTGGATCACTCATGTCAGCTGGGTCGAACTGGGGTGTCTCTCTTGGCGACTCAGGTGCAGGTTGTTCTATTCTCGGAACTCTTGCACCGCCTCGAGGTGCACTAGCACTACTCTCTGCCACGTGCTCATCACGATGTTCTGACATTCTTATGTATCTTCTTCTCCTGAGGAGCAGAAGATTCTATTATATGAGGAAGGAGTACTAAAGGTAGACTCGACATCCTAAGTCCTATGCCTCTGTAGACTCAACTGAACCTGGAGCTCTGATACCACTAATTGTTGGCTCTGATCTCCAAACCATGACATAAACACGATTAAAACTTAGCGGAAGCGAATCGGTAAACAGTGGAAGACAAAAATCACGGGAAATTAAAACTTTTCGAGATAAGATCTTGGATCCATAAAACTTCTTTCATAAAGAGAGAGAAACTGTTTACATCTCAGGATAATTACTTCTTGAGTAATTATATACATCAAGATACAAAATCTCAAGATCACTAAACAAAAGACTCCAAGACCTCAGAGTACAGAGGACACATAGGACTGACTCTAACTACACCACATGGCAGGACAAATCTCCACCTGAGATTCTACTACTGCTCCTCGTGCTGCTGTTGCTGAGACTGGACACCTGTAGGCTGGTTCCTTCGTCTCCGACGTCCACCTAAAAAGTTGAAGTCTACGGGGTGAGACAATTATACATAATTGTCCCAGCGAGAGTTATAAATCTTCGCCAGAAGCTTTATTATCACATCAAAGAATATCTTAGACAGTAAAGCCTTCAAAGCATTCTGTAACAGTTGCAGGTATAACAAGATCTCAACCATTTAGGAGATATGAAGAATATAAACACTATTGCAATGTAACATCAATCAACTAACTTGAAGTTATCTCTAACAAGTTATACTACATGGTTGACTATGTTTTACAAACAACATTATGCCCTGTGGAGATGAGGCTTACCACTCATACTCCAACTGATCGCTGAGAAGCCACATCAGTATCATACATAGGTCATTAAGAGAGCAGGATTCTCATGACCTTCACCTTCCTCAGTCAGTAAGAGGATCACTTGTAGGACACCTCGTGTCTCTACTTAATATAGCTCACTAGGGTAACTGGTCCTTCGCTATTCTAGAGTCACAGTGGCGTTCTGTACTCTCTTCGTCATCAGGAGGTTTCATATTTACCTACCACGGATACGGATATCTGTGCTTTCTTCGTCATCAGGAGGTTTCATGTTTACCTACCACTCATACGGTATGAAACTATAGTGAAGGATGGATGGATTACACATCTACATCACTTTCCTACACTAGGATGTAAGGTTCTACACATCCATGTACCCCACATACTCAAAAGTATGTGCTCCTGGAGTTCCCTGAGGAAAACCTGTTTCACCATCACTTAATTTCTGACAATGATGGATCTATGATCAGGGCTCTACATTATACTTGATTAGTTAGGTACATTCAGTATTCTTTAACAGTATACATTGTTGTTCAAACAATAACAGTAGCATAGCAGCTATAAAAGAAGAATACTAAATGTAACAGGCCTAACTCATATCAATCATCATTTCTCATTATCCTCATCACAAGTCATCTCTAAGGAATGACCTTAATGGTATTCATGGCTCTCATAGCCCATTATCAGCATAGGATGCCACTGGCAAGGCATCAGATTACTTTACTTATTCATAAGGCTAACAACATGCCTTTAATGAATATAACATCAACATCCATACCTGGATATGGTTACCTTCATATCAGAACCTGCATGGTTAATACAACTGATAAAGGTAATACAAAAATGAGGAATATCCTTCCTACTCTTGTCATAAGAGTTTAAATCTCTAATTCACATCAAATAGAGTTTAATACTCAAAAGCATGCCATTTCCCTTGAATTAGGGTTTACTATTCACATTACATGTCCTTACCCTTGAATTAGGGTTTACTATTCACATCAAGGTGAATTAAACTCATAACATCATCATGTATGAGTAACATCTTCAATGATGATCTTAGATTAGTTAAAAAATTCATCATTTATCATATTTAGGGTTTCTATGATCTCACACAGGTGGATCATACCCTAATTATGCTCATTTCTCTGTATTGGGGATGCTTCAATTGTTTCCACTTAAAAAGGGTATTTTCTATCTCTAGAAGTACTTTCTCTCTCTAGAAGTACTTTCTCTCTCTAGAAGTACTTTCTCTCTCATCATAAGGTTAGGTGATGTCAACATCACCCTAGATCAGGTCGGATTAAGTCATCATAGGCTAACATAGCCAAAAACATCACCATTATGTGATTTAGAATTACTTTCTCTCTCTAGGGTACTTTCTCTCTCTAGAAGTACTCTCTCTTTCATCATACTAATGGTGGATGATAACATTAGACTAGATCAAGTTGGATAGAGTCATTATGACTAAAAACATCATTCTCATGTAATTAGAGTTTGAATTGAGCAAGGTATAACTCAATTGACCCTTCAGGGGTATTTTGGTAATTCCCCCCATTGATCATCATTATGGTCAAAAACCTTAGTCAAATAACCCCTTACTATCCTATATTATCATTAGGGTTTGATTTGGGCGACATTGGACCATTTATATTATGAATTGATTGAAAGAAGTCAACTTGGAATCACATTGATTGATTTCAATCATTAATCATCAATTGAGTTGAAATCGGTTAAAAGTGTTGACCGTTTGCCCGCTTTGACTTTCCGAGACCGCGAGCCTCTTTTTAATTCCAAGACCGCAAGCCCCCTTAGGCTTCAAGATCGCGAGCCATCATGCATTCAAGACCGCGAGCCATCATGCATCCAAGACCGCGAAGACTCCAATTGTGGTTAAGACCGCGAGGGTCATGAAGACCGTTTAGCTAGTTTGACCTCAGGACCGCGAGCCTCCTCTCGGTCTTGAGATCATGAGCCCCCTCACCGTTTTGAGACCGCGAGCCCTCTCACGGTCTTGAGACCGCGAGGCTCTCAAGGTCTCAACCGTTTGGGCCATCAACAAAATCAATAAAGCAATCGATGGTGTCAAACGATGTTGAAGCCCTCAAAAGGTCAAAGATATGTTGACCACCTATGGATTGGGTCAATTAAGGTTATGCTTAACCAATGGGTCATTCAATTGACCCTCAATTGTTGACCAATTAGGATTGAAATCGATTCAATTAGGGTCTATCAATGTTCACCCATCAATACTCAACAATGTGCATCAACATAAGGTTGAACCCTTTAATTGAGCTCCAATTGGGCTGAAACTTGGCCCAAACGGTCTTGAGGTCATGTGGGTGGACCCCACATGGTCTTGAGACCGTTTGCCCAAGATTTCATCAAAGTCTAAGGTGATTTGATAGAGGTTGAACCATGATTGGGTCACCAATTCAGTATTCTGATCAATTGATAACTTATTTGCAATTGGGTCCTCAATTGGTCAAATTACTCAACCATTGACCTCCAAACGGTCTTGGGTGATTGTCCTCTCGGTATTGAGACCATTTGGATGAGTTCCAAATGGTCTTGAGACCATTTGCCCATCCAATTTTGGATTCTAGTGCAGATTCATCAAGGTCTGACCCATTGAGTTGATGATCATGTCAATATTTAATTGCAATGTAATTCGGTGTAATTGTACCTTCAATTGGTCAACTATCCTTGACCCCAGGCCTCCAAACGGTCTTGGTTGATTTCCCTCGCGGTCTTGAGACCGTTTGGTGACCCCCAAACGGTCTTGTGACCGTTTAGGTCAATCAACCCTAAAAACCCTAATTAGGTCACCATAATTTCAGTACTGATTTCATCTAGGGTTAGCCCTAGTATACACCCTTCAACTCTTAGCCCGTTTGGAATTAGACCATAAAACTTGGTGAGTTGTTAAGTAACATAATTTTGAACAGTAATATCATACGGTCAACGCTTAGTCAACGACCTTACACGGTCTTGAGACCGTTTGCCCAAAAAGGCAATTTCCGACCGTTTGAAAATCAGGAATAAATTCAAATAAAGTTGTTACTTAAAAAGGTCATATCTCCCGATTCCTTGGGAGTTAGCCTCCAAAATTTTGAGGGTAATTAGCCTATGTAATTAGGAACAGCTTTCTTATATGTTTCACGCCCGGTCAACGGGTCCAAACGGTCTTGGAGACCGTTTGCCCTGTCGCGGTCTCGAGACCATTTGCTCACCTCGCGGTCTTGAGACCGAGAGAGAAAACTTTTGAGACCGTTTAAGGAAGTGAAAAGCGGTGCGTTTTTATTGGAAATCACGCCTTCATTTCCTAGCTCAAGAACAGTACGAATATCCCATGGATTTGCTTGCAAAATAGCAGGGAAAAGTAGGGAAATACTAAGAGCTATCATCAAAACGCATATGAAGATGCACATAGTAAGGCATGGGTTTAGAGTTATAAAACCCGCCTAAAGCTTGCTTCTTGAGCTCCAAGATTTCAAGCTCCAAGCTCTAATGGCGTCCTTGAGTTCTTACAGGTTGGACAAGGTGCAAACTCCAAGGAAGGATGAAAAGAGACGGCTAGAAAGGTAGGGTTTCAAGAGTTAGCCATGAAGATGACCTTGAATTCGAGTTCTAACCATGGAATTAAGCAAGAAGAGGGGTTTAAACCTACCTTGCACCCCTTGGTCGTCCTCCTTAGCTCCAAGGCAGTCCTTGGTCGTCTTTGGTGAAATGAAACAGTAAGGGAACGAAGGGTGAGTTCCCTTGCAACTAAGGGAAGGAGAGCTTATATACATGGGGTAGGATTTTCAAGATTAGTTCATAAGTTGTCCATAATTCCAACTAGGTCCCTCCTTCTTTACTTGATCGTCCCTTCCTCTTTATTCTAAGGACAAACCTTCTCTTAAGGTATTAGGAAAAGAAGGTAAAGGAGAGCAAGCTAATAATGAGGTACATACATAAAGAAATATTGTACATATACCCTGATTATTCAATCACAAGGCATATCTCATAACTTGATAATTCAATTGAGGTGACTTCCTCATCATTTCTTCTCTTAATGATGGTAAGAGTCTAAAAAGATACATTAGATGACATAATTCACAATTTGTATCCCTTAATTTGGGTAAATTGCATTTTACCCCAAACTAGGGTTTCAAGCACCGGGATTGCTTCCACAGCTGCACCTTGGTGCCTTAGCTTGGGAAATCCCTCAAACTTTGCTAAACAGATTTCTCATGATGTCTCAACATCAGAGGAACATTTCATCATGTGCAAATTGCAAGCTAACCCTTTTAATTGGGTAAATTGCACATAGGTCCCTGTATATCAAAACAATGCTACAACTTTAAATAAAAAGGAGCAAATACTGAAATATATGTTTCTGAGAACTTAATTACATGCTCAGAGTTAATCACAAAGATTTAATTACATATTTAGGCAAAACACCTAGGGTTAACACATAACCCAGGTCAGGGATATTACAGAAATCATTGGACCACCATCCAATTTAGACATGATCTGACCTCAAACGGACTTGAGGTCGTTTGGATGACCTCCAAACGGTCTTGAGACCGTTTTCCCATCACATCATCAAAATCAATGACATCCAATTAGGTTTTGGATCATTGTATTGATCATCAAATCGATTATTGATTACATTTCAACTTAGTATCTTTGGATCTTCAATTGATCAACCATACTTAACCCTAGACCTCCAAACAGTATTGGGTGAGCCCAAAACGGTCTTGAGACCGTTTGGGTGACCTCCAAATGTTCTTGAGACCGTTTGGGTTCAATCACCCAAAAATCTAAGTTAACCAAATTGAATTTCAGCATTTAACCCGATTAGGGTTTGGTGATTGATGGACCTTCAACTACCAATCCCTTTGAAACTAATCAATTATATTTAGTGGGTCATTAACCATCATCATTATCAACAATTTTCCAAACGGTCAACTATGGTCAACGCCCCCAAACGGTTTGAAACCGTTTACCCTCAAACGGTTTGATGAAACCGTTTACTCTCAAATGGTTTGTAACTGTTTGCTCCCCAAACAGTTTGTGAAACCGATTGAGCACATAAATTTAAACCGTTTGGCCTAGAATTTTCTTAGGAAAAGTGTCCAAGATGATGTCATCATCATCTTCCTCCATTCAACCAAGAACTACTGCTATTTTCATGGAAGTTGCAACAATGAATCAAAAGAAGTTCAAACTAGAACAAAATGAATAACAGTTTATGGAGAATTGAATGCAATATCAATGTTTAAGGGTTTAAGTTATATAACCTGCCTTTGAATCTGATTCCAATCTTCAAGATCCACGACTCTAATGGTGGATGAAGCTCCACAACTTGCCCAAGGTCCGTTCTTATGCTTTTGGATGAAAAAGTTGGCTAGAGTTGGAAATCGAGTGAAGAAAACAAAGAAACAAGCATTGATTTTGGGTTTTCACCATGAAACCAAGGTGGAAGATGACCAAAAGCTTACCAACAGTTAGAGTCATCCTTATCCTGCTCCTGATCAAGTCCTCTGACAGTGTAAGCATGCTAATTGCAAATGCAGGTATTTCACATGGCTCTTAAGCCCATTATTATTTCTTGTTACCTCCCACTAAGAAACACAACATATTATGGCTCACAAGGCCCATAAGGCAGTTTTAATAAATAAACCATCATAGCTCATGCCTGTCTATGTTCATCATCTCATGATACCTGCAAGATTAGTACAAATGATAACATTTACATTAATTTCATATCAACACAATGTGAAACAATTATAACATCACTATTCAAGTGTAACACCACTATTCCCTTACCAGGGTTAGGGTTTCCCTTTACATTTAAATTATGGTTATTCATCCCCTTTGTTCAATTAGAACTAATGACTTGTCATCTCATTATCCAGTATTAGAATTTCATATTGTATAGTATAACCCAAAATTTGGGTTTCACATATATCATCACCTTATTTGAAATTAGGGTTCACTATTCACATTGCATCACCCTAGATTAGGGTTCATATTCCTTAACCCAAAATTAGGGTTTACTATTCACATCAATTAGGGTTCTTGATCATTACAATACTTTGAATTAGAGTAACCCATGTCATTAACCTGAATTAGGGTCATTCCACCTTCATGGATTAGGGTTTCACCTATCATTGCCTTCAATTAGGGTTAAGATTCATTAACCTACTTAATTAGGGTTTCATGATCTCCCTATCAGGAATCATACCCTAATTATACATTTATTCATATTGAAAGTGTTAAGACTTACCCATTACATGGTTCTCATTCATGTAGGAAATCCTCTCTCTCATCCTTTTAAAGATGATACTTACTTTTGACCTGATTAGATCATGTCAACTTTACTTGAATGAAGATTGACTCAATGTATCATGTTATTGTTTCCTTAATCAATAAAGATTAGTCATTTAAAGAGTACTAATCACCCTATCTCATTAAGGGTACAATTACCATAATCACTCTTGGTCACATCATGTATTATTCTATTAAACACTCTGTCATTTAACCCCTTTAAGTATCCATGCAGTTTTGGTTAATTGCTTCTAAACGATCTTGGTCACTTAGACCCCAAATGGTCTTGACCAATCACACCTCAAACAGTCTTTCGTGAATTACCACCAAATGGTCTAAGACTGTTTAGACCTCCAAACGGTCTTGGTTGAATACTTGAAACCATTTAGTAAAGTTGGTACTTGAAACCGTTTGCTAAAGTTGAAGTTTGAAACCGTTTGAGCCTTAACCAGTTTGGGATAGTTTGGTCCCAAACAGTCTTGAGACCATTTGGACTCAAACGGTCTTGAGACCGTTTGGTCCAAACCTCCTCAAAACCGATTGGACCAAATATGGTCTCAACCACTCAAACTGATTTAGGGTTTCCAAGGTTGATTCCATGATCGATTGAATTCATATAACCACCCATCAATTGAACCTAACACCATAATTCAATTGAGCTTAATAGGTCATCCTTCAACTGATGTAACCCTCATTTGATCGTCAATTAGGGTTGTGAATCAATTGGATTAGGGATTGAAATCTATGAACCTTCAATGTTAATCATTGAGAAATAAATGACTTTGAAATCATTGGACCACCATCCAATTTGGACATGACCTGAACTCAAATGGTCTTGAGGTCGTTTGGATAACCTCCAAATGGTCTTGAGACTGTTTCCCATCACATCATCAAAATCCATGACATCCAATTAGGTTTTGGATCATTGGATTGATCATCAAATCGATTATTTGATTACATTTCAACTTAGTATCTTTGGATCTTCAATTTCTCAACCATACTTAACCCTAGACCTCCAAACGGTCTTGAGACCATTTGGGTGACCTCCAAATGGTCTTGAGACCATTTGGGTTCAATCACCCAAAAATCTAAGTTAACCAAATTGAATTTCAACACTTAACCAGATTAGGGTTTGTTGATTGATGGACCTTCAACTAACAATCCCTTTGAAAATAATCAATTATATTTAGTGGGTCATTAACCATCATCATTATCAACAATTTTCCAAACGGTCAACTATGGTCAATGCCCCCAAATGGTTTGAAACCGTTTACCCTCAAACTGTTTGATGAAACCGTTTACTCTCAAACGGTTTCAAATCGTTTGCTCCCCAAATGGTTTGTGAAACCGATTGAGCACATAAATTGAAACCGTTTGGCCTAGAATTTTCTTGGGAAAAGTGTCCAAGATGATGTCATCATCATCTTCCTCTGTTCAACCAAGAACTACTGCTGTTTTCATGGAAGTTGCAGCAATGAATCAAAAGAAGTTCAAACTAGAACAAAATGAATAACAATTTATGGAGAATTGAATGCAATATCAATGTTTAAGGGTTTAAGTTATATAACCCGCCTTTGAATCTGATTCCAAGATTCAATCTCCATGGATATATTTTTGGATGAAGCTCCACAACTTTCCCAAGGTCCGTTTTTATGCTTTTGGATGAAAAAGTTGGCTAGAGTTGGAAATCGAGTGAAGAAAACAAAGAATCAAGCATTGATTTTGGGTTTTCACCATGAAACCAAGGTGGAAGATGACCAAAAGCTTACCAACAGGTTAGAGTCATTCTTATCCTGCTCCTGATCTCTCTCGTGGTCGGCCAAGGCAAGATGAGAAAAGGGAATTATGAAAAAAGATCCTTAAGTGGGTTGGAAAAGAGACATGTATAAGAAATTTCAAGGAAAGAGAAAAATAAATTAATTTCTTTTATTTCCAAAATTATTTCCACCACTTCCCCCTCAACTCGTTGTCCATGTAGCCAACGTCATCCTCTTGCAAAACCTCTTCATTATCCAAGAATTAAAGGGAAAAGAAAATAAGCACCTTAATGAATTTTATACTAATATCCAACTTTTAGTGGATAATACTTTTTATTATGTTAATGTGAGTGGGCTTCCACTCAACCAAGATCTTTTTATGCCATAGAAAGGCACAAGCTCGTCAAATATTTTACAAAATCATCCCTCAACTTTTGGTTGAAGGGATCCTCAATTAATTTATTTCTTTTTGCATTAAATTAAATTAAAGTTCCATTTATGCTTAAATCTTGATTATTTTAATATCAAGATTCTCTCTCCTCCAAGATAATTCAAATGAGGTGCCCCTCTCATTTTATTTGCTCTACTTGATGTCAAGAAACATGAGGGACCCTCTAGAGGTGGTATTTTGCATATTGAACCCTAGGTTTTGGGTAAATTGCATATTACACGAAAACTAGGTTTTAATGCACACAGATTGCTCAACAAGCTCCATCTTAGTGCCCAAGCTTGTGGAAACCATACCACTACATCATATTCATTCTTATGATGTCTCAACATCAGAGGAATATTTTATCATGTAAAATTTGCAAGTTAACCCCTAAACTTGGGTTATTTGCACTTTAGTCCAAAATTAACAAAACAATGTTTCAACATTATTAAAAAAGGACTAAAATTGAAATATAAGTTCCTCTTGAACCTTAATTACCTTTCAAAAGATAAGAGAAAGCATCTAATCAACTTTATTAGGCAAAACACCTAGGGTTAGTACATAATTCAGGTCAGGGATGTTACAAATTATCCACCCCTTACAAGGATTTCGTCCCCGAAATCATTAACAAAAACATTAAGAGAAAAGAGAAGGATACTTCCTCCTCATCTCTTCCTCTAGTTCCCACGTAGCTTCTTCAACGCCACGGTGATTCCATAGGACATTTACAAGACTAATGTCTTTCTTTTTCAGCCTCTTGATTCTTCTATTGAGAATCAACATAGGTCCTTCAACATTGGATATGTCATCGTTTAATTCTACTTCCATAGCTTGTAGAACTAATTATGTATCAGGATGACACTTCCTTAGCATAGATATATGAAATACTGGGTGCAGCTTGTGCAACTCAGGTGGTAACTCCAGCTTATAGGCTACCTTTCCAATCCGTTCAATAATTGCATAAGGCCCCATGAATCTAGGAGCTAACTTTCCCTTTCTTCCAAATACAAGGACTCCTTTCCAAGGTGAGACCTTGAGGTATACTTTGTCTCCAACTTGGAATTACAAAGGACTATGACGCTTATCAGCGTAAGATTTCTTTCTATCCTGTGCAGTCTTTAACTATTGTTGTATTATTATAATCTTCTTTGTAGTTTGTTGCACAAGATCATGACCCAAAATTTGATATTCTCCAGTTTCATACCAACATAAGGGAGATCTACAACGTCTACCATACAAAGCTTCATATGGTGCCATGTCAATACTGTGCTGATAGTTGTTATTATAAGCAAACTCTACCAAGCTCAGATGTAGATCCCAACTTCCTATAAACTGAAGGACACATGCCCTAAGCAAGTCCTCCAAGGTTTGTATAGTCCTTTCTGATTGTCCATCTGTCTAAGGATGAAAGGTTTTACTAAACCTTAACTACGTGCCTAAGGCTTTATGAAGTTGTTCCCAAAAACGACTCGTAAACTGGGGACCTCTGTCAGAAACAATGGTAATTGGGACCCCATGCAGCCGCACTATCTCATCTACATATAACTGTGCCAACTTTTCAGCAGAATAGGTTGTTTTGACAGGTAAGAAATGTGTTGTCTTTGTCAACCTATCAACTATTACCCAAATGGAATCATGACCTTTGACTGTCCTAGGAAAACCAACCACAAAATCCATGGTCACATGATCCCATTTCCACTATGGTATAGGCAAAGGTTGCATTGTTCCTGCGGGCTTCTGGTGTTCAGCTTTAACTTGCTGACCCACTGGACACCGCATAACAAACTCAGCAGCATCTTTCTTCATACCAGGCCACCAATACATATCTTTCAAGTTATGATACATCTTGGTGCTTCCTGGATGCATAGCATACATAGATGAATGTGCTTCTTCCAGGACTAACTTCCTTAAGTTATCGACATCAAGTACTATCATCCTACCATGATAACAGGCTACCTGATCATCTGAATCATGGAAACCATCTTGTTTCTCACTACCATACTCTGATCTAATCTACTGAACTACAACATCAGCTTGTTGTGCTTCTTTAATCTGCTGTCTCATAGTTGGTTTTATATGCATCTTAGCTAGCAGCCCGGCTAACAATGATACCTTAAGCTGTACATTATCTTGCCTTAAGAAGATAAGCATGTCTCTCTTAGAGCACACTAAGGAATTCAACTGTGCTCTATCTAGGGTTGGTGTTGCTGATTTCCTACTTAGTGCATCAGCAACTACATTGGCCTTCCCTGGATGATAATCAATTGTACAATCGTACTCCTTGATTAACTCCATCCAGTGGCGTTGCCTCATGTTCAGCTCATACTGTGAGAAGATGTACTTTATGTTTTTATGGTTTGTGAAAATCTAGAATGTCTCTCCATAGAGGTAATGTCTCCAGATTTTCAAAGCATGGACTACAATAGCTAGCTCTAGATCATGTGTCGGATAATTCTCCTCGTGTTTCTTAAGCTGTCGAGAAGCAAAAGAAATCACTTGTTTATCCTGCATCAACACACATCCTAGTCCATTCTTAGATGCATCACAGAAAACTATATACCCCTTTCCTTGCTCAGGTAGCACTAACACAGGTGCACTGGTTATCCTTTCCTTCAGCAACTGGAAAGATTGTTGACACTTGTCATTCCAGGAAAAAAAAATCTCCTTCCTGGTCAACTTGGTCAGGGGTAAAGATATTGAACTAAAGTTCTTAATGAACCTCCTATAGTAGCCTGCCAACCCTAGGAAACTACGAATCTCTGTTAGTGTCTTTGGATGTTCCCATTGCAGGACGTATTCTACCCTTTTAGGGTCAACACGAATACCTGAAGCAGATATTACGTGTCCAAGAAAGGAAACTTCTGGTAACCAGAACTCACATTTGCTAAACTTAGCATATAACTTATGTTCTCTTAGCAAAGTTGGAGCCTGACGGAGGTGCTTCTCATGTTGTTGGGTATCTCTACTGTAGATCAAGATGTCATCTATGAAGATGACAACACATTGATCAAGAAAAGGTCGAAAGATTCTATTCATGAGTTCCATGAATGTAGCTGGTGCATTAGTTTGTCCAAATGACGTAACTGTGAACTCATAGTGACCATACCTTGTCCTAAAGGCAGACTTAGGTATGTCACCCTCCTTAATACGTAGTTGATGGTATCCCAACCTCAGATCTATCTAAGAAAAGACAGTTGCACCACACAACTGGTCAAACAGGTCATCAATCCTTGGCAAAGGATACTTATTCTTTATAGTTACCTTATTTAACTATCTATAGTCGATGCATAATCGCATAGACCCATCTTTTTTCTTAACAAAGAGGACCGGAGCACCCCATGGTGTAGTACTCAGTCGGATAAAGCCTCTCTCAAGCAACTCCTGAAGTTGTTTCTTGAGCTCTGCCATCTCAGCAGGCGCCATCCTATACGGTGTTTGTGCTATTGGTTGCGTGCCTAGGATTAGATTAATCTCAAAATCAATCTCTCAGGGCGGAGGAGCACCTGGAAATTCTTTAGGAAACACGTCTTCAAATTCCCTGACTATAGGAACTTCAGCAGGATCAGGGCTCTCCGTGGTGGTATCTACCACATGTGCCAAGAATGCAAAACATCCTTGCCTCATCAGCTTCTCAGCTACCATAGCTGACACAAGATAGGTTGGAAGGATCTTTCTATCTCCCTAAAAGACCCATGTGTCACTTTCATATGTGAACACAGCTTGCTTGGACTCACAATCCAAGACAACCATGTACCTTTCTAAGGTATCCATTCCAAGAATTATATCAAACCCATGCATCTCAAGTGGTATAAGATCCACTTGAATGTGATGTTCAGAAAAGAAAAGAATGCAGGGAGAACACACCTCCCGCCACACTGCAGATCCCATCAAAGGAGTTTCTAACTTCAAACTCTCTGCCCTATGACCAATTGTCATATTACAGTCAAGAATCACTCTTTGAGTGATAAAGGAATGCGTAGCACCCAGATCAATTAAGATAGATATGATGTAGTATGTAGACATATCAGAATAATACAGTTCCATCTGACTTGTCACAACCCGGGGGTTGACTGCTACATCAGGCTGGTTCATTGCATAGAATCTCGTCGTTGCCTGCTGTTGGCCCTGTGCTCTATTATTGGGTGCAGAAGATCCTGCCTGGGATGCCTGTCCACATCCTCGGGTACCGCTAGCAAATGACTTTCTCTGAGAACCTTGTTGATTTTGTCTCAGGGGTTGATTCACCACTGCATTCCCTGTTGGGCAATCCCTTGCCAGATGTCCTACTAGTCCACATTGATGACAAGTTCTATTCTCTTGATGTGGTCTAGAGGGTCCAGTTACTGATGTCGATGCCATACTAGGGCCTCTACTCGGAGGAAAACTACGCCCTCTACCTCTACTTGACGTCCACTACGTTGGGGTATTGAACCTCTGTGGTGCTGCCTGTGCGGAAAATCTTGGTTTCTTGAAACCCTCTGGCCTTTGTCCATGAAACTGAGAATACACTTTCTTATTACTGGTCTATCGCTTCTCAATCACAGACCTTTCTATCCTTCTTATGGACTCCATGAAGGTGGAAAACCTCTCCCGGTTCTCTAAAGCAAACACCAGAGTGGTTAATTCAGCGTTCAACCCTTTCTCAAAACGCTGAATCCTCTCCTCATCAGTTGATGACATGTGCGGACATAACCGCAACAACTCCATGAACCTAGCCTCATACTCGTTAATGTTCATTTGTCCCTACCTAATCCGTTCAAACTGAGTAATTTTCTCATCCAGAAAGGTCTTAGGAAAGTATCTACTGACGAATTCTTGTCGGAACTCTTCCCATCCAATTTCCACACCTAGCCTCTTTCCTTCCTCAATGGTCCACCAGTGACCAGCACTACCCTTCAACAGATACACATCATGTCTCACCTTCTCATTCTCAGGGATATTAAGGATTATAAATGCTTTTTCCAGCTCATTCATCCATAAATCTACATCAGCTGGATCAACCATACCAGCATAATCTATAGCCCCAACCCGGCGAAGTCGTTCAAACGACTTGTCGGCTCCCTGCCCTTCATGGTGGGTAGATGCCCTAGGTGCAGGTATTGGCATCCTATCTATCATGTGAGTCATGGAAGCTATAGACTACCCAAACATGGCTTGGAAAGCTGGATTCCCCATGTCATCTTGATTGAACTGGGGTTGTTCAGGTACAGGCTCCTCCCTATCATAGTTGCTTGCACCTCCTCCTAGTGCAGCAACACTTCTATCAGCAGCATGTTCATCGTGTGATCCAGACATCTTTAGTTCTTCTTCTCCTCCTATACGAGCAGAAGACACTATCAGATAAACTGGAAGACACTAGAACAGACTCAACAACCTTAGTCATATGTCTCTGTAGACTCAGCGAACCTAGAGCTCTGATACCACTAATTTGTGATGAACCGTTCAAACAAAACATTATTAACTAATGTGGAAGTGTATTATTAGCAGTGGAATTACTAAAAATCACTAAAAATTAAAGCTTTTTTTTACAAAGAGTTCCATAATCGAAAAACTTCTTCATAAAGAACCAAAGTAAGTTATGTACCTTCCAGATCATCAGTACATCTCTGTACTAATTTGTAGTGAACCGTTCAAACAAAATGTTATTAAATAATGTAGAAGCGTATTATTAGTAGTAGAATTACTGAAAATCACTACAAATTAAAGCTTTTTTTTTACAAAGAGATACATAACTGAAAAACTTCTTCATAAAGAACCAAAGTAAGTTATGTACATTCCAGATCATCAGTACATCTCTATATCATCTCTTTCTCAAAAGTTACAAGCATTAACTGCCCTGTTAAACTGTACATAAGCAGTATACAAAAATCTCGAGGCATCAAGCCAAAATCTCAGATCAATATCAAACTAGCTACTGACTCCTAGGACCTGAGAGTACAAAGACGACACATAGGACTCTCTATATACATGACTTGACAGACAGTGTCTCCACCTGAGGAATCACTGCTATCCTTGCTGTTGCTGTTGCTCTTCTTCCCTTTTTATGAGGTTTCTGTTTCTACCTCGTCCACGTCTACCTAAAAATGTTGGATTTCACTGGAGTGAGACAATTGAAAATTGTCCCAGCGAGAGATATAACTCTCTGCCAGAAACATTATTATTGTAGATAATAGAATAACTCTAAGAAGAAGAATTCTAAGTATTTAGCAGCAGTTAAATCATTAATTAAACTATTTAGAGCAGTATTCTTTATTCAAGTCAATTCAGCTATATCTGGACAAATCAATATATCATTTATTCAATAAGGAATATGAAGAGCATGTATAGCATTTATCCAACTAAGATGTACTAAGCAATGTATCATCAACCATTATTTCTCGTATTTCAACCTTAAGCAAATACGCTACACGGATAATTACATTTTACAAACATTCTTAAGCCCTGAGGAGATGAGATATACTGCTCATACTCCAACTGACCACGATTACGTAAAGCATCGATACCACACAAGGTCAATGGGAGAGCCGGATTCCATGATCTCATCTGTCTCGATCAATACGAGACTACTTTAAGCAGAGACATCATGTGTCAACTGCAATTAGCTTGCCATGGTATATTGGCACCTTCCTTATAGAGTTATAGCCCATAGCATATACTCTATTCAGGGTTATGGCCCTTAGCCAATGCCTTGTATTATTATTTAGGAGTCATGGCCCATAGCCATGCTCTTATTGGGGTATGGTCCGCAACCAATCCCGTACATAGGACATAGCCTGTAGCCATTCCAATGGGGCATAAGGATATATTGCCCTATTACTCTTGCATATTCAAAAATATGTTTTCCGAGTAAAACTCATTACACCATTCATCTAATTCTAACACTTATGGATCTGTGGTCAGGGAAACTACATTCCATGATTTCACATGATTATTTAAGTACATTATCATATTCTTTTAGCATCAGCCAAGTTTTCAAACATAAACCATTATAACAAATTACTATAAAGAATGAGTACTATTTCCATCAAGTTTATTGGGATCTCAATCCCTTATCATCTCATCATCATGATTCAAGATTATGGGTGTTGAAACCCTTAGATAATCAAAACACTTGTTACCACTTTAACAGGTAACTTAATACCATCAAGTCATCTGACAGTGTAAGCATGCTAATTGCAAATGTAGGTATTTCACATGGCTCTTAAGCCCACTATTATTTCTTGTTACCTCCCACTAAGCAACACAACATATTATGGCTCACAAGGCCCATAAGGCAGTTTTAATAAATAAACCATCATAGCTCATGCTTGTCTATGTTCATCATCTCATGATACCTGTGAAATTAGTACAAATGATAACATTTACATTAATTTCATATCAACACAATGTGAAACAATTAAAACATCACTATTCAAGGGTAACACCACTGTTCCCTTACCAGGGTTAGGGTTTCCCTTTACATTTAAATTATGGTTATTCATCCCCTTTGTTCAATTAGAACTAATGACTTGTCATCTCATTATCCAGGATTAGAATTTCATATTGTATAGTATAACCCAAAATTAGGGTTTCACATATATCATCACCTTATTTGAAATTAGGGTTGACTATTCACATTGCATCACCCTAGATTAGGGTTCATATTCATTAACCCAAAATTAGGGTTTACTATTCACATCAATTAGGGTTGATCATTACAATACTTTGAATTAGAGTATCCCATGTCATTAACCTGAATTAGGGTCATTTCACCTTCATGGATTAGGGTTTCACCTATCATGGCCTTCAATTAGGGTTAAGATTCATTAACCTACTTAATTAGGGTTTCATGATCTCCCTATCAGGAATCATACCCTAATTATACATTTATTCATATTGAAAGTGTTAAGACTTACCCATTACATGGTTATCATTCATGTAGGAAATCCTCTCTCTCATCCTTTTAAACATGACACTTACTTTTGACCTGATTAGATCATGTCAACTTTACTTGAATGAAGATTGACTCAATGTATCATGTTATTGTTTCCTTAATCAATAAAGATTAGTCATTTAAAGAGTACTAATCACCCTATCTCATTAAGGGTACAATTACCATAATCACTCTTGGTCACATCATGTAATATTCTATTAAACAATCTGTCATTTAACCCCTTTAAGTATCCATGCGGTTTTGGTTAATTGCTTCTAAACGATCTTGGTCACTTAGACCCCAAATGGTCTTGACCAATCAGACCTCAAATAGTCTTTCTTGAATTACCACCAAACGGTCTTGGTTGAATACTTGAAACCATTTAGTAAAGTTGGTACTTGAAACTGTTTGCCAAAGTTGAAGTTTGAAACCGTTTGCTAAAGTTGAAGTTTGAAACCATTTGAGCCTTAACCGGTTTGGGATCGTTTGGTCCCAAACAGTCTTGAGACCATTTGGACTCAAACGGTCTTGAGACCGTTTGGTCCAAACCTCCTCAAAACCGATTGGACCAAATATGGTCTCAACCACTCAAACTGATTTAGGGTTTCCAAGGTTGATTCCCTGATCGATTGAATTCATATAACCACCCATCAATTGAACCTAACACCATAATTCAATTGAGCTTAATAGGTCATCATTCAACTGATGTAACCCTCATTTGATCATCAATTAGGGTTTTGAATCAATTGGATTAGGGATTGAATTCTATGAACCTCCAATGTTAATCATTGAGAAATAAATTACTTTGAAATCATTGGACCACCATCCAATTTGGACATGACCTAAACTCAAATGGTCTTGAGGTCGTTTGGATAACCTCCAAATGGTCTTGAGACTGTTCCGCATCACATCATCAAAATCCATGACATCCAATTAGGTTTTGGATCATTGGATTGATCATCAAATCGATTATTGATTACATTTCAACTTAGTATCTTTGGATCTTCAATTTCTCAACCATACATAACCCTAGACCTCCAAACGGTCTTGAGACCATTTGGGTGACCTCCAAATGGTCTTGAGACCATTTGGGTTCAATCACCCAAAAATCTAAGTTAACCAAATTGAATTTCAGCACTTAACCAGATTAGGGTTTGGTGATTGATGGACCTTCAACTAACAATCCCTTTGAAAATAATCAATAATATTTAGTGGGTCATTAACCATCATCATTATCAACAATTTTCCAAACGGTCAACTATGGTCAATGCCCCCAAACGGTTTGAAACCGTTTACCCTCAAACTGTTTGATGAAACCGTTTACTCTCAAACGGTTTCAAACCGTTTGCTCCCCAAACGGTTTGTGAAACCGATTGAGCACATAAATTGAAACCGTTTGGCCTAGAATTTTCTTGGGAAAAGTGTCCAAGATGATGTCATCATCATCTTCCTCTGTTCAACCAAGAACTACTGCTGTTTTTATGGAAGTTGCAGCAATGAATCAAAAGAAGTTCAAACTAGAACAAAATGAATAACAATTTATGGAGAATTGAATGCAATATCAATGTTTAAGGGTTTAAGTTATATAACCCACCTTTGAATCTGATTCCAAGATTCAAGCTCCATGGATATATTTGTGGATGAATCTCCACAAATTGCCCAAGGTCCGTTTTTATGCTTTTGGATGAAAAAGTTGGCTAGAGTTGGAAATCGAGTGAAGAAAATAAAGAATCAAGCATTGATTTTGGGTTTTCACCATGAAACCAAGGTGGAAGATGACCAAAAGCTTACCAACAGGTTAGAGGCGTTCTTCTCCTGCTCCTGATCTCTCTCGTGGTTGGCCAAGGCAAGATGAGAAAAGGGAACTTTGAAAAAAGATCCTTAAGTGGGTTGCAAAAGAGACATGTATAAGAAATTTCAAGGAAAGAGAAAAGGAAATTAATTTCTTTTATTTACAAAATTATTTCCACCACTTCCCCCTCAAATACTTGGCAACAAAGCCAACATCATCCTCTTTCAAAACCTATTCATTATCCAAGAATTAAAGTGAAAAGAAAATAAGCACCTTAATGAATTTTATACTAATATCCAACTTTTAGTGGATAATACTTTTTATTATGTTAATGTGAGTGGGCTTCCACTCAACCAAGATCTTTTTGTGCCATAGCAAGGCACAAGCTCGTCAAATATTTTACAAAATCATCCTTCAACTTTTGGTTGAAGGGCTCCTCAATTAATGTATTTATTTTTGCATTAAATTAAATTAAAGTTCCATTTATGCTTAAATCTTAATTATTTTAATATCAAGATTCTCTCTCCTCCAAGACAATTCAAATGACGCACCACTCTCATTTTCTTTTCTCTACTTGATGTCATGAAACATTAGGGACCCTATAGAGGTGGTATTTTGCATATTGAACCCTAGGTTTTGGGTAAATTGCATATTACACAAAAACTAGGTTTTAATGCACAAAGATTGCTCAACAAGCTCCATCTTAGTGCCCAAGCTTGTGGAAACCATACCAGTACATCATATTCATTCTTATGATGTATCAACATCATAGGAACATTTTATCATTTACAATTTGCAAGTTAACCCCTCAACTTGGGTTATTTGCACTTTAGTCCAAAATTAACAAAACAATGTTCAACATTATTAAAAAAGGACTGAAATTGAAATATAAGTTCCTCTTGAACCTTAATTACCTTTCAAAAGATAAGAGAAAGCATCTAATAAACTTTATTAGGCAAAACACCTAGGGTTAGTACATAATCCAGGTCAGGGATGTTATAATGGACATCGAACATGACAACTTCTACAATGACTCATGTGATCTCACCATGGACTGTAGGCTGACTTTGCTCTCCTAACAATAGCCAAAGGACTCCTGCCTCTAGAGTAGTCCACACGGACCAACTAGAACTCTTGTCATTCAACTAGAATAGATAGGAAGAAGTTGTCCCTCCCATTGGCGTACTAGTCCCCAACTTACTCTCCCACAATAATGATCCTAAGTTTTTCTCCCCTGTTGTTATCCCTCCCTTGTCGGACAGGACTTGCTTGTGCTCTCTTAGTTACCACAACCAATGAGGACAAAAATTGTCAAAGTAACTAATTTTCAATTGCCTATGTTATTGTTGTGTTCTTGGATGCCCCCAGTAGACCTCTATTTATAGGCGGGGTTAGGGTCAGGGTTCCCAGTCCATTCAAGATCTGTGTGGGAGGGGAAAGGACCAAAAGATCTTCAATTCTCACAACCTGCGAGACACAAAATGTGTGTCTGGTACTCTAGACGGGTCTGACACTGTGAGACGATTGTCTCCTACTGCCAAACGGTCATTTGGCAGCTTTCCACTCCCATATAAAATTGGCAATTTGTTTCCCATTAATGTTAAACATTAATTTCTTTTACCACAAGAACCGTGCAATTAAAATGATTCGGGAATGTATCTATAACCTCCCTCTGATCTAACTGAGTGATCTCACACATGAGAGATAGTTTTCTCACTCAACCAGGAAGTCGTCTGATAAGCCGAGCCAAATCGATTGGTTCATTAGAATGAACCGGCCAGTTCACACCTCAATTTGGGAAGAAATTAGCCAATATATTCGATTTTGCATCAGCCTGCCGACCCAAACGGTCGTCTCAACACTTGAGACGATCGTCTGGTGCCCCAAACGACCATCACACCTTGTGAGACGATCAGTTGGGGTGCAGTCAGTTGATCTGTTGCATGAATTGAATTCCTAAACACTTTAGTAACAATCCAATAATCATTTAAGATCAAACTCCTCTTTTATATGTGTTCCTTTATGTGTGACCCTATATGTCCCATATCAAGTTGGAAGTGAATTTCCATAACTATCTTATGACATCACAAGCAAAGAGTGGTGCCCAGTCACACATGAGTACTACCCAAGTGAATGGAAAATTAAAGAACAACTTCAACCTACAATTTGTGTAAGGTGTTGTAGCGACTGTATAATTCTTTTATCTAATATACGGAGTGAACTTGAGGCATGGAGTCATCATCATCTCAAAATTCATCCCATGTTTATTGAACCAAAAGAAGACTGTCTCAGATAATGTGACCTCAATATCATAGATTGATTCATGTGTGCATGGTAAGCGTTTCTCAGTCTCACTTATCAAGTGGCCAAGATATCATACTTTAGTAGGAGGGACAAATCCCATATCTCTCACTCACAGTCTATCCCCATGTGTCAAAGTCACCCAATCATCAATGTTATAATAACCAATGTTTTAGGACTACGTTTGATGATGTCAAAGAATACCCAATAACATGTGATGAGTGCAGTGATTTTAGGTCTAAGAATCACAATCACCACCTTCACTATGAGAAATGACTATGACTACTAATGATAGTTTCCATGTGTCACTCTCAGGGTGGGTCCGTTTGATACATTGTTCCCTAACATGTATATGTGTGCTTGGGTTGATATTGCCATATCATGACTAAGGAGATTCAGTCATCAACCAACCCAAACTTTTGTATTATGTGTTACCGGTGTCTATCTACCTTCCACAGTAACAACTGACTAGGGACATAACAAGAATGTACATAATCTTAGCATTCATATGATCCCTCACGTCATGTACTTGAAGACATACGACATTGAGTATTGTCATTCTATAGACATTCATAATGCCACCTCATTGTCTCATAACTGAATGAAACATAATGAATTAGAAGATTTCCTTTATGAATATTGATCAAATCCTTTATGGTATATGTCATGTCAATTATCACATGATTGGCTCTATGGTCATACCTTACCAACATGGGCTTCCACCAAACTATTTATGTGCTCATTGGGTGCCTTTTTATGTGCTCAATAAGTATGTTTGAGTGATAATTTTTCTTGTCTATTTATATGTTAAAATAGTATGTATTAGCGTTCATTGATCCAGATTATCTATATGTTTATAGATTGGAGGGAGTCAGCTGAATTTTAATCAAGTTATTCTCTTAGTATGTTTTATATTTTTATTACATGAAAACATAATATGAACCAAGAGCAAATGAAAGAAATGGATTTTTACCAATGATATGAGTCAACCAGATTTTAATAGAATGCATTTACATGTGCTTTAGTAACTTAGTTGTGTACTTATTAGTCCATTATATATATGTCCTTATAGGTTGGAGGGAGACAACACTTTGTCAATCTAGCTTATTTATCTTAGTGGATTTGTAACGAACCCCTCTCCTTGTATCCCCAATTATGGAAGACTAAGAGGGAAAGTGCCATTATCATAGTTAGGATCACAATTTAACAATTAACCAATAATAATTATAAACTCCACTAAATGGAAAATAGTTTGGTGATAGTATGAAGATAAATTCTCCTCTAGTGAGTTACATGGAAAGGGAAAACTAATGTTTGCAATATGAAATAAATCTAACTATCTATAATCCTCCAGGAGACTTTAAGAATCCTTCTTTTGGTGTCTTCTTCTCAGGATGTCCATCTTCTGAGATTAATTATAGTTTAACATAAAATGGCGTGATACAAAATATGGTCAGCATATCAAAATAGAATGAGTATGTGGGGGAAATAAAATATTGCATCTAGGTGTAACAACATAAACAACCATAGCAACAAATATTATTACATAATCAAACTTGCAAATTTATATATAACTTCTCAACGCTGTCTAGTCAATCTCTAGGATACCCTCTCTCAATTTTATCCCTGCAGTTGACCTAGGCCACCTTTCCAATCTAAAGCTTGGTGTTGTATCAGTCTTCCAAATATGAGGATTAACCTCATGTACCTTCCCAATATCGGGCTTGGTACCATGTCGGTCTTCCCAATCAGGGGCTTGACCTTTTTTCACCGTCCCAATCTGGGGCTTGGTCATAGTCATCTTATTGACTTTCTCTATACTTCCTTATCCACACTTCCAAAGACAGTATGTGGGTGTAACAGCCCGATTTTCTTATCGTATGAGCAGAAGCTAAATCTTGCTTTTTCAATTGGGGAGTGTTACGAACACAATATGTAATTACAATAATAATAGACAAGTACCATTACAGACTGTGTATGAAATAAATGCTCATCATATTCTCAGAAAAGAAACTCACTTACATCAAACTTGATAATAAAGTCTACATACATGCTGCTAAAACATGTTCTCTGTCTTAATATCTTATATCATGTAGATGTTGCGCCCCTAAGAGAATCTTCTATCTTGACTAATCTTCCTGAATATTAATACCTACGGATATCTCGTCCCCAACCATACACAAAAAGAAACTTAGGTTTGAGTAAGTAGCATTGAATCCCTAATAAGATAAACATAAATATATTGTAATTGAAAGTTGAATTAAAATCTGGAAGTTATAAACTTTTACTGAATTGGGGAGTCTTTTATTTATGTCTTTTATCTGATTTGTGGCCACCATTATACGATAAGTCCTCTTCTATTTACATAGAAGTGTCCTCTATGGTGCAATGCACCCTCAGTTGGTACAATGTTCCCTCTGTTGACACTAAAGTATCCTCTAAGTGCAACACACCTTTTGTTGGCACAATGTGCCCTCTATTGACACTGAAGTGTCCTCTATCATGTAGCACACCCTCTGTTGGTAAAAGCACTCTCTATGACACCCGTACTGTCTAGCGCAATGCGCCATATAAATCATCCCAGGACTCTATGGTGAGGACTTATTGTATAATGTATTAATGTTTTGGTGTCATTTTCTATCTTTGTTCTTAATTTCTTATTTTTAATCTTAATATTATATCTAAATTTGTTCTTATTATCTCTGAATCTTAATCTTTTATCTCTGAATAGATTCTTAATTTATTATCTCTAAACTGTAAACTATTATCTCTGACTATGTATCTTTGTTCTTTATTTCTAAATTGAATCTAACTCTAAACTCTAAACTCTAAATCTGAATCTGTGTCTACAATATTAATTGATTGGGATTTGATATGAGACTCTTATTAGGTATGTGGATCTAATTTATGACTCCTTGCAGTGATCAATCTATATCTAAAATCTAAAATCTAGATTCTTATTCTCTCTGAATTAATCTTAATCTAAAAATCTTATTTAATCATGACATAGTAACATTCCGATATCATATATATGACATGTGTGCCCAAAGGCTTGAGAAGAAAAATGAAGTAAATAGAGAAATTATGAATATCTAATAGTCATATAAATCTCAAATACTATGAATATGATAATGTGGAAACAAAATTCAAGTTGAAAAAAATCTGATTACTCTAAGCATGATAGGATATGAAACACTGAACTTTGAAAGTAGCAATAATATCAAATAACTTGGTAGGAAGTTTTAGTCTAAATCATAATAACTATGAAATTCAATGGACATATCCCACTTACCTTATCTGAAGATATCCTTAAAGTATTTTGCATTCCTTCTCTTACAACATATTAGCATGGACATCCACAAAATTTTTGTAAGTTTGTGTGTATTTCCCTTCTTTGTTTCATCTTAAATTACATTTCAACTTAGGGTTCTTAATTAAGTAAAACTAACTTTGATTTGAGGCACATTTAATGTCTAAACATTAAATTAAACTAAATTCACACATCATATAGCATACATAGACTGATATATACATAAGAGCCAAGAAGTATCATGTGTACTAATTGTATGTATATACCTCATATACTAATATTAAACTCCAAACATACTCACATATACAACTTTTACTGACTTATTTATAATATCAGATGAAAATATAATTGGAATGATTTTTCATACTAAATAGGCACATAAAATACATTTTGTCTCACAAATAATCATGAATCATCTTAAATAATGGCCACTTAGGCCCAAAAGATAAATACTAATATAATAACACATGAAACTATCTTTGAAAGAAGTAATTATACAATGTAGTAGAGTCTTAAATAAAAACATCAGGTCGTTTCATAGTTAGATCATGGGTGAAATACCCAAAATACCCTTATTAGGTTTAAATTAAAAAACTTGGTAAAACTTTAAATCATAATGATAAGGATTTTTAATCATGTTAAATATATAAAGACACAACTTAGAAAAATATTCACTAATTTTGAAAGTCATTTTCTATTTTTAATGTTCAAAAGATTGAGATCTCTTATTTATTTAGTAATCAAAATGCAATAAATTTCAAACATCTAAAACACCTTTTTAATCCATTATTATAAGATAGTAGAAATCAATAATTTTCCACATATACCTTGTTTCTAAAAACCGAGTTCCCTACCCCAAGATATGAATTTTTGAAAGTACCATAATTTGGATCAATCACATGTGTCGATTTGAAATCTGAAGGCCTAGACATTGGCGTCCCTTCTCTTCTGTTCTTCTTTGGGTCACGGACCCGCCCTGGGATCCGCCTCCTTCTTTGCCCAATTACCCAGAACGGCTTGTCAATTCTATGTGCACATGATTAGTGCTCTCTATCTGTCATGGGAACAAACTCTAGTGAGGTCTATCTTGAGGTACAAGCCACCTACATGTGAAGTTAGGCCACTAATAGCTATAGGTGGTCTTCCCAACTAGGGATATTTCACTAATGCCCAAGAAAGGATAGGGATCACAGATCCCAACCAAAAATCCCCATAGCCAATGCTTGTTGCGCCCCCTCTCCTCGTGTCCTTTGCTCTCCTTCTCTATCACTCAAATTTTAGCAAAAACCTAGCATTGTGTCCAGCCAACCCTAAACTTCCAAGATCTGTGGTTTACATAGAAGTTGGACTCTGGATCACGTGGGGAGGTCCTTTCTTTCATAGAATTTGTCCGGGTCCTACAAACAAGGATGCAACTCTCCAGTCCACACAGACTGGAGTCGTTCACTACTTTTCTATTTTTCTTTTCTTTTTGATAGAAGTCCAAATCAAAGAAATTATATATATATATATATATATATATATATATATATTTGTCTGTGTGTGTGTGTGTGTAGAATACATCACAACTCTATTTTATCCCAAACTTCAAAGTTAAGATTTTCTTTACATTGTCTTTCATTGAGCAAAGGATTAGGTTAAAATTAGTTAGATAATGACTCCAAATTAACTTTTTAAGTAATTGTTGGATTATTACAAATTTAATTACCTAGACAATGAGATAATTCAAAATTAAATGAAATATCTTGTATAATATTATATTTTTGTTCTCCATCTATTAAAACAATTGCGAGTATTTATCATGCGTAAAAAATACTAAATCAACAAATTTGTACTATAGGGACCCATGTGTGAATCTTAATTGGCCTAATTAGGCTTGATTTGGTTTCTAGGGCACACCCATTCCATGGTATTTCAAAGGGTCCATAGGCTTAATCTTGTCCTCAATTACAAAATTTAAAGTGTGAATTGACAAATTTTTTGAATTGAAGCTTACTTATGATATATGTGATCAATATTACATTTCTTTCTAAATATTAAGGTGTTAACTAGGTTCAAATGATTAACTAGAGTCATTACCTTTCCTTCATTACTCTAGTTTGGTTGTCACCTGATATAATCAAATTAAATATCAGATTCCCAAACTTCAAGGATATTACGAAAGAAGTCACAATTGCATAAAAGACACCCTCTACCTTCTTTTTCCTTTGAATCCAAATATCATGAAAATTGGATGGAACCATATTGTAACCATAAATCTATCATATATTGAATTCACTAATAACTTAATCATGTACTTATCCTAAAATTAGGGGTGTGACAATACTACCCATCTTTTTGGGAATTTCATCCTCAAAATTCTCCTAAACTATTAGAGGCTACCCACCTTATGGTATCACATACCTTACACACACAAACTCTTGAAAATTGTCATAAAGTCTCATACATACAAATAAGGTATGAACTTCTCGTGGATAAATAACTATGTCAAATAACCTTATCAAACTAGCATGTACAACTAAAATGAATATCTGAAGAAAAACTTAAACATAAACAACTACTCTTTCTTTACTCTTAATTCTTTCTTTTTACATATCTTTCTCTAGAGACTTGTACTCTAGTACATGGGTCTCAGGACCTACATTAAGGGCATGGATCAAACTCTATAATCTCATTTCATCTCATTAAATATGCTCTTATATAAATCTCATAATGCATTCTGAACTCATTGTCTTACCACGATCTTAAATCGTAATACATGAATCTTATCTCAGAAACATAATCAAGAATTAATGCAGTCAAATATTGTATCTTATCATGTATTTAATTCTTAGAGCTTAATTGTCCTGTGAAATCTTATTAACATTTCTCTACATGAGGTCTTAGGCAAGGTAAGGATATAGCCATGAACGTACAACCCTTACTTGCATGTCTTATCTTAATATTGTTCCCAATGACTTTCTTCTTATTATCATGGTGTTTTAGCCAGGGTGAACCCAACGTACTAACAATTACTACTCTCTCGTGAAACTATTCTTATCCATAGGAATACTGAACTAAACTTAGTCAAGCTACTTCTCTAGTCTCTATCTCATGTAAAAATCACCTTAACCCAACATTATTGTGATCCTAGATCATTGATCCATGCTATCACATGTCTTGTTTCACCATATGCTTAAAGCATCCTCATGGATACCCTTGAAAACTCTTAGTCGCCTCTAGCAATCATCACATATTAATCTTAAACTTTGTTCGCAACATCAAGTCTATTATCATCAAATAATTACTTGGAATGAAGGTCCTAAGGGCATCAAGAGCTCTCTAATTCTCATCAAGTTAGTAGGAAAAAGACCTCATCTCCCTCCCCCCATTATTACACTTTAAAACCAAGTCACTCATCAAATTTAAAATATCTACCTTTGGTATGCATTATAGAGTTCTAACAGATATGCAATTAGGCTTAGGTGATCATCTACCACAAACTTTCTATGACAACGTTTTATTTTGTCAGCTCCCACTGAATGCGAACTGGTCATACATTTGAAGGTGTCATGTCTTATCATATTTAGCTTGCACCTGAAGTACACATGTCCCATACCATATGCACTAGAAAGAGTGAGACAAACATCATGCATATAACATCCCGTCTAAACAAACCCCCTAAGCTTGTGTCCCATACTATAAACATGTGGGGAAAAGAAAGAACATTCTATATAAAAATAGAGTCAACACAAAAGTCTAAAACATCTAGTCACATAGCCCTAATCCTCATAAAAACTTCTATTGTCTGACTAGAACTCTACTTCAATTTCTAATATCTTTCACTTACTTATTCTATATGTAGGGCTACTAATTTTCTTTCTAAATCTGTACTCTAGCACTTTGCTCGTACTGGGCAATCAAAATTAAGAATATGAGAATTTTTCTGATGTCCATCTACATTATCGCTTTGATACCATATTGTAACACCATGATTTTCTTATCACATGAATAGAAGGTAGTTTTTTTTCAATTGGGAAGTGTTACTAATATGATATGAAATTACAATAATGATAGATAAGAACCATTATAAATTGCATATGAAATAAATTCTCATCATATTCTCAAAAAAGAAACTAACTTACATCAAACTTGATAATAAAGTCTACATACATGATGCTAAATCATGTACTCTGTCTTAATATCTCATATCGTGTAGATGTGCCCAACCAAAAGAAACTCACTTGCATCAAACTTGATAATAAAGTCTACATACATGACGCTAGATCACAAAATATATCTTAATATCTCAGATCGCATAGACGGTGCCCAACCAAATAAATCCTCTATCTTGACTGATCTTCCTGAATATTAATACCAGTGGACGTCTCATCCCCATCCATGCACAAAGGGAAACCTAGGCTAGAGTAAGTTTCATTTAATTTTCTAATAAGATAAAAAAAATTATAACTGAAAGTTGAATTAATATCTGATAGTTGTAAACTTATACTGAATCGTTGTGTCTTTTATTTATGTCTTTTATCTGATTTGCGACCATGATTATACAATAAGTCCTCCTCTATTGACACCAAAGTGTCCTATATGGTGGAATCCACACTTTTTTGGAACAACTTGCCCTCTTTTGGCACCGAAGTGTCCTCCTTGGTGTAACACACCCTCTGTTGGAAAAACATGCCCTCTATTGACATAGAAGTGTTCTCTATGGTGAAACCCACCCTCTGTTGGAACAAAGTGCTCTCTATGACATTCGTAGCGTTCAGCGCGATGTACCATCTGAATCATCCCAAGATTCTCTGGCGAGGACTTATTATATAATGCATTATTGTTGTGGTGTCATTATCTATCTTTGTTCCTAATTTCTTATCTAGTGAGTTGTAATCTTTTATCTCTAAATCTTTTCTTAATCTCTTATCTTTGAATCTTAATCTCTTTTCTCTGAATCTTAATCTCTAATATTTGAATCTTAATCTCTTAACTATGAATCTATTCTTAATTTCGTATCTCTGAGTCTTAAACTATTATCTCTGACTATATATCTTTGTTCGTTAATTCTAAATGGAATCTAACTCTAAACTCTAATCTCTAAACTCTGAATCTGAATCTATATCTACATTACTAAATAATCGAGATTGGATCTAACACTCTTATTAGGAATATGGATCCGATTTGTGACTCCTCACAATGAGTAATCTAAATCTAAAACCTAAAATCTAGACTCTTATTGTCTGAATGAATCTTAATCTGAAACTCTTATTTAATCATGACTTAGTTATATTCTAATATCAAATATATGACATATGTGTCTAAAGGCTTGAGAAGATAACTGAATTAAATAGAGAAATTTTGAGTGTCTGATAGTCATATAGATCTCAAATATATGGAATATGATAAAATAGAAACATAATTCAAGTTGAATGAAGTTTGATTACTCAAAGCATGATAGGAAATGAAACACTAAAATATGAAAGTAACTTAATATCTGTGATGCCCCACGCCACACAAAGTGAGATTATTTAAAACAAAACCGTAGAGGAAAGATTAACAAGCGTATTATCAGAAAACACTATAAATTAAAATCATTTTCATAAAACTGCCAAACAATAAGAACCTCTACATATAAGTCCTATCATGCCTCAAAGCTTATACAAGGCATGTTATCAACCTGTTATCGAAGAACTGTTCTAGAATATATTTACATGATTCCTAAACATTTGTACATTATAGGTATACAAGCCAACCACATAAAGAAAGCGCGTTCACAAAACATCTGCAAAACGGTCCCAAAGAACTGAGTGTACAGGAATGACTCTAGGACTTTATCAACAAAATACATACAACAACATAGCCAACCTCATCATCTGTTGACCCTCCTACTGCTCCTCAACCTCCATTGCATGACCTCTACCTCTTCGTGCTTGTCCACCTAAAAATAGTTTGGGAAACCCATGGGGTGAGATTTCAAATCTTAGCTGGAGATAAAACTCATCACCAACTCAATTATTATCATAGATAGGATAAATAGAGCAACAATTCTAGTCAAGTGAAGTAGGTAATTATCATTAATATGAAAAGCAATTATTGTTGAATTATGAAACATCTCAATAATTTAAAAGGATTATAAAGAACATGTATAATTCTTATCAACAACATTGTATACAGATCAAGCAAGGACTCATCCAATGTTTTTGTATTTTGATCCTACACAAGTATACTACACAGCTGATTACACATTTTATTATGCCCTGAGGATTTGAGTCATACCATCCAAATCCCACCGACCACTTGATGAGTTAAAATCAGTGCCATACAACGTCTAATGAATGAGCCGGAATCGACAACCTCAACACACCTCTTGGTCAACACAAGAGAAAACACTACAAAGACATATCATTCAACTGCAACAATGACATATATTCAAACTCATGGATTGGTTCACGCATGACCATCCACATGTATAATCATAACCAGCCCACCTTGGTACATGTACAATGCTAGAAGAATAGGCTCATGAATGGCCATTCTAAAAAGGAGTGGCTCACGCATGGCCATCAACAACACAATGAGATCGAATCACACATGGTTGTTTCACACATCTTGTAGTTAATAATACAAGGAATTACTTGACTTGTTGTGATGGAGTGGACTTTTAGAATCCATATATTGAGTTACAATGAGAGTTTCAAGTGTTTTTGTAAAGTTTGAGTGTTAATTGAGGTTTATATAATGATTAAGATCCATAAGTTTATGCCTATTTTAGGAATTTAATTGAATGGTTTAATAGATGAGTTTGGTCACCAAATTTGATTAGAAGGTATCTCGAGAGGTATAGAAGCTATGGTTAAAATTTGGTGGCATTTGGATGCTCCTAGAGAGAGTTATGTAAGGTTTGAAATTGGTGAAATATGTACATAATTGATGTTCTTAGACCTAAGTTGGGGCTTATTGGATGTGTCGCACCTCATGTTGGTCTTGGATGGGCTGCATGGCCACTTGTACACCTTATATCCTTAATCTAGTGGTCATGGGACGTCATAAGAGGAGGCACGGATTGGATTAATATGGAGCTTCCCAGCCCTTGGATGTTTTGATCGGACGACTTCGATTATGTCCACAACCTTGCAGTTAGAACCAGGTCATGGAGGTGTTTGCCAACCATGACTAGTCCACGATGTCATGATCCGACTGGTCGTGGGGCGATGGGGGAGTGAGGTAACCCAGGAGTTGGACTTCTCTCCACATTACGGACTGTTTGACACCTTCATTGGGTCAAATGACCAAGAGACGAGAGAGAACGAGCCTCGTCCCTTAGCTGCTTCTCCTTTACACTGAGCAGGTGGTAGCCGAAGGAGTAGCTCAGAGGTAGACGGGTGATCAGAACAAGATGAGAAGGGGAAAAGGAAGCTAGAGATCTATAGTTCTCATCCCAGGCCTTTCCAATCTTTTCCGCGTAGGCTTCTTTAGGCACCCAACTCTATTTTACTGCCTGTTGAAGATGGAGCTCGAGACAGAAGTGGAGCGCTTCTCATCGAGAGCAGTGGTTTCAGGTAAGTCCCTGGAGGCCTTTTGGTTGATTGCGTGCCTTCCTTTTTGTGCAAGGAAGATCGGGGTGGTTGTTCCCCATTTTGCTCCGTCATGGTGGCAGCTATGTCGGCGTGCTTATGGATGGAAGGAATTGGAGACGAGATCGAGAAAACCAGTGACCATGGAGGTCTCCCCCAAGGTGGACGAAGCCAAGGGCATCCTTAATGGTTGACGAGGAGGGCTTGGTCGTGCAAGATTGCTCACCAGAGCTTCCCCATCCGCGGCGACGGTCCTTGCCGGCAGCTGCAGGACAGGGAGCCTTGGAGCCAAGTTTGAGAATCTGATCAGCCGTGGAGAATAGTAGGACCCCGACGGATATGTGGGTCATCGTAGGAGCTGGCTTGGAGGCCCAAATCTCGGCTGCATTCTCATCGGAGCCCGGACCATGCTGCGGTGCCCTATTTCACAGAGGAAACAGGGGCAGCGTGTGAGGCTCGCGAGCGGAAGGAGAAAGAAGACGGACCGGGTCCAATCCCAGACCAATCCCGAACCGACTCCAGACCAAGTGAACCACGACCCAGCGTGAGGAAGAAGCTGTGCCCTTGGTGGACATGTGGCGACTGATGGTTGGCCCAAAGGTAACAAAATCCCAGTATTTCTTGGATCTTTGTTAAATCGTAGAAAATAGCTCGAGCATCAGAAAAATACGTATAATATACCAAACTTCTCAAAAAAATGAGTACAAAACAATTAAAGCAAAATATCAAGCTTTTGATTCACGATGTCAGTGATATCTTATTAGTTGTGAAATGCTTAATTGATGGATAATAAATATCAAACATCGACCAAAAATTATGAGAAAATACCAGTAAGTGAAAAATCATATATGTAATCCATATGATGTCAGTAATCATGATGTTGATACATGAAATCATGTAATTTACTCCATATGGCTAATTAGGACTAATAATCCTAATTAATATGCAATAAATACATACATGCTCAATAAATGATGAGATTTACAGAAAACCCTTATATATGTAACTGGAAGATAATATGTAGATATGAGATCAATTGTGTACACAAAACTCATGCTACATGAAGATGACCCTTAATACATGGGATGACACCCTAATTTGTATAATACATGTAACATAGGTTTGATATGCATAAATAATGATATGGAACCTGATATTCATATTATGTATCTTATAATCTAGAATATGAGATCAGTAAGATAATTCTAAGACTACAATACAAGTAATAATGATGTACACATCCTAATGAACTAAGATAAACCCTAATGGATACGATTAGGGTTAAGATGAGATGTAAGATGATAAGAACCTGATGATAGTATATGGTCTTGTCTTGATCAGGTTTAACAAAGTTATAGATGACATGAGGAATATCTGATTAGTTTGTCTCTTGGTCAAGGTACGCCATTACCTCTTGCTTGGCTTATTATACATTATGCTTGTGTTATATGGTAGTAAAGACTTGGCATATGGTATTGATTGAAATGATTGTCTTGTATGATATGTTGCTTGAATTTCCATACGTATTGCTATGAACACATCAAACATAATATATTTGTTCCATTATATGAAAGCACTAACTCTTTGGTAGTGTGCTTGGAAGTGACCTAACTCTTTTGTAGTGGTCACATTGTACATATGACCTAACTCTTTGGTAGTGGTCTGACCTAACTCTTTGGTAGTGGTCACCTTGTACAAATTATCTAACTCTTTGGTTGTGATCATAAAGGCCTTGAGATATAATGGAAAATAAGCTTAAAATATGTGTTCCCTTTTGTTAATGAATATCCTTGTGCAAGTATATGCTTTTCTTATATTCTTCTGTTACTGCCAAGTTTAGTTTTATCTTATTGCCAAGATATGATGAGAGGTATATAAAAAGACTCGTAGGCGTACTCAGTACAATATTCATGAAATATTGTGCTGACGGGTACCGCATGTAATCTTTTGTTTAGGTTGTGGTTATGCTCTTGAAGATCTAGGATAGTTGAGAGTTGTGTGGCGAGCTGATGTAAAGGTGGACCTGTTGTCTTAAGATCCTATAGTTTAGTGGTAGTACATGTATATGTATAGTTTGCTTTTCAATATCTAATACCAAATGTTGTAACAATTCATGTTGTAATTATATGTTGAATGGTGAACATGTGTGTATGGTTTTATTATTGTTCATGTAGATGTGCTACTGATTGTTTCCTTTTGACTTCCTCCGATTTTCTTCTTCTTAGCCTTGTGTGGGATGTTTAAATTGGGATTCTCACTGAGGTGAGGGTTTCAATTTGGACATTGCACATCAGATTAAGTTTTAGAAAATCCGGGGACGTCACAGGTGGTATCAGAGCATGAACAATAGCAAAGCCTGACATTTGCTCATTATGCAACTCAAAACTAAAGAAAACCTTGAACTTAATAATCTTTTAGGGTTAGATTAGTCATCTTTTAGTGACTAGATCTGACGTAGCCTCTCGGTTAGCACCTAGATGTTCGAGAACTAGGTCTAGACTGGTGCTTGTTGAGTAGCAAGTCCTTAGATGTCTTTCTTTCCTTGTAGTGCAGTGGTATGGGACGTTGCACTATTTGGAAATGATGTGCATCAAGGGAATAGAAATCCTAGACATATAGCGCTCGTTGTCTAGGATAGCTACACTAGTCTACACCATGTTCTCACCCTCTTCACTAGTTTTCATGACACTGGACTCTCTACTATGTGTGGGACACTCGTTTCTGGTTTTGGTTTTTGATTCCAAACGGATCGAACTCGATAGTTTTCTCTGACGCTTGTTTTATCGAAGAAAAACTATACAATGTTATATTATGTATATGTATTACAAAAATGTGTCCCCACACATGTATGAGTAGGAGGTGGTCATGCAACCCAAGTGAAAATGATGACATCAGTCTAGAAGAGAGAGTAGTTCTAGATTAGATGTCTAGAGCCTTGTTGGATATATATATATGTTAGATGGAATAGATGATATAAGTTTTGATGATATGATGTAAGTCTTATATAGATGATATAAGATGGTTGATGATCTATGTTTGTCTTTGAGGACTTAAGTTCAATTTTGAGGATTTGAGATAAGTTTTAATGATGCAAGTATGGATTCTTTTATGAGATAAGATATGCTAAGTTAAGACAAGGATGTGGATCTGCCTGAGCCTCAAGCTCTTTTACAAAGGAGGACCTCTAGTGTTGGGACCAGTTATAGGGTTAACTCCAGAGAGAGTGAGACCCATCGGGAGAAGGTTAGAGAACCTAAACTCCAAGATATGAGAATTATGAGATATGTGATATGATATGTCCTAAACTAGACTACTCCTGAGTGATTGAGTTAAGTCGCTCTATGTATGATTCCTATAGTCTTGTTGAACCCTAGATGTCCTTGGGAGGACCAAACCCTAGAGACAAAGAGAGGCTATCTATATGTGTACCTGTGATCATTGAATATGAGTACCTGCCATCTTGGTGAGGGAGAGAGAGTCCCAAGACCCTGGAGGAGGTAGCTATGTTAGTTTCTGTGAAGCCTCATGCTCGGGTTGGTGGATTCCCGCATAGGAATCTAGTGGTTGCATGTATAAGAGAGTTGAGAAATAGCGTGTTTCATGGGTAGAGACCTATGAAGAGGATGTCATAGCATGTTTTGGTTTGTGCTTATGTGGCTAGAGCTTGTTAAGCTATCGGCTAGTGCCAATGAGGTATACCTGAGAACCCTAGACCGAGAGGGAAGATAAAGTATATGCATATGAGGTACTCATAGAGATGAGTGAGCTCAGAGAGTCTGAGCATGGTACTACTCTCATGATATCGGTCAGGATAACCTCAGTTGGACTAGATAAAGTTTTGATATATGTTTAACAAGTCACTCACATAAGTTTGTTTAGCACAACCATGATATAATGTATGTAAGGACGTGATATATGGACATGATATGATGAAAACCTAGAGATGGTTAATGGATATCAATGCATAAATGGTTAACCATATACATGAATAATGATGATAATGTGAAAATGTTGGTTAATCTTACGATGAAATCACATATAAATGTTATAACTTATTATGAGAAATGAAATAAGATCTGATGAATGAAACATGTTACATGAGGTGTTAATCTTAGTGCTTAATAAAAGTGAAAATACAGTTTGACAGTTAGCACAACATAACAATTATGACACCTTGATATGATCTACATGTATAAAGTGGGTTAACTTTAGTTAACTCCCACCTAAAAGGCATATGTTAATGTTGAACATGTTCTAATAATTAGCTCAATAAAAGGTTGATAACACCTTGATATAATGGGTTAACTTCAGTTAACTCCTTTGGAACATGATAATATGATGTGGAAATCCTAATACATGGGTAAAGATGAAGATGCAACCCTAATGCATGGCTAAAGATAAGGAAGTAAATCTAATATACGAGATATGTAATGACAAACTTAAGCTTCTAAACCCTTGTTTGAACCTTCTATGGAGTGAGGTTTCACCCTTGATGCTTTTGAAACCTCCTAATAGTACTTTGGATACATAGTTCTGGGTAACCTTTACGGACATGTTACACCTAGAATAGTTCCTGCATGTTGATGAAGACCTGAGATTTTTCCTTGGAAGTATGAGTATGGTTTACTTTCGAGGACGAAAGTTCTTTTAAGATGTATATGTTGTGATGGACTGGGTTTTTGGCTTAATTCCGAGGACAGAATTTCTTTTAAGGTGTGTAGGATGTGATGGAGTGGACTTTTAGAATCCATATATTGAGTTACAATGAGAGTTTCAAGTGTTTTTGTAAAGTTTGAGTGTTAATTGAGGTTTATATAATGATTAAGATCCATACATTTATGCCTATTTGAGGAATTTAATTGAATGGTCTAATAGATGAGTTTGGTCACCAAATTTTAGTAGAAGGTATCTCGAGAGGTATAGAAGCTATGGTTAAAATTTGGTGGCATTTGGATGCTCCTAGAGAGAGTTATTTAAGGTTTGAAATTTGTGAAATATGTACATAATTGACGTTCTTAGACCTAAGTTGGGGCTTATTGGATGTGTCGCGCCTCCTGTTGGTCTTGGATGGGCTGCGTGGCCACTTGTACACCTTATATCCTTAATCTAGTGGTCATAGGACGTCATAAGAGGAGGCACAAATTGGATTAATATGGAGCTTCCTAGCCCTTGGATGTTTTGATCGGACGACTGCGATTATGTCCTCAACCTTGCAGTTAGAACCAGGTCATGGAGGTGTTTGCCAACCACGACTAGTCCACGATGCCATGATCTGACTGGTCGTGGGGCGATGGGGGAGTGAGGTAACCCAGGAGTTGGACTTCTCTCCACATTACGGACTGTTTGACACCTTGAGCGGGTCAAATGACCAAGAGACGAGAGAGAACGAGCCTCGTCCCTTAGCTGCTTCTCCTTTGCACTGAGCAGGTGGTAGCCGAAGGAGTAGCTCGGAGGTAGAGGGGCGATCAGAACAAGATGAGAAGGGGAAAAGGAAGCTAGAGATCTATAGTTCTCATCCCAGGCCTTTCCAATCTTTTCCGCGTAGGCTTCTTTAGGCACCCAACTCCTTTTTACTGCCTGTTGAAGATGGAGCTCGAGACAGAAGTGGAGTGCTTCTCATCGAGAGCAGTGGTTTCAGGTGAGTCCCTGGAGGCCTTTTGGTTGATTGCGTGCCTTCATTTTTGTGCAAGGAAGATCGGGGTGGTTGTTCCCCATTTTTCTCCGTCATCGTGGCAGCTATGGCGGCGTGCTTATGGATGGAAGGAACTGGAGACGAGATCGAGAAAACCAGTGACCGTGGAGGTCTCCCCCAAGGTGGACGAAGCCAAGGGCATCCTTAATGGTTGACTAGGAGGGCTTGGTCATGCAAGATTGCTCACCGGAGCTTCCCCAGCCGCGGCGACGGTCCTTGCCGGCAGCTGCAGGACAGGGAGCCTTGGAGCCAAGTTCAAGAATCTGATCAGCCGCGGAGAATAGAAGGACCCCGACGGATATGTGGGTGGTCGTAGGAGCTGGCTTGGAGGCCCACATCTCGGCTGCGTTCTCATCAGAGCATGGACCATGCGGCGGTGCCCTGTTTCACAGAGGAAATAGGGGCAGCGTGTGAGGCTCACGAGCGGAAGGAGAAAGAAGACGGATCGGGTCCAATCCCAGACCAATCCCGAACCGACTCCAGACCAAGTGAACCATGACCCAGCGTGAGGCAGAAGTCGTGCCCTTGGTGGACACGTGGCGACTGATTGTTGGCCCAAAGGTAACAAAATCCCAGTATTGCTTGGATCTTTGTTAAATCGTAGAAAATAGCTCGAGCATCAGAAAAATACATATAATATACCAAACTTCTCATAAAAATGAGTAGAACACAATTAAAGAAAAATATCAGGCTTTTGATGCACGATGTCAGTGATATCGTGTTAGTTGTGAAATGCTTAATTGATGGATAATAAATATCAAACATCGACCAAAAATTATGAGAAAATACCAGTAAGTGAAAAATCATATTTGTAATGCATCTGATGTCAGTAATCATGATGTTGATACACGAAATCATGTAATTTACTCCATATGGCTAATTAGGACTAATAATCCTAATTAATATGCAATAAATACATACATGCTTAATAAATGATGAGATTTACAGAAAACCCTTATATATGTAACTGGAAGATAATATGTAGATATGAGATCAATTGTGTACACAAAATTTATGCTACATGAAGATGACCCTTAATACATGGGATGACACCCTAATTTGTATAATACATGTAACATAGGTTTGATATGCATAAATAATGATATGGAACCTGATATTCAGATTATGTATCCTATAATCTGGAGTATGAGATCAGTAAGATAATTCTAAGACTAGAATACAAGTAATAATGATGTACACATCCTAATGAACTAAGATAAACCCTAATGGATACAATTAGGGTTAAGATTAGATGTAAGATGATAAGAACCTGATGATAGTATATGGTCTTGTCTTGATCAGGTTTAACAAAGTTATAGATGACATGAGGAATATCTGATTAGTTTGTCTCTTGATCAAGGTACGCCACTACCTCTTGCTTGGCTTATTATACATTATGCTTGTGTTATATGGTAGTAAAGACTTGGCATATGGTATTGATTGAAATGATTGCCTTGTATGATATGTTGCTTGAATTTCCATATGTATTGCTATGAACACATCAAACGTAATATATCTGTTCCATTATATGAAAGCATTAACTCTTTGGTAGTGTGCTTGGAAGTGACCTAACTCTTTGGTAGTGGTCACATTGTACATATGACCTAACTCTTTGGTAGTGGTCTGACCTAACTCTTTGGTAGTGGTCACCTTGTACAAATGATCTAACTCTTTGGTAGTGATCATAAAGGCCTTGAGATATAATGGAAAATAATCTTAAAATATGTGTTCTCTTTTGTTAATGAATATCCTTGTGCAAGTATACGCATTTCTTATATTCTTCTATTACTGCCAAGTTTAGTTTTATCGTATTGCCAAGATATGATGAGAGGTATATAAAAAGACACGTAGGCGTACTCAGTACAATATTCATGAAATATTGTGCTGACGTGTACCGCATGTAATCTTTTGTTTAGGTTGTGGTTATGCTCTTGAAGATCTAGGATAGTTGAGTGTTGTGTGGCGAGCTGATGTACAGGTGAACCTGTTGTCTTAAGATCTTGTAGTTTAGTGGTAGTACATGTATATGTATAGTTTGTTGTTCAATATGTAATACCAAATGTTGTAACAATTCATGTTGTAATTATATGTTGAATGGTGAACATGTGTGTATGGTTTTATTATTGTTCATGTACATGTGCTACTGATTGTTTCCTTTTGACTTCCTCCGATTTTCTTCTTCTTAGCCTTGTGTGTGATGTTTAAATTGGGATTCTCGCTGAGGTGAGGGTTTCAATTTGGACATGGCACATCAGATTAAGTTTTAGAAAATTCGGGGATGTCACAGGTGGTATCAGAGCATGAACAATAGCAAAGCCTGACATTTGCTCATTATGCAACACAAAACTAAAGAAAACCTTGAACTTAATAATCTTTTAGGGTTAGATTAGTCATCTTTTAGAGAACTAGATCTGACCTAGCCTCTAGGTAAGCACCTAGATGTTCAAGAACTAGGTCTAGACTGGTGCTTGTTGAGTAGCAAGTCCTTAGATGTCTTTCTTTCCTTGTAGTGCAGCGGTATGGGACGTTGCACTATTTAAAAATGATGTGCATCAAGGGAATAGAAATCCTAGACATATAGCGCTCATTGTCTAGGATAGATACACTAGTCTACACCATGTTCTCACCCTCTTCACTAGTTTTCATGACACTGGACTCTCTACTATGTGTGGGACACTCGTTTCTGGTTTTGGTTTTTGATTCCAAACGGATCGAACTCGATAGTTTTCTCTGACGCTTGTTTTATCAGAGAAAAACTATATAATATTTTATTATGTATATGTATTACAAAAATGTGTCCCCACACATGTACGAGTAGGAGGTGGTCATGCAACCCAAGTGAAAGTGATGACATCAGTCTAGAAGAGAGAGTAGTTCTAGATTAGATGTCTAGAGCCTTGTTGGATATATATATGTTAGATGGAATAGATGATATAAGTTTTGATGATATGATGTAAGTCTTATATAGATGATATAAGATGGTTGATGATCTATGTTTGTCTTCGAGGACTTAAGTTCAATTTCGAGGATTTGAGATAAGTTTTGATGATGCAAGTATGGATTCTTTTATGAGATAACATATGCTAAGTTAAGACAAGGATGTGGATCAGCCTGAGCCTCAAGCTCTTTTACAAAAGAGTACCTCTAGTGTTGGGACCAGTTATAGGGTTAACTCCAGAGAGAGTGAGACCCATCGGGAGAAGGTTAGAGAACCTAAACTCCAAGATATGAGAATTATGAGATATGTGATATGATATGTCCTAAACTAGACTACTCCTGAGTGATTGAGTTGAGTCGCTCTATGTATGATTCCTATAGTCTTGTTGAACCCTATATGTCCTTGGGAGGACCAAACCCTAGAGACACAGAGAGGCTGTCTATACGTGTACCTGTGATCATTGAATATGAGTGCCAGCCATCTAGGTGAGGGAGAGAGAGTCCCAAGACCCTGGAGGAGGTAGCTATGTTAGTTTCTGTGAAGCCTCATGCTCGGGTTGGTGGATTCCCGCATAGGAATCTAGTGGTTGCATGTATAAGAGAGTTGAGAAATAGCATGTTTCATGGGTAGAGACCTATGAAGAGGATGTCATAGCATGTTTTGGTTTGTGCTTATGTGGCTAGAGCTTGTTAAGCTATCAGCTAGTGCCAATGAGGTATACCTGAGAACCCTAGACCGAGAGGGAAGATAAAGTATATGCATATGAGGTACTCATAGAGATGAGTGAGCTCAGAGAGTCTGAGCATGGTACTACTCTCATGATATGGGTCAGGATAACCTCAGTTGGACTAGATAAAGTTTTGATATATTTTTAACAAGTCACTCACATAAGTTTGTTTAGCACAACCATGATATAATGTATGTAAGGACGTGATATATGGACATGACATGATGAAAACCTAGAGATGGTTAATAGATATCAATGCATAAATGGTTAACCATATACATGAATAATGATGATAATGTGAAAATGTTGGTTAATCTTGCGATGAAATCACGTATAAATGTTATAACTTATTATGAGCAATGAAATAAGATCTGATGATTGAAACATGTTACATGAGGTGTTAATCTTAGTGCTTAATAAAAGTGAAAATACAATTTGACAGTTAGCACAACATAACAATTATGACACCTTGATATGATCTACATGGATAAAGTGGGTTAACTTTAGTTAACTCCCACCTAAAAGGCATATGTTAATGTTGAACATGTTCTAATAATTAGCTCAATAAAATGTTGATAACACCTTGATATAATGGGTTAACTTGGGTTAACTCCTTTGGAACATGATAATATGATGTGGAAATCCTAATGCATGGGTAAAGATGAAGATGCAACCCTAATTCATAGTTAAAGATAAGGAAGCAAATCTAATATACGAGATATGTAATGACATAACTTAAGCTTCTAAACCCTTGTTTGAACCTTCTATGGAGTGAGGTTTCACCCTTGATGTTTTTGAAACCTCCTAATAGTACTTTGGATACATAGTTCTGGGTAACCTTTACGGACATGTTACACTCAGAATAGTTCATGCATGTTGATGAAGACCTGGGAGTTTTCCTTGGAAGTATGAGTATGGTTTACTTTCGAGGACGAAAGTTCTTTTAAGATGTATATGTTGTGATGGACTGGGTTTTTGGCTTAATTCCGTGGATGGAATTTCTTTTAAGGTGTGTAGGATGTGATGGAGTGGACTTTTAGAATCCATATATTAAGTTACAATGAGAGTTTCAAGTGTTTTTGCAAAGTTTGAGTGTTAATTGAGGTTTATATAATGGTTAAGATCCATAAGTTTATGCCTATTTGAGAAATTTAATTGAATGGTCTAATAGATGAGTTTGGTCACCAAATTTGAGTAGAAGGTATCTCGAGAGGTATAGATGCTATGGTTAAAATTTGGTGGCATTTGGATGCTCCTAGAGAGAGTTATTTAAGGTTTGAAATTGGTGAAATATGTACATAATTTATGTTCTTAGACCTAAGTTGGGGCTTATTGGATGTGTCACACCTCCTGTTGGTCTTGGATGGGCTACATGGCCACTTGTACACCTTATATCCTTAATCTAGTGGTCATAGGACGTCATAAGAGGAGGCACGGATTGGATTAATATGGAGCTTCCCAACCCTTAGATGTTCTGATCGGACGACTACGATTATGTCCTCAACCTTGCAGTTAGAACCAGGTCATGGAGGTGTTTGCCAACCACGACTAGTCCACGATGCCATCATCCGACTGGTCGTGGGGTGATGGGGGAGTGAGGTAACCCAGGAATAGGACTTCTCTCCACATTACGGATTGTTTGACACCTTGAGCGGGTCAAATGACCAAGAGACGAGAGAGAACGAGCCTCGTCCCTTAGCTGCTTCTCCTTTGCACTGAGCAGGTGGTAGCTGAAGGAGTAGCTCGGAGGTAGAGGGGCGATCAGAACAAGATGAGAAGGGGAAAAGGAAGCTAGAGATCTATAGTTCTCGTCCCAGGCCATTCCAATCTTTTCCGCGTAGGCTTCTTTAGGAACCCAACTCCGTTTTACTCCCTGTTGAAGATGGAGCTCGAGATAGAAGTGGAGCGCTTCTCATCGAGAGCAGTGGTTTCAGGTGAGTCCCTGGAGGCCTTTTGGTTGATTGCGTGCCTTCCTTTTTGTGCAAGGAAGATCGGGGTGGTTGTTCCCCATTTTGCTCCGTCATGGTGGAAGCTATGGCGGCGTGCTTATGGATGGAAGGAACTGGAGATGAGATCGAGAAAACCAGTGACCGTGGAGGTCTCCCCCAAGGTGGACAAAGCCAAGGGCATCCTTAATGGTTGATGAGGAGGGCTTGGTCGTGCAAGATTGTTCACCGGAGCTTCCCCAGCCGCGGCGACGGTCCTTTCCGGCAGCTGCAGGACAGGGAGCCTTGGAGCCAAGTTCGAGAATCTGATCAGCCGTGGAGAATAGAAGGACCCCGACGGATATGTGGGCGGCCGTAGGAGCTGGCTTGGAGGCCCAAATCTTGGCTGCGTTCTCATCGGAGCCCGGACCATGCGGCGGTGCCCTGTTTCACAGAGGAAACAGGGGCAGCGTGTGAGGCTCGCGAGCGGAAGGAGAAATAAGACAGACCGGGTCCAATCCCAGACCAATCCCGAACCGACTCCAGACCAAGTGAACCACGACCCAGCGTGAGGCAGAAGTCATGCCCTTGGTGGACACGTGGCGACTGATGGTTGGCCCAAAGGTAACAAAATCCCAGTATTGCTTGGATCTTTGTTAAATCGTAGAAAATAGCTCAAGCATCAGAAAAATACATATAATATACCAAACTTCTCAGAAAAATGAGTAGAACACAATTAAAGCAAAATATCAGGCTTTTGATGCACGATGTCAGTGATATCTTGTTAGTTGTGAAATGCTTAATTGATGGATAATAAATATCAAACATCGACCAAAAATTATGAGAAAATACCAGTAAGTGAAAAATCATATTTGTAATCCATCTGATGTCAGTAATCATGATGTTGATACACGAAATCATGTAATTTACTCCATATGGCTAATTAGGACTAATAAACCTAATTAATATGCAATAAATACATACATGCTCAATAAATGATGAGATTTATAGAAAACCCTTATATATGTAACTGGAAGATAATATGTAGATATGAGATCAGTTGTGTACACAAAATTCATGCTACATGAAGATGACCCTTAATACATGTGATGACACCCTAATTTGTATAATACATGTAACATAGGTTTGATATGCATAAATAATGATATGGAACCTGATATTCAGATTATGTATCCTATAATCTGGAATATGAAATCAGTAAGATAATTCTAAGACTAGAATACAAGTAATAATGATGTACACATCCTAATGAACTAAGATAAACCCTAATGGATACGATTAGGGTTAAGATGAGATGTAAGATGATAAGAACCTGATGATAGTATATGGTCTTGTCATGATCAGGTTTAACAAAGTTATAGATGACATGAGGAATATCTAATTAGTTTATCTCTTGATCAATGTATGCCATTACCTCTTGCTTGTCTTATTATACATTATGCTTTTGTTATATGGTAGTAAAGACTTGGCATATGGTATTGATTGAAATTATTGTCTTGTATTATATGTTGCTTGAATTTTCATACGTATTGCTATGAACACATCAAACATAATATATTTGTTCCATTATATGAAAGCACTAACTCTTTGGTAGTGTGCTTGGAAGTGACCTAACTCTTTGGTAGTGGTCACATTGTACATATGACCTAACTCTTTGGTAGTGGTCTGACCTAACTCTTTGGTAGTGGTCACCTTGTACAAATTATCTAACTCTTTGGTAGTGATCATAAAGGCCTTGAGATATAATGGAAAATAAGCTTAAAATATGTGTTCTCTTTTGTTAATGAATATCCTTGTGCAAGTATATGCTTATCTTATATTCTTCTATTACTGCCAAGTTTAGTTTTATCTTATTGCCAAGATATGATGAGAGGTATATAAAAAGACACGTAGGCGTACTCAGTACAATATTCATGAAATATTGTGCTGATGTTTACCGCATGTAATCTTTTGTTTAGGTTGTGGTTATGCTCTTGAAGATCTAGGATAGTTGAGAGTTGTGTGGCGAGCTGATGTACAGGTGGACCTGCTGTCTTAAGATCATGTAGTTTAGTGGTAGTACATGTATATGTATAGTTTGTTGTTCAATATGTAATACCAAATGTTGTAACAATTCATGTTGTAATTATATATTGAATGGTGAACATGCATGTATGGTTTTATTATTGTTCATGTACATGTTCTACTGATTGTTTCCTTTTGACTTCCTCCGATTTTCTTCTTCTTAGCCTTGTGTGGGATGTTTAAATTGGGATTCTCGCTGAGGTGAGGGTTTCAATTTGGACATTGCACATCAGATTAAGTTTTAGAAAATCAGGGGACGTCACACTTGTACCCTGCATATTCAAAATATGCACTCTGAGTGAAACTCATTGCACCATTCGCCATATGTTGACATTGAATGGATCTATGGCACAGTGCAAGCTACAAGATTAGGTTTCCATTATATTAGTTAGATCATTTAAGTATCTTTTAGCATCAATCAAGTTACAATGTACAACCTCTAAACAAAATCTGCATAGACAAGGGCAAGACAAATCATCGGAACATATTGAAACGTATAAGGTGTAATTCCATCACTTTATCACTTAATTCTTATCATTCACCATATGTTCCTCACAAGCACCAAAATTTTTGGGGTAGCATCCCCTCATCTTATCACCAAGGAAATCACTAACCCATAAGGAAATAGGTCATCATTAGGTCATAAGACCATTTATTTTCATTTTGAAGAAAGTCAACAACACTTTATGCCTCACAATGCTCATTTAAATAGATCATAACCACCACAACTCATACCTGGCTTTGCACCTCAATTGGTATTACCAGCACGGTAAGAAACTGATAATAAGAAGGCAATACATCATCAACACCATCATCGCATATGACTCATGCCATAAATTTTACATCATTAGAATTACGGTTTCTCTTTAAACAATTAAGGTTTACAAGGTTGGATCAACAAACACCCTTAGATCATCACTTCCAACATCAATATGAGGTGTGTTATGAGACATAGAAACATCATTTGCTTTATAATTATACAACATGTTATGAAGTATAGAAATGTAGCTTTCAACATCATTCATAATGTATGTTATGAGGTATAAAAGCATGGTTATAATTATCATATATATGACCACCCCAAAGGGTACCACATCATTCCATGTGACCCTAGAATCAACATGGTGTATCTCAAACACTATCACAGGGTGTCGATTAGGGTTTCCACATTGGGTAGTTGATTATTCCTCAATGTGTCGTGCAACCACACCAAGAGGGTTATCGATTTAGGGTATATTAGGTGATCAACTAGGGTGTCATCCTACCAACTAGGATGGTGTATTGGTTAGGCATCATGGGGGGGTATCAGGCACAAGCATCTCATGGAGAGGGTGTCGGCCAACATACCCTATTGGCAACACCATCATGTGGTGTGACGGGCTTCGGGGGATATTGAGCAACGCTCATCTCTCAAAGCAACACGTCTCTGGCTATACCCCAAACTATGATGGTTGTAGGTGTGTCAAGCAGCAACACCCTCAAGGATATGATGGTCCAGCCATAGCAACCAAATGTATCATTCTAAGTGTTACCAAGACATGATGGCCATCAGGTGTGTCGGGAAGCAACGCCTCCAGGTGTGATGGCCAAGGCCATAATGGCTAACACTCTTCGCATCACGGTCAAAACCATATTGGTTCAACAACCACCAAGAAAAATAACACCCTCACCTATCAATGGCCTAGTCATACCCAAGGCATTATGATCTAAGTAGCATCAGAACATGTCGACCTAGACCTAAACAAGGTCGTGACAACCTGTCACAAGGAGTGACGGTCAGTGGCGTCACAGGTTGTGCTAGCCACCCAGGGCATATCGGCCTAACATACATATCAGCCTCATCATACACATCGGCGAACTCATCTTCAACCTTAGGATGGGCATTACAAGCAAGACAAAGAGGGAAACTTAAGGGCAACAACTAAGTAAGGTTCTTCTTTCAAAATAGAATGCAAAACTATCATGAAAAAGGCACTAACAAGCAAGGAATAATGAGCCAAAGATAAAGAACAAGATAACAAGTAAAGGGAGATAATAACAAAGAGGGTTTAGAGTTATAGAATCCTCCTCAAGGATCACCACCAAGCTTCAAGCTTCACGAGCTCAAGGTAGAAGAAGATCTTTCATGCTTGAGCACCACAACACCTCCAAGAGAGAAGATGGAACCAAGGTTAAGAGAGCATGAGAGGGAAAAGAAGTAACCAAGGTCCATGGCCCACCAGAAGAAAGAAAAAGAGAAAGGAAGCTACGGTTCATAACTTACCAAAGTAGAGGATGGAGATATCACCAAAACAAAGGGTCTCATCCTCCAAGCTCTAAGGGAGAGACTCCTCTAGCTCAAGGTCATCCACCAAAGAGGGAATACAAGGATAACAAAAAGGATTCTCTTGCATGGAGGGAAAGAGGAATATATATAGGGGGATGAAAGGGAGAGCAAGGGGAAGGTGTCACCACTTTAGAACCCTAGGTGACACTTGTCAATGGAGAACGAAACACATGAAACACCATGCAATAAGGTGATAAGATCTAGGTCTCGCCCACTAGGTCACATAAGATGGTCAAGGCTGATACACCTCTCTACCTCTCTTCACAAATTGATAGGGGTAAACCCCAGGCACCAAAAAACCTATAGGATGTCCGTCAAGATACCCACAAACCAATACAGGGCCTCGCCAAGGCTCTCAAGCCCAAGACAACACTTTAGGAGCAAGGCACACCTCAAGCATGTGCCCAAAAACATCACCAAGGATGTCACCACTCATCCAAGGGTCAAACAAGATGCCCGTCTATTTCTCTTTCCTATACATGATGCTAAGCGAGAGAAGGAACATTGTAGAGGTGGAAAACTTGTGCATCAACCCATATCCTGGGTAAATTGCAATTTGCACCAAACCTTTCCACAAAACACAAGCATCAACCAAACAAGCTCAAAAAAGGAACTCAGGCTTCCAATGAATTGGAATTTGAAGGACGTGGGGAGGTCCTCTCTTTCATGGACTCCGAATTTGTTCCGAATTTGATAGGATTAAGACTCTAAATCACATGGGGAGGTCCTCTCTTTCATGGACTCTATTTGGGTTCTACAAATACGGGTGCGTCTCTCCAATCCGTGCAAATTGGAGTCACCTCCTATTTTTTATTTTTATTAAAGTCCAAATAAAAGAAACATTTATATGGGCCAGATCACAACTCTATTTGATCCCAAACTTTGGAGTCAACATTATATTTGTATTGTCTTTCATTGAGCAAGAGATTAGGGTAAAACATATCGAATAGTGACTTAAAATTCACTTTTTAAAAAAATGTTAAATCATTACAAATTTAATTTTCGACATCACTAGATAACTAAAAATTATATGAAATTACTTTCTAATCTTATATTTAAGTTCTCCATCTGTTAAAAATATTGTGAATATTTATCATGAGTAAGACATACTAAATTACCATATTTGTACTCCCAGGACCCATGTGTGAATCTTAATTGGCCTGGTTAGGCTTGAGTTGGTTTCTGGGGCACATGGCCCATTTTGTGGTATTTCATAGGGTCCATAGTCTTAATCCTATCCTTGATTATAAAAAATAAAGTGTGAATTGACAAAATTTCTCAATTGTAGATTCCTTATGGTACATTTGATCAATATTACATTTCTTTCTAAATATTAAGATCATAACTAGGTCTACAGTTCATGCCATTAACTAGATTCATAACCTTTCCATCATTAATCTAATTTGGTTGTCACCTCCTATCATCAAATTAAATATCAGATTCCTCAACTTTGAGGATATTACCAAAGCAGTCAGAATTGCACAAAAGGCAGCCTCTACCTTTTTTTTCCCTTAAATCCAAATATCATGAAAATTGGACGGAACCTTATTATAACCATAAATCTATCATTTATTGAATTCATCAATAACTTAAGCATGTGCATACTATGTCCAAAACTTAGGGGTGTGACAGTGGGGTTTGAGAAAATTATGTTTTACATAAAGTGATACTCATAAGGGCTTTATAGATTGTAGTAAGTAAATAAAGAACCAACATTTCAATTGTAATCCATTCGGAAGACTTAGGAAAACCAGATAAGTTGATCAGGTGAGTATTACTATTGTGTTCACGAAATATTCACTAATACCTACTTGGGTTCTAATTTAGGGTTTTGGGTCAAATTAGGGTTTCATTAGGGTTAGGTTTCCCAAATCTGTATTATCATATTTTACTACTTTTCATCTTAGGAAACCCTAGGTTTGGTAACATATGAACTTTTAACCTAGATTAGATCCAAGATGCTCTCTTTTATCAAATTAACTCAGATTTTAAACATAAATACCAATTAATGAAGTTATAACCATCAAATCCATTAAATTAAGGTTTTCATATGTTAAATAGTACTAAAGTATGCATCTTTAGATACTTTTGGAATTTGAGTGGGAATTAGACTGTGGAATCAATTTTATTGGATTCGTTGTACTTTTATAATAATAAATATGTACACATATGCTATATTTGGATCTAATCGTGATTTACTACAATATTTGCAAAATAAAATCGTTTAAACCAATCACCGCCTACCACAGAGGTGGCTGACTGGGGAAGGAGTGTGTCGCGGGACAGCAGTTGAGCCGATTGGATCACTCCATGTTGGTAGTATGTGCTTGTATGTCTTAAGTGAGAAAGCAAGAGTAAAAGGTGTAAAAGTCAGGTATACCCCTTACCTGTCTAAAGCATACTTGGGGCGAGATTGTCCTTTTATTGGTTGCCATCTTCAACCTCAACCTTCCTTCTCTATTCATGAACAACACCTAAGAACAAGTCAACTCAACAGTTAACTCTAGGTTTTGGGGGATCCTAAGTGGTACGTGATAGCTTTGTTCCCTTCGTCTTGAATCACCACTATTGTCTAGAGTTTTGATTTCTCAATGGTGTCAGGGACAAAGAGGAAAGATTAGACCTTCCTTCTATGTTGCTTAGGGAGAAGATGAGAGAGGAAGGACTAGGTTAGAAATAGACTTGGGAGTGAGATGAGAATCCTCAGTCATGTAGAGTGTTTTGAAGAATACACTAGTCTCAGAGAGGGGTTTTATCCCTTTTTATAGGTATGGCCTCGAGGTATGGCCAACCCCTGAGTTGGTGATTTAGGGAAAGCTATTAATGCTTCTCGAGGCAGGCCAAACCAAGGATTTCTATGTTCGTAATCACCTCCCGATCTTGATGGAAAGGTTTTTAGATATCCATATCAATCAGAGAGAGAGAGAGAATCAAGAAAGAAAATGATAAATATCGTTACTGTCTTCCTCTTCTATTTAGATGTAGTAGATGGCCTTATGGCCAACTGGGTGATCCAAGGGTCACAAAGGCACACCATCTCATAGGGTTGCCCCTATATTCTTGTTGTGATTATAATGTGACATTCAATTCATTGGTCAATAATCCCTTTCACTTTAGGAAAACATAACTAATACATATCTTTCTCCTTTATCTAAATGACCCCAAATTTAAAGGAAGGATTTTATAGTGAAATCTCATTTTGGGCAAGATTCGGTGATATAATACGAAAGTTAAAAGTACTTTTCCTGCACCTTTGGCAATTGATTTATGTGATTCATTTAAGGCATTAATAGACCCTTTCTTACCGAAATTTTGCAAACATTCTTATTTTTATATATCCTTTCTTTAGATGTAATTTAAGATCAACATATGCCTATTAGTTATCTTCAACATATATTTCCTAGAATTTTCTTAACAATTCCTTATTTAATTGTCCATTCCCATTTCTTTTTGGAAATTCCTTTATTATTATAATTTTCCACTCTTTTTTTTGCCAATAGTTATTAATGGATTATTGAGAATAGTAAAACACATGAAATCCCTTGTAAAAGGAAAATTTGCATTCTCAAACCAACACTTTAAATCAAGGCTTAGAAATATCAATCTTTCTCATATGTCCTTAACAATCCATTGTTTGTACTCAAATATATGTATAAATTCATACAAAAAATTAGGTTATAAAATATTTTCCCTCTCATAAGAATTTAGTCCTCAAAATATGACTAGTCATCTAAAAAGTTGGGGTGTGACTTTTTCATGTCCATCTTTAGCTCCCATGTAGCTTCGTCCTTGTTGGGTTTTAGGGGAGGCAGAGAAGGCAGTGGAAACAAAAATTTTCTCCTCCCCAAACCCAGAACAAGGAAACGCGTCAACGTATATAAAATAGGAAAGGATGGTTTGTGGAATCATACCTTGTGCTGAGGCTTGCTCGGAGACAATACCTCGCGCCTTGCGCGGTCTTCACCTCTGATCTTGGACGGTGTCTGTGCAGCTCCTGGTTGAATAGGGACTGACGACTCCTGGTCTCACCGGGACTATCGAGATTGACAGTTGTCCTCCTGAGCGGAAAAAACCTGCCGCCTCTGAAGTAGTCCACACGGACCACCTGGAACTCCAAACTCCTTGTCCCACAAGGAATTGGAAGGAGTCGCACCCTCCTGTTGGCGTACTAGTCGCCAACACACTCTCCTGCCACCAGTCGCAACTGCAGTTGTCTTTCCCTTGATGTGCCTCCCTTATCGGGTAGCACTTTCTCGGGCTCTCTCGGTTACCAAAACCAGAGAGAACGACAACTTTACAGAGCAACTGGTTGCACTGAGTTGTCCTTTGAGAAGCCCCCAATACCCCTATATATAGGAGGGTCATGGGACATGGTTCTCCATCCCGGGCAATATGGGATTAAAGCAGGAGTAGAAGGGTTTGAGATTTTCCACAAAAAGCAAATGACTCGGAACCTGAACCGATCGTTTCACAACTGAAACGGTCAGTTGGCAACCTGAACCGGTCGGTTGACACTCAACCGATCGGTTGGGACCCATGAGCCGGTCAGTTCACTTTCTGAACCGGTCAGTTTGTGGTCTTGATCAGTTCCCGATTGACTTTCCTTCTTTTTGTTTCTAATTGGTATCGAATACCAATCCTTGTTCCAATCAAATTGGGCAAGTGAAATGCAAGGAAAATTCTCACCAATCTTTCTTTCCCAACATGCTCAGTTGGACCAGTTGAACCGATCGGTTCAACACTTGAACCGGTCATCTCACTCTGTCCTTGAGCCGATCGACTCAAGACTTGAGCCGACCGGTTCACCCAGCTGAGCCGATCGGTTCATCACATGAGATGATCGGTTGGGAGTGCAGATTGTGCAGAAATAGTCAATTGCAATTCCTATTAATCTGATACTCTAATCAAGCTATCCAACACCTTGAACATTATGATTTTGAGCTATCAATTAATTGAGTGTTTAATTGAACTACTAAACTCCTTTAGTAATCAATCTAAACATTTTTTGTGGACAAAACTCCTCTTCCAGGTTAAATCCTATGTGTGTGACCCTGCAGGTCCTTTTCACGTTGGCAGTGAAAGTCCATAACACTTATGACTTCACAAGCAAAGAGAGGTGCCTAGTTACACATCAGTGCTTCCCAAGTGAAAGTAGAAAGTTGGAGAAAAACTTTCAATCCTACAATCCGTGAATGGTGTTACAGCGAATGTATAATTCCTTTGTCACTGATATCCCAAATGAACTCGAGGCATGGAACAGTCATCCTGTCAACGTTCATTCACTTTCTTAATCTCAGAGTAGATTGAACGAGATATGTATGACATCAATATCACATATTGATTCACACATGCATGCGAACGCCTATCTCTATCCTACTCATCAAGTGGCCTTGGATATCAAACTCCCTCAGGAGGGACAAATCCCATATCTATCACTCACCCCTCAAAAGCCCCATGTGTCAAAGCCACCCAATCATCACCTTTATAACAACCCATGTTTCAAGACTACATTTGATGATGTCAAAGTGTGCCCAATGACATGTGTTGAGTGTAGTGATTTCAGGTCAAAGAATCACATTCACCACCATCACTGTGAGTATTGACTGTGACTACCATGTCATGGTTCCATGTGTCAAACTCACGGTGGGTCTATCTGGTACACTTGTTCTCTAACAAGTACCTATGTGTTTGGTTTGATATCTCTATATCATGACTAATGAGATTCTGTCATCAACCAACACCACAATCTAGACTTGTGTGTCATTGTTGTCTATCTACCTTCCACAATGACATCCGACTACGGACATAACAAGAATGTACAAACTCTTAGCATCCGTATGATCTCATCATCCAGGTCCTCAACCTGAAGGCATACGTCATTGAGTATTGTCATTCTCTAGACATTCAATCTGTTCTATCACTATCTCATATGACTGAACCAGAAAGAATTGGAAGCTTGCCTTTGATTTTTATCAAATCAATCTTAATGTATCCCATATATCATCCCATGATTGGCTCTCAGGGCATACATACCAACAATCCTCACCATGATGCTTCCAAATAACTTTTACCATATTAATCATTTAATTTATAAGCTCTTTCACCTAGTAATCTAAGATCCTCAGAGGAGACTCAGGGCATGACAACCTTCATTAGAGATATATAGGTTTGATGTTGAACACATGGGAAAGATCCTTCACCTTGCACTGTAGATTAGAAACATGGATATTATACTGTGGCGGTAAAGCTAGGCAATAAGTGACTCTCCAATTCATTCTAGAACCTTGAATAGACCCACATATAGGGGACTCAGTTTTCCTCTATTTTTAGTTATAGCTTGGAGGGGTTAGATTTTTAAAAACACACGATCTCCTTTAGATACATGTAGATCTATTTTCTTTACATCAACATATGACCTCTGTCAATCTTGGGCTCTCTTTAGCCTCTACTTTATCAAAACTACTTTATCAGCATACAAATATAGTTCATCAGGCCTTAGCAAGGTCCTATCACCAACATCATCCCAGTGATGTAGTTGGGATGTAAACGATACAGTTACCGTGTGGGTATGATCATACCCACAACCATACCCTTTTAATTTTAGCAGGTATGGGTACATGTCTAGACCCACTTAATTGAAAATCAAACTTGGACCATACCCAGACCCACATATAATATGGGTATTCAGTGTGGGCTTTAGGTATGCAGTTCGTATTGGAAAAATACTAACATAAAAAATATACTAACATTATAACAATTGACTATATGCCACCACTTAAGATCTTCATCATCGAGCTATAATAGGGGATGAGGTGTTGCTTCTTTGCATTGAAACTTTTTTGTCCTATCTGGTGTTCTATGCTGGGGAAATATGTAATGATAAATAACACATATGTTTAATGAATACCGTCCATTGTTCAACATGAAAATGGCATTCATTTTAGTTCTACACTAGGAGAACTAATTGTTCTATTTTGGTATTAGAATTGTAAATAAAAGATGAAGGATATGGAGAGAGAAAGTGATCCACTTACACAAAACTCAATGACAAGTAACAAAAGGAGTTAACATATTTAGGTGTTGAATCACCAAAGTGAGTAAATGGTGAACTGAAGTAAACCAGTACCTTCTGTTATATCTTGAACGGCATTCAACCAATGAATACAAGGAAGCTCTTGATCAATACTACACCTAGATAAACCCAAGATTTGTATCTTACAAACACTAAGGCGAAATTTGAATGTTGGACTCTAAGAAAAGGATTTTGTCTAGATTTGAGATGTTGTTGGACATTGCTGATATCATGATGTTGTTTGGATTGAGATGTTGGCAGATCAAAGATTATCTAGATTGAAATCCATTGAGATTAGGGCTCCATGAGTGGGTAGTAGGTGATAGCTAGAGAAGTTTGAGTAGAGGTGTTCGCGGGTGGTAGAAATCTAATGCGGCTAGATGTCATGGTGTTTATGCTCACCTAGAGTCAAGAGGAAGGAGTCATCACCCTTGGAAATGGAGGCTTCGAGGCTAGAGCATGGGGTCGTGTGTGAAATGAAGAATATGTATTTGTTTGGTTCAAATTTTGATTAGGTTAAAAATTTTACCCATTAGATTATCAGAGAAGGTCCTTGGGTCGTTGGATTCTAACTAACGATATATGTATATAACATGATTATTTATTTATTTGTTTGATAATGCAGTTATGTGGGTATAGCGGGCATGTTTATAACCAGACCCATTATTATACCCACAAAAATATAAGTCCATGTGTAAGTGGTTAGGTAGGTAAGAAGGTATAGAAAGTTGTATCTTTGATGAGTTTTAGTGGGTATAGTTTTGTGGGTACATGGGTCTACCCATACCCATTTACAATCCTACAAAATGGTGCTTGACACAGCCTCCCACAAAGAGCTTCATGTGGATGCATCTTGATATTGGCTTGGTAAATATTATTGTAGGAAAACTTAGCTAAGGGTAGGTGTTGTTCCAACAACCCACCCAATCTAGTATGCATGCTCTCAACAAATCTTCTATGGTCTAGATTGTACGTTCTGACTGACCCTCAGTCTTGGGATGATAGGATGTGTTGAACTTTAGCCTTGTACTAAGTTCTTCTTGGACTTGTTTCCATAACTTTGAGGTGAACATAGGACACAGTCAGAGAAATGAAACTCAGAACATCATGCAAACATACTATCTATCTAATATAAAGCTCAACTAAGTCTGACACTTTCATAGTAATCTTCAGGGCAAGGAGGTGTTCTGACTTGGTTAGGAAGTCACAACCCATATAGCATCTTGTCCTTTTCTTGTCTTAGGAAGACACAAAATCCATAATGATCTAGTACCACTTCCACTCAAGAATCTCAACCGATTGCAATAACCCATTGGATCATTGGTGCTCAGCCTTAACCATCAGGCATATAAGACAACTAGTGTTACACCCACATCCCACAATTACCACTAATCATGAGATTAGAGCATAAGTCTGAGGATTATACTTAATACAAAGTTCACTCCCAACTTTTTTCCTTTATTTCAAACTCTTTGTTTTCTCACACTCAATCACATAAATAAACTTTACAAAGGATTTAAACCTTGATTACTCAAATATGATCTCAACATTAATGATACATATCCAGACATTCATTATGTTCCTCACACATCCATGTACATATAACATGATAACCATATATATACTCTATTATTAAGGAAAAAAAGATACAAATCATCATTTAAAATTGTCCCTCAACTCTATACAAGGACCTAGAGTCGCACGGACCAACTAAACATAACTAATCTCATAATTAACTCCTGTGGAAGAACTACATGGATGCAATAACATCTTCAGTCCATGAGTTATCCATAAGAAGTGTGAGTAAAGGGGTGAGCCTACTCGCTCAGTGAATGAGTACTTCAAAGAAATAATCTAAAGCAGTGATATGATTACAAATATATTGTTTAGAAACTGAGATCTGTTGGTATGTATGCCCTGAGAGCCAATCATGGGATGATTGGTGGGATACATTAAGATTGATTTGATAAACATCAAAGGCAATCTTAAAATTCTTTCTGGTTTAGTCATATGAGATAATGATAGAATAGATTGAATGTCTAGAGAATGACAGTACTCAATGACGTGTGCTTTCAGGTTGAGGACCTGAACTATGAGATCATACGGATGCTAAGAATTTGTACATTCTTATTATGTCCCTAGTCAGATGTCATTGTGGAAGGTAAATAGACAACAATGACACCCAAGACTAGATTGTGGTGTTGGTTGATGACAGAATCTTGTTAGTCATGATATGGAGATATCAAACCAAACACATAGGTACTTGTTAGAGAACAAGTGTACCGGACAGACCCACCGTGAGTTTGACACATGGAACCATGACATGGTAGTCACAGTCAGTTCTCACAGTGATGGTGGTGAGTGTGATTCTTTGACATGAAATCACTACACTCAACACATGTCGTTGGGTACACTTTGACATCTTCAAATGCAGTCCTGAAACATGGGTTGTTATTAAAGTGATGATTGGGTGGCTTTGACACATGGGGCTTTTGAGGGGTGAGTGATAGATATGGGATTTGTCCCTCCTGAGGGAGTTTTATATCCATGGCCACTTGATGAGTAGGATTGAGATAGGCATGCATGCATGTGTGAATCAATATGTGATATTGATGTCACACATATCTCCTGCAATCTACTCTGAGATCAAGAAAGTGAATGAACGTTGACAGGATGACTGTTCCATACCTCGAGTTCATTCGGGATATCAGTGATAAAGGAATTATACATTCACTGTAACACCATTCACGGATTGTAGGATTGAAAGTTGTTCTCCAACTTTCTTTTTCACTTGGGTAGCACTGATGTGTGACTAGGCACTTCTCTTTGCTTGTGAAGTCATAAATGTTTAGACTTTCATTGCCAACGTGAAATGGACCTGTAGGATCACACACATAGGATTTAACCTAGAAGAGGAGTTTATCCACAAATGATGTTTAGATTGATTACTAAAGGAGTTTAGTAGTTTAATTAAACACTCAATCAATTGATAACTCAATATCATAGTGTTCAAGATGTTGGACCGATTGATTAGAGTATCAGATTGATTGAAACTGCAATTGACTGATTATGCGCAGTCTGCACTCCCAACTGATTGGCTCATGTGATGAACCGATCGGCTCAGCTTGGTGAACTGATCGGCTCATGTGATGAACCGATCTGCTCATGACAGGCTGAATCGACCGGTTCAAGGGTTGAACCGATCGACTCAACTGGTCCAAACGAGCAAGTTGGGAAAGTCAGATTGGTGAGAAATTTCCTTTCGTTTCACTTGTCCAATTTGATTGGAACAAGGATTGGTATTTGGATCAATTCGAAACAAAAGAGGAAAAGTCAATCGGGAACTGATCAAGACCACGAACTGATCGGCTCATGCTTGAACCGAACAGCTCAGGTGTCCCAACAGATCGGTTCAGGTGTGAACCGATCGGCTCAGGTCCCCAACCAATCAGTTTGTGCATGAAACGATCAGTTCAGGTGGAGCAGTTCGCTGTTTTTATGGAAAAATCTCTAACCCTTCTACTCCTACTTTAATCCCGCATTGCCCGAGGTAGAGAACCCTTTACCATGACCCTCCTATATATATAGGGGTACTGGGGGCTTCTCATCAACAACAACTCTGAACACCAGTTTCTCTGCAAAGTTGTCATTCTCTCTGGTTGTGGTAACTGAGATAGCTCGAGCAAGGGCTACCTGATAAGGGAGGCACAACAAGGGAAGACAACTACAGAAAAGTGACTGGTTGCAGGACAGTGTGTTGGTGACTAGTACGCCGATAGGAGGGTACGACTCCTTCTTATTCCTTGTTGGACAAGGAGATCAGAGTTCCAGGTGGTCCATGTGGACTACTTCAGAGGCGGGAGACTTTTGCCGCTCGGAGGACAGCTGTCAATCCCAACAGTCCCAGTGAGACCAGGAGCTGCAAAGACACCGTCCAAGACTGGAGGTGAAGACCGCGCAAGCCACAAGGTAACGTCTTCGAGCAAGCCTCGTGACAAGGTATGACTCTACAAACCATCCTTCCTATTGTATAGACATTGACGCGATTCCGGCATTCTGGGTTTGGGAGAAAATTTTTGTTTCCGCTGCCTTCTCTGTCTCTCATAAAACCCAACAGTGGTATCAGAGCCACGTCAACTGCTCGATACTTTAGGATTATTGATGTGATCGATTTTGGTTTTTCTCCTTTATTTATTGCATACAATGTGAATAAAATTGACTTTATACATGTCCAATCCTAATCCACAAATTCCAATATACATATATGATATGTAATATGAAAGCACTCGATTCGCGTCACCCTTAAACAAGTTTTGTGGTGGATGTATAGAGTGGTTATGGCCAATAAACCCTATGTATATGTGCTTGATTGAATGTGGTTGCTTGCATCTCAGTATGCGCACTGATTCCCTACCTCCTTATTCCTGATGTAACTCGAGATAACTCAAGATTTCTTTCCTACCTTTACTCCCCCAAAATGTAACTCGGGGTTTCCCAATTCAAATGTAAATAGGATATAACTTTTATTTCTTGTTATGTTGAAGAACAACGGACAACCTGACGACAGCTGAGACGATTGGTTCAAGGTGTAAATTGATCATTTGGTGATCCAGACGACCGGTTCATGGAGCGAGACGATCGGGTGGCGGCCATGAGGAGATGCACGATGACCAGGCAAACCGATCAGTTGGAGGAGCCAACCGATCAGCTAGTGGCACCCAGACGACCGACCAGGGCGAGCAAGTCATTCATGTGATGAGTTGATCAACTCGGACGCCTATAGCACTTCATCATGAATAGGTTGCATGTGATGTAGACCTAGATGACCATGATTCTTCTTGGCTCGAGGAATCACATTAGGATGGCCATAATCATTGCTTTTATCGTTTCACAAGTTTTATGTGGGATATAGCATGTATATGATACGTACTATATATTGTGGTGATTGGATATGTATATGCACCTATAAAAACCAAATCCCTCATTAAATATTAAAGTTTTAGATGCCTTCCAAATGCGACACATGTGAAAAGCTTGATCGGACAAGTGTGGGCACGCCCTAGCGTGGTGCACCGTCTATCTCGTGGAAGCGTGAAGAATGGATATGTGGGTTTTCCCTAGCAGGGTGCATATTCATCATGTTGGCTTTGGGTCGAAGATAACAAGGTGACCTAGATAGGATCTAGCACCTTGAGGTATGGAGGTGATCATGTCAAGGAGTTGTGCATGACATCTTTCAAGAGTTCCATATGATGCAATTGGCAAAAGTTGCCTACCTAGAAGATCTAAGTTGTGGGTGACAGCCCTAGCTGGTCCATGACTCAGAGGATTTTAGGATCTTCGCCCACTAGAAGATTGAACGCTGCAATCTTCCGAATTGATGATGAGGGCTATCAATTTGAACAAAAATAGTGGGAGCGATAATTAATTAAAGTCCTAATTATATCGTCAACTTTTTCAAATCAATCAAATAAGTCAAAATTGAGTTTTGGACTAAACTGCATATATTTCCTTTTGTAGTACAAATGACAACAAACAACAATCACTTTTCGTTGTGATCGGTCCTTGAAAAGGACAAGATGAATGGGACTAACTTCCACGACTGGTTTAGGTCGACATTGAGAATTGTTCTCACTTAAGAGTGAAATCTCAATGTCCTGGATACTCCATTTCCAGAGGAACCTGCTCCTACCTCACCAAAGGCAGAAAGGGATGCTTATAAGAAGCATTTTGAAGATGCCATTGATGCAAAGTGCTTGATGTTGTGCTCCACGAACCACGAGTTGAAGAGACAACATGAGAATGTTGGTGTCATTGAGATGATTCAACATCTCAAGAACATGTATGAAGATCAAGCATGACAAGAGAGATATGATGTCTCCAGGGTGTTGTTCAAGTGTGTCATGAAAGAAGGAGATCCAGTTGGTCCTCACGCGCTCAAAATGATTGGGTATGTAGAGAACCTAACAAGATTGGGATTTTCCCTGAGCCAAGAGTTGGCTACTGAGGTGATACTACAATCGTTGCTAGAATCCTACACTCAGTTTGTGATGAACTACAACATGAACAACTTTGAGAAGCCATTGACAGAGTTGTTGGGCATGTTGAGGACAGTTGAGGCACGGATGAAGAAGGATAAGCCTAAGTCTATGATGATGATCAGCAACAAGAAAGGCAAGTCTAAGTGCAAGGGCAAGGGCAAGGCTAACAAAGGTTCTGATGCTAGCCAGTAGCCCAAGTCATCTTCAACTCTCAAGGCCATGGGAGGTGTGACCAAGAGAGGCAATTGCCACCATTGTCAAAAGCCAGGACATTGGAAAAGGAATTGTCCACTCTATCTGGAAGAACTAAAGAAGAAGGAGGCGATAAACGTCTCCACATGAAGGTTTCATGAAATAAACTTATAAAATTTTTGAGGTATATGATACCAAGATATAAAATGTGAAGCTCCCAATAAATGGGGTAAGTGTTGCCGCCATAAATAGGAGTACTTTAGTTTATTCTCAGCCTTGAAGGCATGTAATAGAGTTATGAACTGCTATTTCATATTTTCCAATGGATAGAAACACTTTATTTTTGCATATTGTATGAAAATGATAGCAATTAATAAAGTTGATGTTTCAATTTCAAAGTTATGATCTTTATGGCAATGCCTTGTTTATCTTGTGGTACTTGGTATGCATAAGATAAAATGATGCCTAAAAGTTATTGATAACTCAAACAATCAAATTAGCATAAATCATGAGAAATTCATTTCTAGTTTCCATATGATGGATAAATCTAGACTCTTTTGGTTAAAGAACCAGTAAGAGACATGAACCTCTTAGACATCAATCTTCACTAATGGTTGTGGAAGAATGATTATCCTATTAGGTATGATATATGTGATGTATTTACATACCTAATGGAGTTAATGTTGATACTTCAAAAGGTGTTTAGAGAAATACCAATATGAATATCTTGAAATGTTCAAGAATATCATAGATGAAGTATGAATTTGGTAAAGTATTAATTATTGATGAGATCAATGAATGAAATACTTGAACCAAATATTTGAGATCCTTATGAGTGATTATGATAGTGTATCATAGTAAACTCATGATTAAGGCATGGTAATGACTAAATTAAAAGGAGTCATACTCTAAGGAGTTAGAGGATGATTATCAAATAACTAAGTTCTTCTTAATGAATACCCCACACTAATAAAGGACATTAAGAATCACAAGGAGTTGTGAGTTCTTATATCCTTGACAGATACACCCCGATTATCTATGTAATGAGTTTGTCATGTGATGAGTCTACTATCTAGATGAATATGAGGAACCAGATTTTGAGTTATGATTTATGACCATTACATCCTAAATGACTTCCATGTGAACCATAAGGTATGACCTTGATGGTAGCACCCATTGGGATGAAATCCATAAGTGTGAATGAGTCTTAAGTGTTAAGACACATGGATAACATTTTGAGAAGGATGATGCTTGTTGATTGAAACTTAATGACTAAGATATTTGGCATATGGATACTAAAACTACATTCCTATGAGGAATAAAACAAGGATGCATACGTGACACAACCTATAATGTTTGTGAATCCATTAATACAAATGAAGTCTATAAGTTACAATGGACTAATCAATGTGATTGATTGAGTACAAGCATCTCAAAACTGTGATCTTTACTTTGATAATATAGTCAAAGAGTTTGACTGATATGTTAAAGATAAAGAAGGGATCTGTGATTAAGTGGGAGCATATTCACATTCCACATGTTGATGTGAAATGTTCTAGAATGGAAATCCAAAGTGGAAATTATCTTTAAGGAAGATAGAGACTTTTCCTATGTAATAGGAATAGAGATCTATAGAGATAGTTCTCGAAAACATCTTGACCTAAAAAGAGAGAGCATACATTGGCAATCTATACTGAAGGGTTCAATATGCACAGATTTAGTGGGAGAAAACTTGTCCATGTTACATGGAGTTAATATCCCAAGGCCAAGTGTCCAATTCTTATGAAGAATGGGAACACTAAGAATAGATATGGATCTATCATGTATGTAATCATCCCATTATCTTGCAACTATAGGACATAGCAAGAATAAAATGCATTCATCATCTTGTATGTAGGACATGACAATATAATGTGGTCATCCTAATAACTCGTATGTGGGACATGACGAGTGGATGTCTGTCTAGTTCCAGTAAGGGTTACTGGAATACCATAAGAACTTGATAAGTACTTCAGAAGTACTAGTTCTATGGAAATAAGGAAGGGTTCACTGTAAAGAGTTACACTGATGCGAAATTCTGAAAAGGACAGAAAATTAATCGCAAAATATATATGGGATATATAAAAGTGAATGTTTGTTGATAAATGGAAATATTCGAGTAAAGTCGTTTAAAAGGAAATGTCGAGTATCCGTGTATTAGAGAACATCAGTGAATACTATATGAATCTGGATGTTCATGAGATGAACTTGTAGATATTTCGATCTTTGATGACAAGTAAGGAGTACTTGGTCATGCAATGTGGCTAAAGGTTAGCGCAGGAATACTAGATCACATATTACGACAACTCCATCTCATACGTGTAACGTACAATGAAGAGATGAGAGACATGCAATTAATATTGACTTTGGCAAGGTGTTCCCATAACTCACTATGTTAGCACAAGAGCACAGTAACATGTGGGACATGTTTGAAGACCACTATGAATATGATTCAAGGGTGATTGGCTCGCAGTGCAAGTGGGAGTCTGTTGGTATGTATGCCCTGAGAGCCAATCATGGGATGATTGGTGGGGTACATTAAGATTGATTTGATAAACATCAAAGGAAAGCTTCCAATTCTTTCTGGTTCAGACATATGAGATAATGATAGAACATATTGAATGTCTAGAGAATGATAGTACTCAATGACGTATGCTTTCAGGTGGAGGACCTAAACTATGAGATCATACGGATGCTAAGAGTTTGTACTTTCTTATTATGTCCCTAGTCAGATGTCATTGTGGAAGGTACATAGACAACAATGACACACAAGACTAGATTGTGGTGTTGGTTGATGACAGAATCTCATTAGTCATGATATGGAGATATCAAACCAAACACATAGGTACTTGTTAGAGAACAAGTGTACTAGACAGACCCACCATGAGTTTGACACATGGAACCATGACATGGTAGTCATAATCAGTTCTCACAGTGATGGTGGTGAGTGTGATTCTTTGACCTGAAATCACTACACTCAACACATGTCATTGGGTAGACTTTGACATCATCAAACGCAGTCCTGAAACATGGGTTGTTATAAAGGTGATGATTGGGTGGCTTTGACACATGGGGCTTTTGAGGGGTGAGTGATAGATATGGGATTTGTCCCTCCTGAGGCAGTTAGATATCCATGGCCACTTGATGAGTAGGATTGAGATAGGCGTGTACGCATGTGTGAATCAGTATGAGATATTGATGTCAAACATATCTCCACCAATCTACTCTGAGATCAAGAAAGTGAATGAACGTTGACAAGATTACTGTTCCAAGCCTCGAGTTCATTTGGGATATCAGTGACAAAGGAATTATACATTCACTGTAACACCATTCATGGATTGTAGAATTGAAATTTGTTCTCCAACTTTCCTTTTCACTTGGGTAGCACTGATGTGTGACTAGGCACCACTCTTTTCTTGTGAAGTCATAAGTGTTATCGACTTTCACTGCCAACGTGAAATGGACCTACATGGTCACACACATAGGATTTAACCTGGAAGAGGAGTTTATCCACAAACGATGTTTAGATTGATTACTAAAGGAGTTTAGTAGTTCAATTAAACACTCAATCAATTGATAGCTCAATATCATAGTGTTCAAGGTGTTGGACCGATTGATTAGAGTATCGGATTGATTGAAACTACAATTGATTGATTCTGCACAGTCTGCACTCCCAACTGATCGGCTCATGTGATGAACCGATCGGCTCAGCTTGGTGAACCAATCGGATCATGTGATGAACCGATCGGTTCAGGACAGGCTGAATTGACAGGTTCAAGGGTTGAACCGATCGGCTCAACTGGTCCAAACGAGCAACTTGGGAAAGTCATATTGGTGAGAAATTTCCTTTCATTTCACTTGTCCAATTTGATTGGAACAAGGATTGGTATTTGGATCAATTCGAAACAAAAGAGGAAAAGTCAATTGGGAACTGATCAGGACCACGAACTGATCAACTCATGCTCGAACCGATCGGCTCAGGTGTCCCAACCGATCGGTTCAGGTGTGAACCGATCGGCTCAGGTCCCCAACCGACCGGTTCGTGCATGAAACGATCGGTTCAGGTGGCGCAGTTGGTTCTTTTTGTGGAAAAATCTTGAACCCTTCTAATCCTGCTTTAATCTCGCATTGCCCGGGGTAGAGAACCATGTCCCATGACCCTCCTATATATATAGGGGTACTGGGGTCTTCTCATGAACAACAACTTAGTACACCAGTTGCTCTACAAAGTTGTCATTCTCTCTAGTTGTGGTAACTGAGAGAGCCCGAGAAAGTGCTACCCGATAAGGGAGGCACAGTAAGGGAAAGACAACTACAGAAAAGTGACTGGTTGCAGGAGAGTATGTTGGTGACTAATACGCCGACAGGAGGGTATGACTCCTTCTGATTCCTTGTGGGACAAGGAGATCGGAGTTCCAGGTGGTCCGTGTGGACTACTTCAGAGGCAAGAGACTTCTTCTTCTCAGAGGATAGTTGTCAATCTCGATAGTCTTGGTGAGACCAGGAGCTACACAGATAGCGTCCAAGACCGGAGGTGAAGACTGTGCAAGCCGCGAGGTAATGTCGCCAAGCAAGCCTCGGGACAAGGTATGACTCTACAAACCATCCTTCCTACTATATAGACGTTGACGTGATTCCTTCATTCTGGGTTTGGGAGAAATTTTTGTTTCCGCTGCCTTCTCTGTCTCCCATAAAACCCAACAATATCAATTATAACAGCAGTAAGCTTTAAAGAGACTAATCATTCACAAACATAAATATGGAATAATGCTCTCGTCATCTACAATAGTGAATGAATATATGAACATGCTTGATTAACAACAAAGAAAACTAATAATCCAGAAACATACAAATATAATTGAATAACTACACACACTTGGTTAACCTCTCATTCATCTTATTATGCATCAGTTGTAATATACAAATATCTAAACATTTTTCTCCTTATTCTCATTGTAATCTTTCATTAACTTTGGCTTGACCTCACTACTGAACTAACTACTACTATGTTGGCCAACTAAACATAACCGACTGATCTGACTATTGTACTCTTTATCTGAACTTAATTGAACTCAATTAACTTTTCTTTTACTTTGCCTCTGAACTCACTTGGATTGTACCATCCAAGCGAAAGCCACTACTGCATGACTTACCATATAAGTCTTAAGGTAAACCCAGGACCTTAAGACTTATATAGCTACCTTGGTCTATAGAAAGGTTGTCATGTCTGCTCTAACGACAGCTAAACAACGTTCGTAAATTGTAGCCCCTTGTCTTTGGTACTAAGTAGGGATGCCTCTAGGCTAAAAAGCCTCTATCTCACGTAATGCAATCCCTCAAGGGTTGAAACGTAATACAGAGTAGCTTCCAAAAGGAGTAGGTCCACGAGCACTATATACTTTGACTAGTGGGTACCACTGGATCTCTAGTCATTATTGGATACCCCTACTACTGAAATAGTACCACCATGATCTCTAGCTATTGTTGGGTACTATGCTACTCAACTGAAGTACCACCGATATCCAATCAGTTGATGTTAGATACTCAGTTCCGAGCAACTTCTTCCTATATTTGATAGTGCATATTCTGTTTCACCCATCCCAGTACAGACGTCTAGGGAGTGTTCTATGGTGTTCAAGGCTTCTACTATTACTATTGTAATTTTACTGACTACTTGAGCTATTGGATTGACTTCACTGATGATTTTAGTTGAATGCATAACATATTGGTTCCCCTTATCTTAGGGTTTCTCATTTCTTAGATGCTTAACATATTGATTACCCTTCTCTCAGGGCTTCTAATTTCTCATACACGTACAATAATTCCCATATGTTCAAACAGATATCATGTCTAATGATATAAATATTTACATCCAACATTTCTCGTATTCATGCATGGCATCAACGACATCCCTATCTAGGGAAATGCCTTTTCTATTTTCTTAAATTACCATAACAACTTATGTATTTCGTGTCAATTAACTTATCTAGAGATTTTTGCATCACAAATCAAAATGTGATGCATATAAAATGATATTCAGCTAGAAACGCAAATTATCACATAACTCATTTCAATTAGTAATGCATATGAAACCTTGGTAAGAATTTGACTAGGGTTTACAATATATTCATTAAAATATCATGCATGAAGAATAACATTAAATAAATGAAATTATAACAATAAAAGAATCACATCCGTTGAATTCATGAATCTATTTGTAAACTTCCAACTTTCCATTTATTAAGGGTTTCACCCTCTTTACAGATATATCAAGAAATATTGATATCATCAAATAAAATACAAGATATTATTTGACATATGTACTAAACATTCAGATAAAACAATCATTTGTAACCAAGGAGATTCAACTAGACAAACTTCCTTATTCAATTATACAACAATTTTAGTCATAGTTGAAAACCCTAGATTTCGTTATTTTCTAATAACTCTGCAATTACTTTAGGAATTTTTATTTAGATAATTTATATGCATTTGTATCATCATTTATCAACTAGAATCCATCACAATAGATAAATAATCTATTTCATATCATCTTGCATAAGCTAGGTCAAAAGGGCAGCTAAGGGTTTGTAGTCACATACAAAATAAGTAAAGATTATTGATCATTTAACTCATTTTTCTGCAATCTACTGTTTAAAGAAAATGCCGACTCACCCTAATGTGTGAAAACACCTTTAAAACACATACCATCTCTCAAAATCTCAAACTCATATCAAAATCCTAGCAAATCATCGAATTCTTCTTCCTTTCAACTCGAAAACCCTAGAAATGGAGGATTATGAAGAAAGAGCGAGAAAAGGGAAAGATTTGATACCATTTCGAATCAAATCAGAGGAGGAATATAATCTTGACATGTGAGAGAATATTCACCATGAAAGGCTATGCAAAGAAGCTAAACTTTCTTGATTTCATCATATCTCAGATAGAGAAACCCTAGATCAGCAATTCCACCACTTTCTTTTCTCAAACCCTAACTCTCCCTCTCACTCTAGGATTTCATTTATCTAGAATGGATCACAAAATATGAGATCTCCTTGTGTTCTAGATTGCATATATATATATCAATTTAGGTTCTTGGGTAATTTACACATTAACCCCTCACTATACGTTTTCTTATTTCAATAGATTTTTTTGTTATAAAAAAGTTACTGTAATTCATTTATTCAATGGTCAAACATACTCTGTCAACATTATAAATTTCATATCATTTCTAATTTCATATCATTTATCCTTGATGTCTTAAATGTAATTTCATAGCACCATTATAAATTTCATATCATTTGTAATTACAAATAAATAACTACAAATCAAATACTACAATATTAAACAACACTCTGTCAGCATTTTGGTCGAAGTATAGTTCGATCGATAACCACATTCAAAGAACGTTCAAATATTTTGAAGTTTTTCTCCAACATGAATGATGGAGTTATCCATGTCGTATCAAAAATTCAATTAAATAAAAAATTCATAGAAAATATGAAAAATCATTTACCACACTGCTATCTTGATCAAATTCCATATACATGTACTATCAAAACCCTAATTTTGCTGATTAGGGTTTACATTTCTCAAACACTAATTCTTCAAATTAAAATCATAACTGGACTTTCTTCTTAGGTTTGAAACATCACAATTGAGCTACTATCATTAATTAACTCTAAACGATGTTCAATCTAATCAAGTATGTAATAATTTAGGTAAACCCTAGTTTACCAATTAAGCACAAATGTGGTAATAACAATTCTCACCTCCTTAAAAATTTTCATCCCCGAAACATAAATACACAAAAAAAAGTATATTCAAAGTTTCTTTTGAACTTCTAAAATCTTATGTGTCACTATACTCTTGTATTTCATATTTGAATGTTATTTTCAACATTGAGTCATTTGTTTTTCTTCTAATTACAACGTATTTTAAACAAGACTACTCAATGATAGATAAAGATTTTTTTGTCACAATCAGTAATAGGAAAGAGATAGATAAACAACCATTTTTTTATGACATACCCTATTGAGATGTTACATTGGTACCGATAATCTGTTCCCACTATCTTAATTCATACACATCAATATGCACTTATTTTTCTACATTGCATTAGAGTTATAAAAGACAATTCACCTTTCTATTTTGAATTTCACTATTTTTCCACTCTAATAGAAAAGCACTCATAAAATGAAAGACTAGAAGTAAGAATAATTGTATAAAATGGAGTCAAACTGCTGATATGAATGATTTAAACCATAAAACTCATTCTAATTTAGTATATTTCTTGCACATGTACAATTAAAGTCATATGTAAAACAAAATTTCATCCCTTGATATGCCTTCAACAAACTATACTTCTTTAAAACAAATTCACATATTGTTGAAAGCCATTTATTTTCTCTGATTTCTCTTCTTATGCATTACAACTTCTTCTTACTTATCCTTCTCATTTTGATCATCTAGAAAAAACATCCCTAACATTGAAACATTCATGGTAAGAATAGATTATTCATCATTCTTGTTATCACTACAAAAAAATTATTTTATATTACACTTTGCTCATGTTGCACTTCTCCTTTTGTTCAAATCAAACTTCTTATATTTCAAATCTATTTCTTCTCCTTCATTCATACACATTTCCATATTGTTTATCTATCTTTAACATTTGCAACCAATAAAACCACAAATACTATAACTGCTATATTCTACTCATATTGATGATCTTAGGATTTTAATTTGTAGAGATGTTCGTTCTTAAGGTCAAATAACTTATTACATCCCTTTAAATATTACAACCCTAAACTATCTAAGGTTTAATCCTTATAAAAAAACATGATGTTATTGTGACATGATTTTACTCCCTTATTTTGATATGCAAACCTTATCTCTCTTAAGGTTTACCAAAATCTTCCTTGTCTTTACCACTTGAATTTTCTTTCGCTTACTTGAACATTTTGATAGATTACTTTCTTGATCTACCTTTCTAGGGTTTCATCATCATATTGTGGGTCATTAGCATATTATGTAGACGTGTCTCTCATGACAGTTGTGTATCATTTATGATTTATTTCCTTATCATTTCATCCCATGTCACACTCACTAAGTAGGATAGAGAAGAGAAGTTGATTTTGAGGCATAGAATTATAATCTTCAAGTATTCATTTCACACAATTCTCGTATTAATCATTATCAAGAAGATAGACTATTTTGCATTTCCACACATATCATAACATCTCTCTTTCCTCATCTATTTTACTCCCTCATGTTTTAGCCCCATCTTTATTTTCTATAATCGGCTACCTATTTTCTACTCTTCCATATTATTTACTTTTACTTACCTCTCATGGTTCTCACTCTTGTGTATGATTCCATATTCGATGCCATATAAACTTTCTAATCATCCTTCTACTTTTATCTAGTTGAAATTCCAATTCAATATCCTCCCTACGAGCTTCATCTTATGCATAATACATTACATGTCCGTCATTTCGAATCAAACGTCTCATGCAGGGGTCAACCATATCTTCCTTTTAGATCAAGCTTTTATGTTTTGAATACAATTTACCTTTATGTGAGTTGTTCATTTATTTGGTTGCACCTTTGTTCTTCTTTTAAGTTTAGTTCCATTTCATCACTAGGAACCTATTGAACACACTTGATGTCAACTAGGTTGCTACTAATTAGAGACATTGAATCAAAAGATAGTAAGGATGAATACTTTAAACTTTATGATAAACATACACATTCCATGCCCCTCGTTGTATCATGTAACCCTTCTTTCTAAATCAAACTCATCATTTCCATCACTTCTTTTTTATTTCATCTTAGTTTCTTATCCTAGTCCTATAATTTACATGTTTATCTAGTTCTCTTCACTTTCATTCTTCTGAATATCATTTCTACGTACTTATTGCATACTTAACTCTTTTCTCCTTTTTTTCCTTTTTTTGTAGAGTACATAAGTACATTTTCATCAATTATATGATCCATTCATTCTAATTGATTCTTTCTATCTTGGCATTCCATGTAGTTTTCTCTTATCTTTCCTTGATTTCAGATTGGATAAAGAGCCACAATTAGTTATATAGTTTAGTTCACTTTATCCATCCTTTCTTCTTCATTTTCTATGTTACATACTAATGTATGTCTTATATCTATATCCCTCTTCCTTCATTCCCAACTTAGGGTATCTTATTTGAGGCCCCAAAGTTGGATCTATGATATCAATTCCAACTTATTCTTAACTATTCTAATCTTTCCCTTATATTTCAACATATTAGTGTATGTACATTCTCACTATGATGTGGGTCTAATTTATCCAGAGTCTACTCTTATTATATTATCAATAGGAGTTGTTAGATCCCAGTATTGCATCCTATCAGCCGAACCAGGTTGAACCTACAGTCCTAAAGCTAAGAGCTACTCTGGATTAACTGGCTTATATATATCTCAAACATATAAAAAGAATATCCACACAGGGTAAACTCATTTAAAGATAATTTTTGGTCTAATTGATACAAAGAATGTAAAGAATAATTGAATTAACTTCATAATGTACAAGAATCTTAAAAGAACTACATATATTTCTAAGAATTGAATATTCAAATTAAAATATATAAGAGCATTTCCATTGATGTCCAATCAAAGAAACAATATAAAACAAGAGTTACATCACATTCAATTCTTATGCTCAATTCATTCATTTCTTTTCAGTCTTCTAATCATAATATTTCTAGGGTTTCTCTCTAGCCCATCCTTCCTCTACATACCTAGCCAGGGCATCCTGAGAAGAATAGACAGAGTAGCTTGATACTGGTCTATCTAAGTAATCAGATATCGAGCCAGGGTATCTAAATACTTAGACCTCCCAGATCTATAGACGCATCACCTCCTAACTACCACACTAATAAGTCTAACATTCTATCCTAATGGTCCCTGACAACTCAGCCTAAGCTCTGATACCAAGTTGTTACACCCACATTACCTAAGCTCTCATACCATGTTGTTACACACACATCCCACAATTACCACTAATCATGAGATTAAGGCATAAGTTTGATGATTATACTTAATACAAAGTTCACTCCCAACTTTTTTTTCCTTTATTTCAAACTCTTTGTTTCCCGCATTCAATCACATAAACAAAATTTACAAAGGAGTTAAACTTGTATTACTCAAATATGATCTCAACATTAATGATACACATCCAGACATTCATTTTGTTCGTCACACTTTCATGTACATACAACATGATAACTAGATATATACTCTATTAATAAGGAAACAAAGATACAAATCATCATTTAGAACTCTCTCTCAACTCTATACAAGGACCTAGAGTGACAGGGACCGACTGAACTTAACTAATCTCAAAATTAACTCATGTGTCAGAACTACACTGATGCAATGACATCTTCAGTCCACAAGTTATCCCTAATAAGTGTGAGTAGAGGGGTGAGCCTACTCGCTCAGTGAATGAGTACTTTAAAGAAATAGTCCAAAGCACTTATATAATTATAGATATATTGTTTAGCAACTGATATTAATTATAACAACAATAAGCTTTAAAGAGACTAATCAGTCACAAACATAAATATGGAAGAATACTCTAGACATCTACAAGAGTGAATCAATATATGAACATGCTTGATTAACCACAAAGAAAACTAATAATCCAGAAACATATAACGAATAATTGAATAACTATACACACTTGGTTAACCTCTCATTCATCTTATTATGCATCAGTAGTAATATACAAATATCTAAACATTTTTTCATTATTCTCTTTGTAATGTTTCATTAACTTTGACTTGACCTGACTATTGAACTGACTACTACTATGTTGTCCAACTAAACATAACTGACTAATCTAACTATTGTACTCTTTCTTTGAACTCAATTGAACTCAATTAACTATTCTTTTACTTTGCCCCTGAATTCACTTGGATTGTACCATCTAAGAAAAAGCCACTACCGCATTACTTACCGTACAAGTCTTAAGGTAAACCCAGGACCTTAAGACTGCTATAAATACCTCAGTCTACAGCTATGTTTCCATGTCTGGCCTAACGATGGCTAAATAACATCTGCAAATTGTGTCCCCTTGAGTTGGGTATTCAGGAGGGGTGCCTCTAGGCTAAAAAGCCTCTATCTCACGGAATGTAGTTCCTCAAGGGCTCAAACGCAATACGGAGTAACTTCTAGAAGGAGTAGGTCCACAAGGGTTGTATACTTCAACTGGTGGGTACCCCTGGATTTCTAATTATTCTTGGATACCCCTACTACTGAAATAGTACCACATGATCTCTAGTTATTATTGGGTACTATGCTACTCAACTAATATACCATCGATATCTAATTAGTTGATGTTAGATACTCAGTTTCGGGCTACTTCTTCCTATATTTGATGGTCCATAGTTTGTTTCACCCATCTCTGTACAGACCTCCAGGGAGGGTTCTATGGTGTTCAGGGCATCTACTATTACTATTGTAATTTTACCGAATACTTGAGCTATTGAACTAAATTCACTGATGATACTTAGTTGAATGCATAACATATTGGTTACCCTTATCTTAGGGTTTCTTATTTCTTAGATTCTTTCATATTGATTGCCCTTATCTCAGGGTTTCTCATTTCTCATTAACATAGAAGTTTTCTCATATGTTCAAATAGATATCATGTCTAACGATATAAACATTTACATTCAACATTTCTTGTATTGATGCATGGCATCAACGACATCCCTATCTAGGGAAATTCCTTTTCTATTTTCTTAAATTACCATAACAACTTATGCATTTCATGTCAATTAACTCCTTTAGAGATTTTTGCCTCACAAATCAAAATGTGTGTATATATAAAATGATATTCAACTAGAAACTCGAATAGTCACACAACTCATTTCAATCAATCATACATATGAAACCCTGGTAAGAATTTAACTAGGATATACAAGATATTCATGCAAATATCATGCATCAAGAATAACCTTAAATAAATGAATTTATAACAATAAAACAATCACATTAGTTGAATTCATGAATCTATTCATAAACTTCCAACTTTCGATTCATTTAGGGTTTCACCCTATTTACGGATATTTCAAGCAAACATTGATATAATTAAATTAAATACAAGATATTATCTAACATATGTGTACTACACATTCAGATAAAACAATCATTTGTAACCAAGGAGATTCAACTAGACAAACTTCTTTATTCAATTATACAACAATTTTAGTCATAGCCCAAAACCCTAGATTCCGCTAGTTCATATAAACATTTTAGTCATTTACTTTAGGGATTCTCATTTAGATCATTTATATGCATTTTTAGCATGATTTATCAATTGGAATCCATCACAAGAGAGAAATAATCTATTTCATATCATCTTGCAGAACCTAGGTCAAAAGGGAAGTTTAGGGTTTGTAGTCGCATACAAAACAAGTAAAGATTATTCTTCATTTAACTCATTTTGGTGCAGTATACTATTTACAGAAAGTACACACTCATCCTAAGGTGTGAAAACGCCTTTAAAACACATCCTATCTCTAAAAATCTCAAACTCATATCACAATCCTAGCAAATCACTCGATTCTTCTTCCTTTCAACTCGAAAAACCTAGAAATGGAGGATTATGAAGAAAGAGTGAGAAAAGGGGAAGATTTCATATCATTTCAAATTAAATCAGAGGAGGGATGGAATCTTGACATGTGAGAGAAGATTCACCATGAAAGGCTATTCAAATAAGCTAAACTTACTTGATTTCATCAGATCTTAGATAGAGAAACTGTAGATTACCAATTCCACCACTTTCTTCTCTCAAACCCTAACTCTCCCTCTCTCTCTAGGATTTTGTTTCTCTAGAATGGATCGAGCAATATGAGAGATCCTTGGGTTCAAAATTTCTCATATAGAGCAACTTAGATTCTTGGGTAATTTACACATTAACCCCTCACTATACTTTTTCTTATTTCAGCAGATTTTTTAGTTATAAAAAAGTTACTATAATTCTTTTATTTCAGAGGTCAACCATCCTAAAAAAATGATGAAAATTTATCATAATGTATTAAATTTAATTTCATGGCTCCAATATAAATTTCAAATCATTCAGAATTACAAATAAATAACTAAAAATCAAACAATACACTACTAAATAGAAATTTGTCATCATTTTGGTCAAAGTATAGTTCCATCGAGAACCACATTCAAAGAACATCCAAATATTATGAAATATTTATCCAACATGCATAATTGAGTTATCCATATCATAACCAAAATTATTTTAAATACATAATTCTTAGAAAATATGAAAAATTATTTACCACACTGCTATCATGATCAAATTCCATATTCATGTACTATCAAAACTCTATTTTATTCGATTGGAGTTTACATTTCTCAAACCCTAATTCTTCAAACTAAAATCATAATTAGAGTTTCTTATTAGGATTGAAAAATCACAAATGATCTATTATCATTAATCACGTCTAAATGATGTTCAATATATTCAAGCATGTAATCATTCAGGTAATCACTAGTTTACCAATTAAGCACAAATGCGGGCATAACAACTAGCCACATATGAGGTTGTGTCTTGCTTCATTCCTATCCACTAGAAGAACTATTGTAGGTCTTTGAATGTCTTAGTGGTACCTAGGTGTACAGTATACTTTGATTAATGAACTTCTTGTGGGATGTGAGACTTCAAAGGTGAATCCTCAAGAACCCAGATGTGATGCTTATATCAGATTCCACCACACACATTCTCCGAGAGGTGTGTTTGAGCCTTTACCATCAAACTGTTCACCTTCTCTAGCTCTAGGCTGACTAACTGGACTGTTACAAACATGGTCAAAATATTTGGCATGCTTTAGATATTAGACATATAGATTCTATGCGCTGAAGGTCGTAGGGTCCATCTAGCAAAGTCTCCCAATGTCTTCCACTGGGTGACCAAACTAGCCACACAACTGAGACATTTTTGATTGAGGGCATAGGATACCACATTAGCCTTACCAGCATGGTTGGCTATGGTGAAATTGAAATCCTTCAGGTATTCCATCAAACGTTGTTGTCATAAGTTTAGATCATTCTGAGTCAACAAGTACTTCAGGATCTTATGGTCGGGTGAAGATGTTAAACATATCCCCATACAAATAATGTCTCCAAATATTCAAGGAGTAGAAAATTTCAACAAGTTCCAGATCGTAAGTCAAATTATTCAACTCATTGGGCTTGAGTTGTTTGGAAGCAATGGTGACCACATGCTTTTTTTGGTCTAATACACATCCTAAGCCCATCTTTGATGCGTCAGTGAAGATGATGAAACTATTATTACCTGAGGGTAATGTCAAAACAGGAGCTGAGGTAATCTTTTTTTTCAACTCCTAGAATCATGCTTTGCATAGGTTGGACCAAACAAACATCTCATCCTTTAGAGTGAGCTTGGTGAGGGGTAAAGATGTTTTTGACAAATCCTTGGTGAATGCTCGATAGTACCCGACCAATCCTAAGAAACTACAAATCTCAAATGGGTTTTTTGGTGTTGGCCATTCTCAAATGGCTTTTACTTTTGAATGGTTCACCTATATGCTTCCTCCATATATAATGTGCCCGAGAAACATAACTCGATTTATCCAAAACTCACATTTCAAGAATTTCCCGAAGAACTTCTTCTATCTCATGACATCAATGACCTTAGATAGGTGTTCACGATGTTGTTCTAAGTCATCAGAGTTGACCAAGATGTCATATGTGAACACTATTACAAAGTTATCAATGAAGGGAGGGAACACACTATTCATGAGGTTCATGAACACACTTGAGCATTGAACAACCCAAAAGGGATAACCAAAAACTTGTAGTGGCCATAGCATGTTCAGAAGTCAGTTTTCGGGATGTCTTCCTTTTTAACTCAAACTGATGGTAGCCCGATCTCAGGTCAATCTTTGAGAAAACTCATGTGGTTTTAAGCTGGTCAAACATGTCATCTATGTGGGGTAGGGGATACTTTTTCTTAATGGTAGCCTGATTTATCATTTTGTAGACTATGTACATGTAGAGTCATACATCCTTCTTTTTCACAAAGAGGACTAGTGCACCACACAGGGATGTGTTGGGTCGGATGAAGCCTTTTTCTAGGAGTTCCTGCAATTGCTTCTTTAACTCAAGAAACTCCATGAGAGCCATCATGTAAGGTGCCTTGGAAATCAGATTCGTATCGGGATCTAGCTCTATTGAGAAATGCACTTCTCTCTCCAGAAGTATGCTTCGAAAATCATATTGGATCACATCCACATAATTCCTAACTACCTCTATTTATTCCTAGGGCCACACCTTAGGATGTGTCTTAGTAACTACAGCTAGGAATTCTAGACAAGCTTTAGCTACCATTCATTCCACTTTAATAGATGACACTAATAGGATGGTGGCGGCATCTTTCCTACCTCTAATGGTAAAGGGTGGATGGCATGGCTTCTCTATCCTTATTTTCCTTTTCCTATTGTGTGTTTTTGCATTATATTTATAAAGGAAAACCATCCTATAATGACATTGAAATCATTCATATTGGGTAGTAAAAGTAAGCAGGGAGTTCATGATTCATACATTTCACCGAAATGACCGATGTTTTAAGGAAGGATGAGAAGATGAGACCGCTAGGTATAGTGACTTCCAACACATACCCTAAGTCCTTGCAATCCAAACATGGCATAGTTGTGAGATTTTAAAAAATGTAAGTATTGGTAGATTCAGAGTTGAATAAATCTTTAACGGTAAGTCCCATAATATGAAGTAGTGCAACATCATTTTTCTAACAGTCAAAACTATTAAGCATTTCATGATAAAGGATAGAAAATGGAGTTCTATGAGCGGTTACCTTCTATGAGTTGGTTGGCATTTTCCTGAGATTCCTCATTATAAAAGGTGAAGACTCAGGCCTGTCAATGTTCCACTATAGCTGGGGCTACAACTAGTTGTGCTGCAGCTACTGGTTGGGTTTCCATTGGGCCCAGACCTGGAGAGCAAGGGAGAGGATAGTTGTCTATGAGGTGTCCCTCTTATTGACAGTGAAAAAACACTCCCTTATCATAGAGACATTTTCCAGGGTGTAACTTCCCACATTTGCATGCCAGGGTGTGACTTCCCACATTTGTAGCATCTTGGGGTCCTCCATGTTGTCAGTTCTCATGATGAGGCTTTCCCTTTCCTCCATTTTTACCCTTGTCATTCTTACAACCATGTGCCTTTCTATTATCATTTATTGGGGCAGAATTGCCCTCAATGAAACCCAGATATCCTTATGGCATGTTCTTAGCAGGCATGATGGTCCTTTCCATATCTAAGGTGAAGTTGAGGGCCTCTATAAAGAACTAGGGTTTACTAGCCATCACATGAGGTTTTAGCTGGGGGTGAAGGATCTCAACAAAGTGATCAACTCGTTGTTCCTTGGTCAACATGTAGGAGAAGCTCTCTATGAGTTAGAATTTTTAGCATAATCCTCTACTAACGTGTTGCCTTGATAAAGGAGTATGAACTGCTTCTCCATTTCCTTCTTGGTAGAGCTAGGGATAAACCTTACAGAGAAGATTGTGTCGAAAGCTACCTAGGGCATCAGCTCCTCAGTCAAATCATAGTCGGTAATATAGTTTTCCTACCATATTTGTTCTTCTTCTTCAAGAAGGTGAGAGACAAAGAGGACCTTCTTGTTGGGTTGAACCTCCAATATGCAGAATCCATTCTCGACATCTAGAAGTCAGTCATCCTCTTTGTAATGACTTTCTTCCTATCCTCACCGCTAAACTTGTCTATGTTTAGCTTGATGATGTCAAAGATGGTGGCTTAGAGGTGAGGGCGGACAGATAGGGGTTCACCAGTCTCATCTTTGGTAATGAATCTAAGGACCATGTCACTAATGGCCTTAGTGAGCTTCTTGTTTGATCTAGGGCTCTATAGGTGGGTGAATAGAGCTACAAAATTCTCTCAAGATAAGTTAGACCTTCAAATTATATAATCAAAACCAATATCTTAAAAGCATTTGATTACCTAACTAAGCAAGCATAGCAAGGATGAGAGAAATTGAAACATGCACTTAGACAAGGTGGTTTAGAGTGGTTCCACTCTCTGAACTAGGAGAGAGTCAATCCACTACCTAGAGAGGTCAACTTCTAGGACTTTGCAATCATTGTATATTTATATTCATTCATAAGAGATACAAGGAGACCACCATACATCCAAGACTTACCACTTCAAGACAAGAGTCTTCCACCTACACAAGGACTTACCCACTTGATCAAGATGTATTCAGCCTTCAACAAGGACTTACCCAAACTTGCATCAAGTCTTTGGTCTTGAAGGAACTTTCCCACTCTGCTTGAATCTTGGCCTTCCCTTCTCCTTCACCTGGAGAAGATCTTCACCTCTTTTTCAACCTTGAAGAAAAATAGCGACAACTTCACCTTCACTGGGGAGTAGCTTGCTTCAACCTTTTCTTATTTGAGAAAGGGGGTAGGGAAGATGGAATGGAATGAGATCTTTACAAGAACATGAAGGTATCTCTCTTACAAATGGCCTAAATTACTCATAATCATGAAATTCTATGTAAATGAGAGAGACAAAGGGGCTCTATGAGTTGCAACACACTCAACTATAGAAGGGATTTAGAATAGCATGAATGGGGAAACTTGGAATGAACTCCAAGGGGTCCAATTTATACTTCGGAGTGTTCCCTTGAGTGTTGGATCACTTAATGGGAGAAATATAGCTCTTTTCCAAGTAACAATGTATCTATTCTAACTCAAAACAACTCACCAACGGTTACAATCACTTTTTCTATGTTTTTCGTACAGTACATTTGATCGAGTTTCAATAAAGGTAACTCCACCGATCTACTAAGTGACAAAGACAATTTTCAAACTATTGGTCGAGTTTGTTCTAGAAAACTCAACCAATGAATCAAAATTAGTTTTTCTTAGTTGATCGGTTAGTCGAGTTTTGTGATTGTGCAACTCAATCGATTGGTCTCTTCAGAAAATCAATCACTAGATCGGTCGAGTTTCCAACTCGACCGATAAACATCCTATGAAAATTTTTCTAAATTGGCATTTAAGTGATCAAACATTGGAATTAACTCTACTTGATTTATTTCATCTTAGTTACAAGTCATATCATCAACACAAGTGATTACAAAAATCATCTAAGGTCATTTGGAGTGATCAAATTGCACATTTGCATTGCTTTTGACTTGAACTTAAACAAGCTAGGGCTTATGTAATTTGATCATTTTCATGTACCTAAAGCCTGAAATCAATCTTGCACAAACATATTAGATACACATGAATGGAATGGTAAAGTCATTATCAAAATATGGGAAATGTATAACTCTTAAGTCAACACTTCTTCTGTAGTTTTATCCAAAGCACTTCTAGGGACTAGATCACCACCTGTCTGACTGTAGGTCTAGAGCCAGCAGCATGTTTGGGGTTATCCTTGGGCTTGGGTTCATCTTCTAACATAGGTTTACCCTTGTACCATCTTCTGGGTTCAGGATTTCAAAGGGAACATCCTTAGGTTCAAAACCCTCCTCAACAGAGTCCTCCTCTAGCCACTTCCACTTCTTGGTAGACTCACCTTCCAAGGACCTCCTCCTCTTCTCAAGGACATCCTCTTCTTGTAGGAGATCTTACCCTCTAGGTGGTCCCAGGGTTGTCATCAACGATAGCAGCGGTCCTGGTGTGGGCCATGTTGTTGCACAAAAATTAATTAATCTCAGTTTTATGTTTAGGGTATTGAAAGAATTCTAAATATATGTCCATGATATTTTAATTATATGCATTAATTTAATTCGGTAGAGGATGCAACAACCCTAATACTCATAACCTTAATTATCATAAGTGTCAAAGAAACAATTATCGGGTCCCTACAGTTTTGTGGGGGAAGCAAGGGGTAGAGAGGAGACAAATCACAAGATTCAAAGAAAATCTAGAGGTATTTTACTTCAGGCAAAACTTCTAGCTCTGGCCTAGAAGGATGCACAGTGGCTCTAGATTCCTTGTAAGAAGACTAGCGGTGCAGAGGAAAGTTTTTTTGGTCCTCAGGTTGTGATCCCTTCTAGACACCATTCCCTTTAGAAAATTCCCTAATAATTCTTCTATAAAATTCTTTAAAAATTAATAATTATTAAAGATTAAATGGTAAACCTGGGCTCTGATAGAAAATGTGATGACCCCATTCCCCTGTTATTCCCAATTAAGGATAACCGAGAGGGAAAGGGCCATTATCATATTTACAAGACCAAGGATTACAATTAACCAAAAATTATTATAAATTTCATTGTATGGAAAACAGTTTGATAAGAATATGAAGATAAATTCTCCTCTAGGGAGTTACATGGAAATGGAAAACTAAAGTTTGCAACATGAAATAAATCTAACTATCTATAATACTCCAATAGACTTTAAGCATCTTTATTTTGGTGCCTTCTTCTCTGGATGTCCATGTTCTTAGATTAATTGTAGTTTAACCTAAAAAGGTCATGAAACAAAACCCAATCAGCATGTCAAAATATATTTAGCACATGGGGAAACCAAAATATTCACTTCTCAAACAACCATAACAACAAATTTTATTACATAATTGAACTTGCAAATTTCTATCATAGCTTCTCCACCATGTCCACTCAATCTCTGGGATACCCTATTTTGGAATTATGTCCCTACAGTAGACCTGGTTCACCTTCCCAAACTGGGGCTTGGTGCCATGTTGGTCTTCCCAATCTGGGGCTTGACCTCTTGTGCCCCTCCCAATCTAGGGCTTGGTACTAGGTTGGTCTTCCCAATATGGGGCATGAACTTTTCTAACCTACCAATTATGGGGCTTGGTCATATTCATCTTAATGACATTCTCTCTACTTCCTTATTCAGACTTTCATAGACAATATGTGGGGTTTGAGAAATTTATGTTTTACATAAAGCGATGCTCATAAGGAATTTATAGATTGTAGGAAGTAAATAAACAACAAATAGTTTAGTTGCAATCCACTCAGGAAATTTTGGAAAACCATAAAAGTTAATAAGGTGAGTATTCATAGGCGCACATACCTTTCTTTAGAGGTAACGTAACTTCCAAGTAAACAAGAGCAGATGCAACCAATCAAGTAATCACCCTGTAATTAATGTATAACACACAAGTAATACTATTGTGTTCACAAAATATCAATTAATACCTTCTTGGGATCTATGTTAGGGTTTTGGGTCAAATTAGGGTTGCATTAGAGTTAGGCTTCCCAAAACCTAATTATCATATTTTAATTTCATCTTAGGATATCATTATTCTGGCAACATATGAGCTTTTAACTTAGATTAGATCCAAGATGCTCTTTTTATAAAACTAACTCGTACTTTATACATTAAGACCAATTAATAAAGTTATGAACATCAAATCTATGAAATTAGGGTTTTCATAAATTAAACATTACTATTTTGTTTTTGGAAAGTCAGGAGACAAACTTATTCAACCCATCCTAACAAACAGATTACACACAGTTCCTACTAAAAATGAAAATTTGATACGACTCCTACCATACATAGAGGGAAAGGGAGTGGATGACCCACTGGGTAGAGGGGAGGATATGTGTAAACACGATCCTCCTTGTGGTTTTTAAGGTCAAAATTTGGTACGTGCATTGTTGCGCCAATGGAAGTATTTACATGAGTTTCATATATGCATCTTTGAATCCTACAAGTAGATCGGTTCTTTGGGAGCACCTGATCCAGCTTAGCCTCTCTATGAATAATCCTTGGATCACTATGGGTGATTTTATCTGCATGCTTACGCCTGATGAGAAGATTGGTAGTAGAAAATTCAATCTAAAGGAAGTAGACAATGTCACTAATACTCTTATCCAACCAGGTTTAAAAGACATTAGAAGTTCATGTTATAATTTACCTATAAAAAATGCATCCTACATGAGCGCATAGACAGAGTCGTCACTAACATTGAATGGATTTAGAATTTCCCCAACTGTATTTGTGAGAACCTACATCGTATTGGGTCAGACCACAACCCTATTGCCCTTCTAACAATGCTGGCACCTATGCCCCACCGTGTTGAGAGAGTTGTTCCCTTCATCCCTACTTGTGGTGAGTTGTCTAGGGTTTTGATTGCTCAGTGGTGGCAAGGGTAAAGAAGAAAGAGTTTCTCTTTCCTCTCTGTCATGCTCAAAGAGAAGGTGAGAGGGGGAGGACTATATTAGCGACAGAATTGGGAGCGGGATGAGAAGTCTCAGGTCACATAGAGTCTCATGAAGAATGCACTGGTCGTGTGGAGGGGTTGTATCTTTTTTTGCAACTAAGTCCTCAAGGGATGGCCAACTACTGAGTTGAAGATTTGGGGAAAGCTGCTATTGCTTCCAAAGCTGGCCAACCTAGGGATTTTTATGTTTGTAATCACATCCCAATCATAATGGAAAGGTCTTTAGATATCCATATCGATTAGAAAGAGGGAGAATCGAGCGAGGAAAGGACAAATAATGTTACTACCTTCCTATTCTATTAGAAGGTAGTAGATGGCCTTCTGGCCATTAGGGTGAACCAAGGGTCACCAGGGCATGCGCCATCTCAGAGGGCTGCCCCTATACTTTCCTTGTCTCTTTAGCAATTGCTTTATTTGATTAACTTAAGGCATCAAAAAATTCCTTTCTTACCCAAATTTGGCAAAAATTATTGTTTTGATATTTACTTTCATTGGGTGCAAGTTTAGATCAACATACACCTATTAGTTATCTTCAACATATCTTTTCTAGAATTTTCCAAACAATTCCTTATTTAATTGTCCATTGTCCATTACTTTTTACAAATTCCTTTATTATTGAATTTTCCAATCTTTCTTTAACCAATACTTATTAATGGAATATTGAGAACATTAATACACACGAAATCTCTTTTCCAAGAAGAATTTGTTGGATATATAAACTATTACATATGACAATATAATACTAATAATGAGCCTAATCAAAAGATATGGTTTTTAGTGGTTCAATTGTACGTCTACCTGCTACTCCACCTAGACAAGTGTACTAATTGTGTGAATGTATCTTTATCTACCTAGTCAAACTCCATTTAGGTGTGTGTGTACTAATCTCTTTTTTTCTTCTTGTTGTTATTATTAGAAACTTTTTATAGAAATATAAATAGTTGTTAGTCATGTATTTTACATCAGATAATTGCAAAATTCTTTTCTTAATCAGAATTGGTGATATAGACTGCTCTGGTTGCTATTTGAACATCTAGGTTCACTTGATTTGTGACAACTTTTACTAGATTGGTTTCAAAATAAACTATAAAAGCATTTTAAACATTTGAATTATCAACATACACATTCATAATTTTTATGGAGAACCTCTAAAGGACAATGACATCCTTCTCGATAGAGTAATTCTAGTACCAAATGTTTAGTAGTAAATCACATGTTAAAAGAGGTATGTACTATCAAGCAATTTGCTTCCAGTTGTTTTTTTACTTAAGCAATGACAACTAATATTTTAGAAATTGAAATTTTTGGATTTTTTTTATGGTTGTTGTCGAGATGCTCCCATTTTTTGTAATTGTAGCTGATCTTTTTTTTTCACTCACTATTTTATTTTAATGTTTTTCCAATTCAAGTTGCTTCGTTTATTTAATTTTAAAAATATTTTGTCAGTTTGCTTTTTGGTTTTTTTGTTGTTGTTGATGGATCACATTCGAGTACGTCTTCCTATTGGTCAAGTACATGTGTGTATTCCAGTAGTGTGGATGCGTGATCATTGTTCTAATCAATATGTGTACCCCAACAATTTATTTTCATGTTATTCAATTCGTTTTGTTTATGTGTTATTTTTCAGTATGTCTGTGAGTTCGGTAATGTAGTATTTTTCATAAATTTGATGAAATAATTAGTGGATAGATCAGAGGGAGTTCAACTGAACTATTTGTATTCTCATTGAGTCGCTTTATTTGTGCTCAATATGTTTATTCGTGTGCTAATTTGTCTAGTCTATTTGTATGTTAAAATAGTATGCCTGGGTGTTCATTGGTCTAAATTATATATGTGTTTATAGATTGGAGAGAGTCAGCTCACTTTTAATCAAACTGCTCTTTCTTAGTATGTTGTATATTATTTATTTTATGATAGTGTTGGAGCCCATGAAAAATAAATAGGATTTATTTTTTCCAATGATGTGCTACAGTGTTGGAGAAGTCAACTAATTGTTAATAGAATACACTTTCAAGTACTTTACTAACTTAGTTATGTGCTCATTATTCCAGCATGCATATATGCTTATAGGTTGGAGGGAGTCAACTAGTTGTTAACCAAGCTTCCTTCTATTAGTGGATTGTATATAAACTATTACATATGACAATATGATACTATAATGAGTCTGATAAAAAAACTATTTTTTTGCAAAGGTTCAATTGTATGTCTATCTACTACTCCATCTAGACAAGTGTGATATTCATGTGAAATTGTTTTAGTCCACCTAATTAACTCCAGTTACATGTATTTGTACTTCTTTTCATGCAGTTATTACTAGAAACGTTTTATAAAAATAATACTTGTTTTTATTCACGTAGTTTACTTTAGATGAATTTAAAATTTGTTTCTTTAACAAAGTGGTGATATATGCTATTTTTTGGTTCTATTTGAACATCTAGGTTGTAATATTTATTCTAGATTGGTTACAAAATAAACTATAGAAGAATATAAACATTTGAATTATCGACATAAAAAAATCATTTTTTTATGGTAGAGCCTCTACCAAATAATGACAGCCATCCCAATGGAGTAATTCTGGTAATTACTCTGGTACCAGAATTTTAGTAGTAAATTACCACAAGTCAAAAGAGGTATACTATTCAAGAATCTTTGTTCCAATTCTTTTTTTTCAAAAGAAATGACGATTGATATTTTAAAAATTGGATGTTTTGGATTTTTTTCTTTTAAAAGATCGATGAAAATGTTTCATGTTGGCTTAAAGAGCAACTATAATACTTTTAACTCAAATCAATTATTGGGAATAATGTTTGCATGAGATCCCAATGAGAAACTCAAATCCAGATTACATGCTTAGTACGTGTTCTCTTCCAGTCTTAGATAAAAGAAAAAACTCATTAAGATAAAAGGTTATGAATACATCCATGTTTTCTAGTTGTGGTAGTTCATTGCGGAAAGCAGTTCTCCATAGACGTGAGTATTCAGATAATTCGGTCAGTTACGGTTAATTTAGTTCGGTTAAATGTTTAATTTATGGTTTAAGATTATAACTGTTAACCTAGCCAAATTAGTTTCGGTTAGTTCGGTTATGGTTTATTTCGTCGATTAATTTGGTTAACCAACAAGACTCTTATAATAATATTGTATGAAAATAATTATAAATTTTGAAAAATTATTATATTATAGTAATATTACATGTCAATATAGTGATATATAGTTCATTAAAGCTTGATTAGTTTATAAATGAGATGGTTTCTTGAAATAAAAGTAAAATTATATAGGTATATATATGAGCAAGATATTTCTTTTTTTTTAAATAGTGACCATTTGGTTTATTCGATTAACCAAAAACAAAATATTTTTAAATGGAAAATTAACCATTTTACCAATTAACCAAATTGTCTAAAAAATAATCATTTGGAGTTAACCATTCGGTTAATCGGTTATTAATCAAATTCTGCTCACCCCTAACCCATTTTCCTACATCCAGATCATTATTTCAAAAAAATATGTATAAAACTTCAAGCTCAAACGAGTTTGGGAACTGAGAAGTGTGAGGACAAGCATTACGGAAGCTATCAACTTCCTTCTTAGCGTAAGAAGATATAAGCAAATCATCTAAGAAAAAGGACACCACTCAAAATCATGTTATTCTACTCTAATGTACAAAACTATTCATTTTTGGTCCTGCAAAATCGTTTTCATCAACCTAACACTATATTAACTTAGAAAAAATATAATAAAATAGCAGGAAGTCGCACAATATGTTGCATCACAACCATTTATGAATGGTAAAATCAATCTTCTGAAATGCCAAATCTATAGAATTGGGATCGTCATATTACTATGTATAATATTTTGGACCCTTAAGAGAAGCTCTACAACATCTATTGGTAAGAATCCAAAAATAGCAAATTCGAAAGGAATAAAATGAAATAGATTATTGATATAAGGTTTCTTATTCTTCACTACATTGGTCGTTGGGTAGAATATCATACAGTAAATATCTACGTTTTTAAGCCCACTAATGGGGAGACACTTGTTAAATCCTACATGCATGTTTTCTTCCATTCCAACTAAAAATCTAGACATGTCTTGGTCGAAGTGTCAATCTTACCTCCATTGGATCGCTCACGAAATTCACATGTGCCTCTTTTTTAGTAGCAGCACCCCCATATAAAAAAATGTCATGGAGAACATCCCTAATGAGATTATTTTTGTACTTAAAGCCTGGAAGCTCCCTATAATGAACTACATTCTTTTCAAAGTATCTAAAAACACCTTGTGACAAACTGGACCTACCTCATCAACTAAAAATAGAAGAATCATAACTCAATACTTGGGAATAGAACGCTACTCTACTGGGGACTACATAGTCCAAGCTCAACAATAGGAATAATGTGTACAAAATCATGAGCATAGTCAGCTTTTAACGAAATATGTGATCATGTCAACGAACATCATTGTGGATGAATATCAAAAGTATGTATCCCCTACAGTCCTATCATGATGACCCTTGTAACCACCCCCACATGGAGGCGTACTCCTTTTTAGTGCCATACTTATTTATTGTAAAATTTCAAAATAGAAACAGTGTGTATAAACATAAGGATCTTTTTTGCAGTGAATTTTGAGTATGTTTGAAAATAGTTTCTTAGGATCATTTTTTTCTGAGATACTTTCCTTGTTTCTATATATAATTGGCATCAAGATATATCTAGTTTCCTATTTACATCATGAAACCAAACTATACTCATGATTCTAAAAATGTACAATAATTTTATGTATGACTAATATAATGCACAATTAAATGAGTAGTTTGTTCATCTTATGATTTATACCTACCAACTGTCTCATACATACAATACAAGCTAGGATGGAGAAATTGATTTCTTCTAATCAATAGCCCTAAAGGTATTAAACAATGTGGGTGTACCCTCTTTACTAGTTATATCATTTCCCCCCTCACATCATTGTGTGGGAATGTCAATGTGCCAATGAGTAGCTATCAATATGGAAAAAGTTCATCCAGATACGAGAATAAAAAGGCTAAAAATGATCTCTGATGGGATTTTTGTGGTTCTAGAAAACTAGAGGGCAGATTGTATTATAGGGTGCTTTGTAAGTGTGAACAGACTGGTAGGAGTGAAAAACAATTGGTAGAGGTGAAAGAACAGGTTGGAGGTTGCGACCTCATCACTAAAGATCATTGTAACGAGTGGGACCCGAGGGGATATCCACTTAGTACTAAATCAAATAAAAGGAAACATCCCATATGTCATACACACAACTAAATTTTTCACAAAGGGATGATAATCCAATTTGTTCAAAAGTTTGTTTCAAGATACTAAATGTAGATGAAGAAAATAACATATCTAACTATTACAATGCTTGATATTGCCACCATCCTTCACCACGCATGGTGATAGGTAAGAAAACTATACTAAATATAGGATCAGCAGAGGATTACCTAACCATCTCAAAATTGTCTCCCAACAAGGTTCAACTAATCTTGATGTTGTCATGGTCCAACTTGATTAACTTCTCCTTGACCTACACTTGGGGTTGGAAATGTATCCCAACAAGAAGAGGAAAAGTAGATGAATCAGCATAAATTCTGATGTGTGCATACTAAACTAGGGATTGAGAAACATTATGATATAAAGGGATATCAAATGTAACAAGGCTTCCCATAGAAGAGGTAAAGGTACTATCAAGCGGATATCAAATTAAAGACATTTAAAGAAGATAAACAATAAGAGATTTCTTGCCTTTTAAACAATTTTGTATCAATAATTTCACAAAACTTAAATAGTTGCATGCTAAGTAATAAGAAAACTAGCATATATTAAAAATAGGGCAAGAACCATATGTATTCCATACCAAAGGGACAGAGAACTGAAACCTCAGTGTTATATAAATATAATATTTTGTAGGGGAATAAAACCTAGTGCATGGAAGGGGAATACAATCCAGTCCCTAATATCATATGTGGCAGGGGAATAAAACCCAATGTCTGGAAGGGGAATAAAACCTAGTGTCTATAAATATTATAAGTGGAAAGGGAATTAAATCCAATGCCAATATAGAGTGGCTACTTATAGTTATGACTAGTCAATCATCCATGCAAATAGGGAAAGCAAGATAAAGTATAGTCAGGAACAAATAAGTGATGAGTCATCTAACTAATAATAATGGGATAAATGACCATAAATAGGTAAAATATTGATACAATTAAGATACTTTACCGGGTCACAAAATTTCACAAGTTGAAAATTAGGGTCCCATCTCACAATGTGGAGCAACATGGTTTAAATTTCACAAATAGGGTCTCATCAAGAAGAAAAGTATAATTTAAAAGTCCAACATATATCAAGAGTTCAAAACAACTCAGATTAGACCCAAATAGGTCATCAAATCAAGAAAGAGAATATTCATCACCAAAATACATTAAAGAGGATCAAGAGAGAGAGAGTAAATAAAATAATTTCTCAATATGAATCATGGGGAATGCAACATATCTCAAGAAGTTTGTCAAAGTCCAAACCCTAATCCCAAGCCATGGTTACAAATTTTGAAACATCGGTGGTTGAGAAAGGAATGTTAGGAGATTATGAGTCTTTGAAAGCTCATACAAGGGACTTGAATAGGAGGATAAGAGAGAAAGTTAGGAGCCATGGTTTATTTGTCAACTATTTCTATGTGTGTGAACGCCATGTGAATGAGACTATATATATAGGACTAGGCTTGGGTAGCAAGAAACTTATTTATTCTTTTACCAGGAAAAAATGTAATGTATATTGTCAAAGGAGAAAAGTTAAGAATTCACTAACACATAACAAGAAAGTATAAATATAGAAAAAATGTCATTCCCCTCCCATGTCTTTATGTCTATGTTTTGCCAAATATTTATCCTTTTTATAACTTAATAACATAACTATTGACTATTTTGCTTACAGTAAAGAGACTTCTAAATATCTCATTGTGTAATTATTTCCTCTATTAAACGTGTATAATGAGTTAATGTACAATTGTGTAGGATATACTTATTGAATTCCTTTTTTGTAATTCCATTTATCAACCTCTTATATATACTTATTAGTCCCATAACAAAATTACATTCTCAAAATGTTTCTCATCTCATGTATAAGAATCATTGAAAATTTGTAAAAGAATTTTATTCAATAAAAGTCATCTATTTAATTAATGTTAAGTTAGATCCAAATTTTTAAATTTGAAGCAACCATATATGTTGATAATATATTTTACATTAATTATTTTTGGAGTAGATAGGTGCGAATAAATTTAAAAACCCAAGTCTAATTATTATAGACACATGAATTTCAAATCACCAAAAGGTGTAAACATTACCCATCAAACCATTTTCCTTTTATTTCCTTGTTGTTAATGATTTTTGGAGGAAATACTAAGTTTTATTGAGGAATCATTTTGTCAATATTATTTTTGTTTCTTATTTGAGTTAACTAATTGATTATATAAATTTAGTAATGTGTATTTGTGATGTCCCCAGATTTTCTAAAACTTAATCTGATGTGTGACATCCAAATTGAAACCCTCACCTCAGCGAGAATCCCAATTTAAACATCACATATTATGCTAAGAAAGAGAAAATCAAGGGAGTCAGAAGGAAACAATCAGTAGCACATGTACATGAACAATAATAAAACCATACCACATATGTTCACCATTCAACATATAATTACAACATGAATTGTGACAACATTTGATATTACATATTGAACAACAAACTCTACATATACATGTACTACAACTAAACTATAGGATCTTAAGACAATAGGTCCACCTGTACATCAGCTCTCCACACAACTCTTACTCCAAGGAAAACAAAGAGATATTCATCCGTATGTAGGGCACCACTCGAGGTGCAACAAATACACAAACAGAAGCTCCATGATTATATCCAAACCACTACTAGGACGTTTTTAAACATCTAGGGTGAACCACCCCCTCTAAAGGGTTTGAAACTCATGTTCAGTCATGACATATATCATATGTTAGGGTTGCATCCTTATCTTTACCCCTGCATAAGGGTTCCCACATCATATTACCATGTTCTAAAGGAGTTAACTAAAGTTAACCCATTATATCAAAGTGTCACCAACATTTTATTGAGCTAATTTGTTAGAACATGTTCAACATTAACATATGCCTTTTAGGAGGGAGTTAACTAAAACTAACCCACATTATCCATCTAGATTGTAACAAGGTGTAATAGTCTTTATGTTGTGCTAATATCAAACTGTATTTTTCATATTTGTTAAGCACTAAGGTTAACACCTCATGTAACATGTTTCATTCATATGATGTTATTTCATTGCTCATAATAAATTGCAACATTTATTAGTGATTTCATCACAAGGTTAGCCAACAGTATCACATTATCATCATTATTCATGTAGATGGTTAACCATTTATACATAAAGACCTATTAAACCATTACTAGGTTTGCCATCATATCATGTCTATGTATCATGTCTCGATATTAGATCACATCCTTACATATATTATATCGTGGTTGTGCTAAACAAACATATACAAGTGGCTTGTCAAACATATATGAAAACTTTATATAGTTCCACTGAGGTTCTCCTGACCCATATAATGAGGGTAAGCCATGCTCAGTCTCTCTGAGCTCACTCAACTCTATGAGTATCTCATATGCACAAACTTTATCTTTCCTCTCTTATTCTAGGGTTCTCAGATTACCTCATTGGTAGTAATTGATAGCCTTACAAGCTCTAGCCACATAAGAACAAACCAAAACATGCTATGACATCCTCTTCATAGATCTCTACCTATGAAACCTGCTTATGCAAAACTCTCTTATACATAGACTACTAGAGTCCTACATGGAACCACCAACCCGAGCATGAGCTTGTCTAGAAACTAACACAGTTGCCTCCTTCAGGGTCTTGGGACTCTCTCTCCCTCACCCAGATGGTAGGTACTCATATCCATGTTCACATATACACATATAACCAGCCTCTCTCTATCTCTAGGATTTGATCCTCTCAAGGACATCTAGGGTTCAAAAGGACTATAGGAATCCTGCATTAGGCAACTCAACTCATTCACTCAGGAATATTCTAGTTTAGGACATATCATATCACATATTTCTCATCATCTCATATCTTGGAGTTTAGGTTCTCTAACCTTCTCCCAATAGGTCTCACTCTCTCTGGAGTTAACCCCAAAATTGGTCCTAACACTAGAGGTCTTACTTTGTAAAAGAGATTGAGGCTCGTGCTGACTCACAACCTAGTCTTAACTTAAGACATCTTATCTCATAAAAGCCTAGTTACTTGCATCATCAAGACTTATCTCAAAACCTCAAACCTAACTCATGTCCTCAAGGACAAACATAAATCATCATAACCATCTTATGTCATCTATGTAAGACTTACATCATATCATCAAAACTTATATCATCTATTTCATCTATCATATATTCTAACAAGGCTCTAGACATCTAATCAAGAACTACTCTCTCTTCTAGACTGATGTCATTCACTTTCACTTAGGTTGCATGGTCACCTCCTACTCGTACATATGTGGGGACACATTTTTTTAATACATATATATAATAAAATATTATATAGTTTTTCTCCGATAAAACAAGCGTCAGAGAAAAATATCAAGGATCGATCTGATTGGAATAAAAAAACAAATCCTGAAAATGAGTGTCCCACACATAGTAGAGAGTACATTGTCATGAAAACTAGTGAAAAGGGTGAGAATAAGGGGTAGACTAGTGTAGCTACTCTAGACAACATGTGCAATATGTCTAGGGTTTATCTTTCCTTGATGCATGTCATTTCCAAATAATGCAACGTCCCATACCACTGCACTATAAGGAAAGAACGACATCTAAGGACTTCCTATAGAACAAGCACCAATCTAGACCTAGTTCTCTGACATCTAGGTGCTAACCTAGAGGTTAGGTCAGATCTAGTCTCTACAAGATGACTAATCTAATACTAAATATTATTAAACTCAAGGTTCTTTAGTTTTGAGTTACATAATGAGAAAATGTCAGGCTTTGCTATTGTTCATGCTCTGATACCACTTGTGATGTCCCCATATTTTCTAAAACTTAATCTGATGTGTGACATCCAAATTGAAACCCTCACCTCAGAGAGAATCCCAATTTATACATCACACATTCGGCTAAGAAAAAGAAAATCAAGGGAGTCAGAAGGAAACAATCAATAGCACATGCACATGAACAATAATAAAACCATACCACATATGTTCACCATTCAACATATAATTACAACATGAATTGTTACAACATTTGATATTACATATTGAACAACAAACTCTACATATGCATGTACTACTACTAAACTATAGGATCTTAAGACAATAGGTCCACCTGTACATCAGCTCGCCACACAACTCTCAACTATCCTGGATCTTCAAGAGCATAACCACAACCTAAACAAAAGATTACATGTGGTACACGTCAGCACAATATTCAAGAATATAGTACTGAGTACGCCTACATGTCTTTTATATACCTCTCATCATATATTGACAATAAGATGAAACTAATACTTGGCAGCAATAAACAAATATAAGAAAAGCATATACTTGTACAAAATATGTTCATTAACAAAAGAGAACACATATATTTTAAGCACATTTCCATCATATATCTTGTGCATCTGCCCTCAAGGGCTTTCATGTTTTTAGGCCTAATGTATGATGTTTAAATTGGGATTCTCGCTGAGGTGAGGGTTTCAATTTGGATGTCACACATCAGATTAAGTTTTAGAAAATACAGAGACATCACAGTATTTGTTTCCAAATAAATATATAATTGAGTAAAAATATTTATTTCCTTTATGATATATTAATGTGATTGTTTTTGTTTCTTTATTGTTTTAAATTGTTAAGTACAGATTCTTTCATTCTTTGTTAAAATATCTCATATATTCCATATCATTGCAATTACTTTTATCACATAATATTTAGAAAGTAAATACATTTTTAGATTTTCCACCATGATAAATTTTCCATAGATTTAACATGCATGTAAAACATAGCTTTACTTAATGTTATACCATAATTTTATTTATTACAACTTTACATAAATTGTATATGTATAACTCATACAAGTTGGTTTATATTATTTATTTAATATATTAGATGTTTTCATCTTTATAATAAATTGAATATTTGTGCCTTATCTTTCATTTTATTTTCTTAATAAATTTGAGGCATATAGGAACACTCAAACGATGTGAAACTTGGCCTACAAGAAAAAGAAAATGTGTGGAGTCTAACTTTGTCATTAATTATCAATTTTAGGAATGTTTTCTATTCTATTTACAATTTTGGACTTTTAATTATATTCCCTCTCCTAAACAAATTAGGATAGATAATATTGTCCAACTAATGTGAAAACTCACACAGACTAATTTTGGTATGATGAATTCGAATTTGAGATTATTTCCACTTTTGTAGTCACTCAACATATTATTTAATATTTTTGAGTAAAAATCACATTTTATTTTGTCAGCAAAATTTAGATAGTTATTACTAGGGATGTAAATGGATATGGGGTATACCCGCATACCCTCAAACCCATACCCACTAAACCCGTCATGGGTCTAAATTTTTGTAACCATGTAACCGCTTACCCTGCTACCCACATACCCACCTCTTACTGGGTAAGGTTATGGTTATATATACCCATACCATGGATACCCATTTACTTATATTTTTATCCAAATAATTTACACTAAAATGTAATGATACATATTGTATGACTCACATCTAATAAGTATATGTAGCTTAAAATAGTAAACATTTATATTAGAATGTAGTGCTCCATATCATAGCACTCACATCTAGTAAATATAAGTACCTTGCAGTAGTATAATGAACAAATCCATTGACACACCTTTATAGCCTCACAAGTACATTTCACTAAATTAAGAAGGACATAAAGTCATTCTCACATTCCACTCCTCTCTCCTCTCTAATTTGAATGACATTTCTATATAACTTATTCATTTGAGTGTGGTAGTTTGTTGTATCTCTAGGTTTGTGGTGTATCGTTATAGCAAGTTAAACATAATTGTATACCCAATTACTCATCCATATACCTGGAGGTCATACGGATATGGGTATGTGGAAGGTCTAGCTTTTGAGAAACTAGATATATAACCGTACCCATATCCACTTAATAAACAATTATGATTATGGATATGACCATACATGCACCAATCCCTACCTATTTTCATCCCTAGTTATTATTGTTTAAATAATGTGAAAATTGACACCCAAGCAATTGGCAACCAAGAAACACATTTTTATCATTATATTTGGGTTTTAGAATGTCCTTTTATGAGTTATATCACCATTATGATTTCGAAAATTTACATATGTATTGATTATCATCAATTAGAGTTTCATTATTTCCAATTTTTACAAAAAAGTTATATATTATAATACATGGGATTCTACATTTTACTTATTTTACATATTTAGTCCATGAATATTCAAATTACAAGAGATTGATTTTATTTTTGGACATGGAATTACCAATTCTTACCCCAAATAATATTATCATTTTTATTTAGCCATTATGTTAGTAAAGAAAATATATGTAACATATTTCATAATTTTATTTACATATTAGCACATAATTAAGTCATTATGTAATTATACTTTAATTTTTGTCCTTATTTGATCAAATACAGGAAACCAATTTAACAATCTTTCTAGTTATGGAATAGGGTAAGATTCTAAGCTTTGGTTAGGTACAACACTACACCCCTTAAAAGGATTTTGTCCTCAAAATCTAGACATATATATATATATATATATTATCATCCAATTACTCTCCACCCCTTATAAGGTTTAACCTAATAAGACAATCCTTATTGATATCATGGTTACTTGTACATCTTTTAATTGTGAACATTTTATTTTTTCATGCATTCAAGTATCATGTCATATACACCTAGTGTTTGATTTTAGGTCCCTATGATTCTAACCAAGAAACCCTAAGTCACCTAGTACAACTTTTCACATATTAGAGGAGTAAGGAGGGTAGGTCCACTAAATGTTTTTTTACATGACATATCCTCCTAGGGTAAACATACTAAGGGAGACAAGATAGAAATAGTTATATTAACTGGTCTTTAATGGCTCTGATACCATACTGTAAGGACTGGGACCCAAGAGGGGATCCACTCCCTACTAAATCAAATAAAAGGAAACATCCTATATGTCATACACACAACTAATTTTTTATGCGAAGGGATGATAATCCAATTTATTCAAAAGTATGTTTTAAGACACCAAATGTAGAAGCGGAAAATAAAATATCTAATTGTTACAATGCTTGATATTATCACCATCCTTCACCATGCATGGTGATCACTAAGAAAACTAAACTAAATATAGGATCAGTAGAGGGTTATCTAACAACCTCAAAATTGTATCTCAACAAGGTTCAACTACTGTTGATGTTGTCCTGGTCCAACTTGATTAACTTCTTCCTGACCTACACCTGGAGTTAAAAGCAAAGGATAAAAAGTAGAAGCATCAGCATAAATGATGGTATGTACATACTAAAGAAGGGATTGAGAAATGTTATAAAATAAAGGGATGTCAAATGTAACAAGGCTTCACATAAAAGACATAAAGGTACTATCCAATTGGACATCAAAATAGGGACATTTAAAGAAGATAAACAATAAGAGATTTCTTAACTTTTAAAAAATATCACATCAATAATTTCACAAAACATAAATAGTTGCATGGCAAGATATAAGAAAAGAGAATATATTGAAAAGTAGGGTAGGAACCCATATGTATTCCATACCAAAGGGTAGGGGGGCTACAAACTTCAATGCCAAATAAATATAGTATTTAGCAAGGGAATAATACCCAATGCATCGTAGGGGAATAAAACCCACTACCTAATATCATATGCGGTAGGGGTATAAAACACAATGCCTGGTAGAGGAATAAAACCACGGTCTATAAACACTATAAGTGGTAGGGGAATAAAACTCAATTCCTATATAGATTCACTATTTATAGTTTTGACTAGTCAATCATCCATGCAAATAGGATAGACAAGATAAAGTATAGTAAAGTGCAAATAAGGGATGAGAGCATCCAACTAATACCAATGGCGTCAGAGGACCCATAAATAGATATATAAACATTTCCATTATTAAGATACTTTATAGGGTCACAAAAGTCCACAACTTGGAGATAAGGGTTCCATTTCACAATAAGGAGAAACATGGTTTAAATTTCAAAAATAGGGTCTCATCAAGAAGTAAAGTATCATTTAAAATTCCAACATAGATCAAGAGTTCAAAATCATAAAGATTAGACCCAAACAGGTCATAAAGTCAAGAAAGAGAATGTTTATCACCAAAATACTTTGAAGAGAGTCAAGCGAGAGAGTAAATAAAATAATTTCTTAATATGAATCATGGGTAATGCAACATACCTCAAGTGGTTTGTCAACTTGTCAAAGTCCAAACCCTAATCCCAAGTCACAGTTCTAAGGTTTGAAACAATTGTGGTTTAGAAAATATTGCCATGAGAGTATGAGTCTTTGACGGCTCATACAAGGGACTTGAATAGGAGGATAAGAGAGAATGTTAGGAGTCATTTTCTATTGGTCAAGTGATTTCTTTGTGTGTGAAGGTCATGGGGAGGGGACTATATATATAAGACCAGGCTTGGGTAGCAAGAAACATATCTATTTGTTTACTAGGGAAAATGTAAATATTGTAAAAGGAGAAAAGTTAAGCATTCACTAACACATTACAAGAAAGAATAAATATAGATAAAATTTCATTCCCCTTCCATTTAGTTATGTCTATGTATTACAACATATTTCTCCTTTTTTAAACATCTAGATGACATAAATATTGACTATTTTGTTTATAGTAAAGAGACTTCAAAATATCTTGTTGTGTACTTATTTACAAAATGTAAACGTGTATCATAAATTAATGAGAAATTGTATAGGATATAATTATTGAACTCCTTTTTTTATAATTCCATTTATAAACCTAATATAATGCTAATTAGTACCATAACAAAATACCTTTATGAAAATGTTTCTTTTCTCAAAAGGGTGTAAACACTATTCATTGAACCATTTTCCTTTTGTTTCATTGTTGTTATTGATTTTAGGAGGTAACCGTGATTTTTACTAAGGAAATCATTTTATAAAGTTTATTATTATTTCCTATTTGAGTTATTGATTATGTATATTTAGTGATGTTATTTGTTTCCAAACAAATATATAATTGAGTTAAAATATTTGTTTCCTTTAGGATATGTTAATGTGATTGTTTTCATTTATGTATTACTTTAAAATGTTAAGTATAGAGTATTTAGTTCTTTAAAGTTTGTTTTAATTTATCAAAATATTTGACCTATTTCACATTGTTGCAATTACTTCAATCACATCATATTTGAATAGTAAATACATTTTTAGATCTTCCATTATGATAAATTTTCAATATATGTAACATGCATGTCCAACATCGCTTTCCTTTTTGTTACATGACAATTTTATTTATTACAACTTCACATAAATTATATATTATAACCGATATAAGTTGGTTTATATTATTCATGTAATATGTTAGATGTTTTATTCTTAATAATAAATTTAATATTTATGGCCCTATCTGTAATTTTCATTTCTTAATAAATTTGATGCATATAAGAACACTCAAAAGATGAGAAACTTGGCCTACCAGAAAACTAAAATGTGAGGACTCTGATTTTGTCATTAATTTTCCATTTTAGGAATGATTGATATTTTATTTACTATTTTGGAATTTAAGTTAAATTCTCTCTCCTAAGCAAAACTAGGATAGATAAGATTGTCTAATTAATGTGGAAATTCACATATAGACTAATTGGTATGGAGAAATTTGAATTTGGGATTTATTTCCACTTTTGAAGTCATTAAACATATTATTTAATATTTTTGGATTAGAACTCACATTTTCTTTTCTAAATAAAATTTTTATAAGTTATTATCTTTTAAATAATGTGAAACCTGGCACCCAAGCTAATTGGGAACCAACAAACATGTTTTCTAATTATATTGTAGTTTTGGAATTTCCTTTTGTGAGTTGTATCACCATTTTGGTTTAGACAATTTATCTACATATATATTGATTATCTGAAATTATAGTCTCAATAATTTCATATTGTTACAAAAAAAAGGTATATGTTATTATTATGCACAAGATTCAACATTTTACTTCTTTTACATATTTAGTCCATTAATTCCATAATTATTCAAATTATAGCATATTTTATTATTTATGGACCTAGAATTATCAATTGTCACTTCAAAGAATATTATCATTTTAATTAACAATTATGTTAGTAAGGAGAATATATGTAACATATTTTATGATTTTATTTACATGTTTGCACATAATTAAGTCATTACATAAATATGTTAATTTATCATTGTTTGTTCAAATATAGAAAACCAATTTTGCCATCTTTTGAGTTAGGAATAGGGCAAGATTTTGTGTTTTGGTTCGTTACAATCACGATGAGACAATTATACATTTATAATACTCAGGGTCCTGGAGGATCATTATGGTACACTTGCTTTATGTCTAGCCTTGGGAACTTGCAAGAAAATCAAAACTTGACTTCAATGTGAGATAGATAATTTATTTTTGAACATAGGGGTAATTCTTTCTTAAGAGTTTCAAGCAGAATTTGCAAATAAATATTCCATATTACTTCATGTTTATCAAGAGTCATTTTGAAGTGTACGTCATTCAGATTTGCAATGTTCTCCCTCATTTTAAGATAGGATTCAAAACCCCATGTCAGGTGTAGGACATAATTGTCATGCCTAATGATGATGTTTTTCCTTTGATGGGATTATGTAGTTGTAATTTTTCTCTATATGTCCTTGTCTTTTGTTTTGTGTTTGATTCAAAAAAGATATCTAATTATTTATTGTGAAGAAGTTATTTTATGAGCCTATACTACTTTAAACAATTAGAGGAAATAATGTACATATATACTTATTTTTATTACAACGTACACTTCTTTAATTTTTAGTACATTTAAGTGAACAGTTGATAGTATGTGCCACACGGTTGAATTATATCGTGAGTCAACAAGCCTTCCTATTTACCCCAAAATTAGTATTGAAGAGTTGTGAAAGGTTTAGGATAAAATACAAAACCCTAACTTGAGCTGCAGATTTTTATATATATCAGAAAATTGTTCCTAGCCTACATCCATGGGTGTACTAGCATACCAAATATTATTCCATACAAGGTTTATTCTTATTACAAATGTCAGCTGTTTGGGAATGGACCTGATCCGGATTGGGAGCCGTCGTCTAGCGCCAGCTCGGCGTAACCCGGTCCGGTTTGGGCCAAATTTCTGTTTGGTTCGCAACCCCATTCCACCACCGTTTCGGGATAACGAAATCCCCTAATCTGGACTAACCTAGTCCCGACCTAGGCGGGATTGCAAATCCCAGTCCGGTTTACGCCCCCCCCCCCGACACCCCCTTCGACCCCGACTCTCCCTCTCACTCGCGCGCCTCCCTCTTCCTCTCGGCCCTCTCCCTCGCTCCGGTTGTTTCCCTCTCCCTGTGTCGGCTCACTATTGGGTCCGTGGGTCCGTGAGTTAAAGCCAGGTCTGCTACCTCAAGCAGCTCGTGGATGGAGGGCAGCAGTCGTCGGGCGGAGCGTCCACCGCCTGGTGAGGAGTCAATGCAGCCATCTGCGACTGTCGGGCTACTAGGGCGGCTACACCCTACAAAGGCAAGGTACCCCAGTGCCCTGTCATGTCCTTCTGAGCATCCATTGTCTGCACCGTCCACCTGATTCAACCATCGTCCCATCTTGTCGACACACAGGACAAACCCTAGTAAGGGCAAGCAGTGTTCGTGTTCCTACATATTGGTCGCCTTGTGCATCGAGCTGCTTCACATCCACCTACGCATCTTGGAGGAAGTTGGTATTCGTCCCTGGTTCTCCGGCAGTGCTGCTCATCCCGTCGATTCTGGAGTTGCTTCTCACTGTCGTCTTCGTCCCTGCTCCGGCGGTGTTGCTGCTCATCCCGGCTCTTCCGAAGTTGCTGCTGGGGATTATCCACTTCTGAATAGGTTTGTGATGATGAATAGTTAGGCAATTTTTTTGTACTGAATGATTATGCAAAGGGGTTAGGCCTATTTTTGTACTGAATCATTATGCAAAGGGGTTCCCCGTGTTCCATGGTGTGTGTTGGATCTCCTGTGTGTGTTTTACATTGATAAAATGATGTTTGGAATCTGTTTGCATCCGTGGATCATACTAGTTTTCATCCGTGGATCATACTATTTTTCATCCGTGGAATCTGTTTAGAATCTGTTTGTAAAGCTATTGTCTAGTTATGTTCTATAAATTGAATGATCCAGCCTCCCTTACAAGGCATCTCTTCTTGAGACGCTACTATCCTTAAGCAAGAAGATGTTGTGGTCTATGCTTAAGCAAGAAGGTGATCTTTATCGGTCAATTGCATCATTCATTTCCATGGGTTGATGCCACTATCCTTGACCTATTGATTCCTTTGTCGTGGATTTTAGATTAGATCAAGAAAGATAATGAATAATAAGAATCATTGGATACTAGTTAGTGTATTCTACTACTGCATTAGATTAGCCCAAACTGTGGTCATGAAGGTTGTTACCTCACACACATGCCTACATCTCTTCTACTGCATTAGATAGACAATATCTATCTGCTTCTTTTCCTTTGTTCTTCCTGGTCTTGCTATAATTAGCGAATATTTTCTTACATTAGTGCATGGGGATTATCCATGATACCTCTTTTTGCCCATTCTACTACATATGTGCTTCTATCAACTGTGTTATATTTTAATCCAATTAGTTTATGCTACCACTGTAGTCTGATCAGTAGGTTTGCATCTCTGTCAGATCCTGGATGTAGAGATCTTTGAACCTAGGATCTAGGATATCAATTGTTTCTTGTCAAACCCTCTATGAGAACTTTATATCAGTTTTGAAATGAGACGGCATGTGATCTCAACCTGTGGTTGGGGGAAATTTTTTCTAGGAATTACACTGTGAGGCTTTAGTTTGCAGAAACTACTTTTCCAAATGCACCTACTCGATTGACTGATGCAATTTTTTTTGTCTGAAATAAATAATTGATTGGATAGGAGTTACTATAGGAGTTACTAGTGCTACTTTTCACATGTTATAAAAACCTAGAGAGGACTATTCTCCTCTGCCTTTCTGTGCCTCATCTCTTTGGACTCTTTTTATATTCCCCCACTTTGCCAATTTCATGCATATATGATCATCTTACTTGTCACCACTCTTGCTAGATAATTAAGGCAAGTGTAGCTAAATTGTCTTAACCTTTATAGTAATCAAGTTGACGTCCTAGTATTTCACTCTCTTAACAGTTAGGCAAGTGTAGCTAAACTGTCTTCATTTTTAAGAATAAGAGTCATGACCCATACCAATAGCACATGATAGCAAATTGTTGTTGCTCACATTGAAGCAGTCATTAAGATCATCAAGTAATAAATCTATCATGTAAGTTATTATTCACCTAATGAATACATGTTGTTCTTACTAATATGCACCAAATCAGGAAATCATCCAATAAGTATATCTTTCATGTAAGCACACCCCAAAACCATAGTCATTTGCTCATTTATTGATGTGTCATGGGAATAAACAACCAAGATTGTAAACAAACCACTAGAATGAGAGACGTCAAAAATGATCCCCTCAGAAATTAGACTTAACTGACATTGGTAATATTTTTTAATAGAGGAGGCGTTTTCAACTTTTAGGATTATTGTTTAGCATGAAACACTTGATATCATCTATTTAATATGAAAAGAAATTGAATAGCTCAAAAATATTTCCCTAATCAGAAGTCTTAGAATTACCAAACCTAAGAAAGTCCAGTCCTTGATTCAAAGGGAATCTTATACAATCACTGGTCTTTTTTAACTATAACTAATATTTTATCTTTTTTACATTTATTTGTCTAGAAAAAAAAGCATAGTCATTGATAATAATTAATTAGAGATTTTATTTTTCCCTTTTCACAACTATGAGGAGTTCATTTCCTATCTACATGATTATATACTCTTTGTCTTTCCAATATCTACATTTTTCATTGATAAATATCTGCTTTGTGTGATAAGAGGGGAAACAAAAAAAAGCGATAAAATGTTGCATATATGGCAATACTATTTTCAATTATTGTAGAGTCCAACAAACCAACTTAGCATAAATTGATGTTTCTTCTATGCAAAAGTTGTATATAGACATTCATTGTGATGCGACGTGCAAATCATTTCTAGAAATATGCCTACAAAAAAACATTATAACCAATAGTGTGATAGCTTGACACTGGGTCTGAATTTAGGATCAGATATTATATTTTATACTTTGAAATTGAGTCCATCATTTCCACTCTAAGACAAATTGAGAAGTCGGTGTAAAATCATCTAATTCACTACTAGGTTCACTTCCTCTTTCCCTAAATAATGTTTAGATTGAGCACTTTTGTTATTAATTATTTATCTATCTGTATTCCCCACAACAGAAAGATTGCGTCAATAACTATGAAATAGGAAAGATGGCTTAAAAAGTTCATACATGGTCTATAATCCTATATTTCGAAATGCAACATACATGGTCTATAATCCTATATTTGGCAGTATACCATGAATTTTAAAATTCTTGTATGTTGGAAACTAAAAAAGCAATATTACACACTTAATGTGATAGTGGTTCAACAAACTACAATGATTTATGTAATACTTTTTTAGTATAAGATATTCATTTTGTTGCTCAATTCTTAATTAGTAGGAAAAAGATAATGATCATTAAAGTGAACAATTTTTTTAACCAATTATGGATGTACAAAACTTGGACCTAGTACATTTGAATGAATGAAATAAAAATTTGACTCTGTCATGTTCTCGCTAAATCATAGCCCCTTTTTTTAGCTTAAAAGAGGACATATCAGTTTCTAGATATGCGGATGCTGATTGGACAGGAAATAGACGATCCACATTATGGTTTTTCATTATGATAAGCAAACATCCTGTTCTATGATAAGAAAAAAATTTAATTTTTGTTACTTTGAATGCTATGATTGGTGACTTCATTACACATTGATTTTTGGGGGAAATTTTTTCTAGGAATTACACTGTGAGGCTTCAGTTTGCAGAAACTGCTTTTCCAAATGCACCTGATCGATTGACTGATGCAATTTTTTTTGTCTGAAATAAATAATTGATTGGATAGGAGTTACTATAGGAGTTACTAGTGCTACTTTTCACATGTTATAAGAACCTAGAGAGGACTATTCTCCTCTGCCTTTCTGTGCCTCATCTCTTTGGACTCTTTTTATATTCCCCCACTTTGCCCATTTAATGCATATATGATCATCTTACTTGTCACCACTCTTGCTAGATATTATAGTTGATTTTTGTGACTTCAGTATAGTTGTTACTTTGAATGCTATGATTGGTGACTTCATTACACATTGATTTTTGTGGAATTTCAGATTTACATAAAACATTTTTCTTCATCATACTTATTGTATAATTATACTAGAGGTAAAAAAGGTTTACAGATTTTATAGTTGACTTCATAAACCATAGTGTTAAATGGTTAAGTCAACCTTAAAACGATAGACCTACATATGGACCTTTAAATGACCAAAACTAATAATAAATGAATTTGGTATTATTTTGGGTAAATTCCTCAAATAAGTGTTACATAAATATAGTTGTTGTCTAATTAGGGTAATCAAACCTACTGAATGCATTATAGAGTGTATCTCACAACACCCATTTTAGAGTCAAATTTTTGGTTTCCCTATGTGGTATTCATAAAAATTCCCCCATCCTAGAAAAAACATACTACAATATGTCACCATTTTACCCATATGTTACAATATATGTCATACATCCTTGTTAGAAATCCAACTTGAAACTATGTTTTGGTTTCTCTGTATTGCTGCATAGGGGCATGAAACAGGACATTGGTTTGTTGAAATTTGTTAATCAATATTCATGGGATTATTGAATAAGATGGGAACTCGTATAATGCTCTCATTAATACACTATTCCAGCTTGCTTTTTTTTGAATTATTTTTTATGGATGCTGGAGTGCCAATATTAGATCTGAAGACCTTATAAAAGAAGAGGCGGGTTCTTCATTATTACTGAAATTTTTTGAATTATTTTTTATGGATGTTTTACCTAAAATTTATATAACACGGCTTGAGATCCTTTTTTATTTTATTGGAACTAATATACAGAAAATATATGCAACTGATGAACAAGGTAATTTCATAATGTCATTATAGCTTAGACGGCACTATATAAGTAAATACTTTATCTAAAAAGATAAATGATATAACAATTTGTGTATCATAATATATTGCAGCACCTATGGGGGTATGTCTTCCGCTGACCCCAAGTTTCATATTGTTTGGGCAAGAGATTCTGATGCCGCTCTAGTATCTGCATTGCGTAGACAATATGACCTAAGAAGGTGTGTCGATGGTCATTTTACTAGGGAGGCTTGGAGGGAGGCAACTGTGGAAATGCAAAATAGGATGGGGAAGACGGCCTGCAATATAGACCAGCTGAAAACTCAGTGGAAGAACTTGAGGAGGGACTATGCCGCTTTGAAGCTTGTGACGAATAAGAGCGGCGTTGGATGGGATGACACTAGGCATAAGCCAACCCTACCCGACAGCCCTGAATGGAGGGAGAGCCTTGCGGTATATCCAATAACCAGTCCCTTAATTAAAAAAATAATGTCATCGATTTACACTTTAATTTCCTAATACAAAATTTTTTTATACTTAGGCAAACCAGGACCTTGCTAGGTTGCTTAACAAGCTGTTTCCCCACTACTATGACATCGAGATGATGGCGGGGAGGAACATTACTAGAGGACATCATGCAATGTCTTCAACGATCACACATATCCCTTCTGACGTTGCCTTCGAGGATGATATCACTGTCAACTTAGATGGCCCAGACACACCCATGAACACTGGAAGCCAATCTGGGGAACCTAATATGGGCGCATTTGGGATGCAAAGTGAGGGAGAAACCGGGGGAGGCGGAACAGATACATCGAGTGTTGGCAGGAGGCCTCCTGTCGTTAGGCGCAAGAAGCGGCCATCAATGGCTCAAGACCGATGTGGGTTTTCAAATGAAGTGTTATCTTAATTCACACAGGTTTATGCAAAGGTTCATGAGTTAGGCAGTGGTGTGGCAACTAAAGCCTTTGAAAAGAAAGAATTTACAACCATCTTACAACATTTCCAGGACACTTACCCAGATGCCCCCACTCCTGTGTTTACAACACTTGTGAATGCCATCAAGGACTCAACAAACCGCACCATCTACCTCAGCCTTATAGACACACCTCAAAAGATAACCATATGGTTGCAAGACCTTTGGGAAAGGTCTCAAGATGCCAATGCAACAGCAACACCTTCAATGCCATCCTCGTTCCAAGCTGCCAATGCAACAGCAACACCTTCAATGCCATCCTTGTTTATGCCATCTCACCATGCATTTTTCCCGCAATCCCCAACACCCAACTTCAACAACAGACCAAGTATGCCATCGTCGTTTGCGTCATCTCACCGTCCATTTTTTCCTTCATCCAATGATGCTGGCCCTTCCGGATCACCAAACTTTGCGTCATCTCACCGTCCATTTTTTCCTTCATCCAATGATGCTGGCCCTTCCGGATCACCAAACATTATCAGCCAGACATTTAACTCATCAAATCAGTAGAAAGTTCTTTCGTTGTTGTAATAATCTATTTCCCATCCAAACATTTTCGTTGGGCATAATCTTATTTGCTGAATTGTTGTAATATTTTAATTCCCGTCCAGACATTATTGATTAACTGTTGTAATAATTTATTTCACTTCCATGGTTTTATTTTGCGATCAATCTAATTCGCTTTGTATCCTGGAAGCCATTATTTTATGTTTTCACAGTTACATATGATTGTAGCCTAGTTATTTTCCTCGTCCTTGCCATGACAACGTTGCTATGCTTCCACTTGTAGGCATAATGTCAACCACTGACCAAACAGAAACACCTGACCTCCTCACGCACATTCTACATACATTGTCTGGTCCAGCTAATCACATTGTTGATACAATAGCTGAGTCCGTAGCAAACTCCATCATTGATGACATTTCCGACATACCACCTACAATACCTAGGTCAGTTAGCATTAGGAGTGGCCACCAGAAGGTCTTAGAAATTTTAAACGGTCATGAACAAAGGGCTTATGACCTATCTCGAATGAGACCACATTCTATATTGGCCCTTGTGGACAAGCTTGAGAGTCGGGCCTTGTTACGAAGCACTAGAGGCATCAGTTTGGTTGAGGCTGTGTGCTACTTCCTACAAATGGTTGGCCATGGACATACAAATCGTGCTTTGGCTGAGGACTACATTCACTCTGGTGAGACCATAAGTAGGAAGTTCAATGAAGTCTTGGACGATGTGTGTTCGTTGTCCAATGAGTACATTGTCATGCAAACTGCAGCGACATGCACAACAACACATTCTCGTATATTGGAGACCCCAAGGTTCTACCCTTACTTCAAGTTAATAGTTAGCCCCTACAATCTTTAATCATTTGGAAATATTTTGTATGTTGACAACCTATTTTGGTGTTATAGAATGCCATCGGGGCAATTGACGGAACACACATCCCCGTCTTGGTTAAACGAGACAAGCAAAATCGCTACCGAGATAGAAAAGGGAATGTCTCTCTTAATGTCTTGGCTGTATTTGACTTCTCCATGGAGTTTACATATGTCCTAACTAGGTGGGAGGGATCGGCTACTGACCAATGGGTCCTACAGTCAGCGACGACCACAGGCAGGTTTAAAGTTCCACCGGAAAAGTTTTACCTAGTAGATGCAGGGTATGCCAACACTCGGCAATTCCTTGCACCGTATCGCAACACAGCTTACCATATTTCTGAGTACCGAGGAAACAGACATGCCTACACCAGCAAGAAGGAGATGTTCAACCACCGCCACGCACAATTATGTAATGTTGTAGAAAGAGCATTTGGGGTGCTGAAGTGGCGGTTTGCCTACCTTAAAAAGGGGGCGACATATCCCATACATTCGCAGTGTCGCCTCGTAATGGCTTGTTGTATCCTCCACAATTTCATATGCCGCCAACATGATGGCGACAGTATAATGTACGAACTCCCAGATGACATTTCAACATCTGATGTTCCCCCTGCTGGGGTTGACCTGAGTTCCCTCCAACAAACAACTCAGGCAGATTCAAGGGAGGGCGAGCGTTTACGTGAATCCATTTCTAATTTGCTATGGGATGCCCGTTGACTTACAATTGTATCTGTAATAGTCTTTGAAATAATTTGAAAAATTGTCCACGACATAACTTTGTAGGCTTTAGTTTTTTTTTTTACAAACTTTTTTTTGGATCCTAATAATATACATGACATAATGAATCGGTAGGTTGTCTTGAAATGGAGAATGGAATGCCTTGCTGTACATGCGGCCTTCAATGCACTGTACGTGTGTATATGGATGAAGAGGACGCGACAAATGGATGTTTTGAAAACAACAACCCCCACAGACCGTATTTTACATGTGGTAGGGGGCTTGTTTCGAACAGATGTCAGATGATATTTCTTGCGCAGCGTGTACCACCCACAGTTGCCACACTTACTGCAGTTAGGGATGCTATGCTAACACAACTTGCATATGCCCGCAACGAACGCAAGCTATGGTCTGAACAATGTGACTTTGTCAGTTCGACAAGAGTAGACATCGATAGGCTTGAACAAGGTATTACCACTCTATGTGAGAGGTGCCAATATCTTCGACAAGTACATCACATCACGAGCAGTAATGACTCTTCAAACGAGGACGGATACAATACATCATAGATGTAGAACAAGCACTTAGGCCTATTTTATGTTCGGAAAGTTGTATTTGAAATCTATGTTCAGAATCCGACAATGTTTTTACTAATCCTCAATTATGTTTTAGATGTCAATGGATCCATCTGGAGTTCTGAGGTGTGATTGTGGGTTAGATGCAGCCTTGCGGCTTAACACAGAGGATGCAGGGTTGTCTGATTTTGGCATTCTGAGTGAAAGGTCGGGCGAAATGTATTACATATGTCCTTCTTGTGAGGTGCACTAGTAAATACATACATAATAGGTTGTCGTTGTGTATGCTGCACATTCTTTGTCATTCATTAAATTTGATTATACATTGTAGGGAAAAGATCGGTGCAGATACTTCCGTTGGGCAGTCGATCTCCCCCCAACAATTGATTCTTTGAAAGCTGAGATTATGTTACTATCTGTCGAGTGCAAGTCAGTGTGGGGCCAGGCAATGAACATGAAGGACTGTGTTGAAATTCATCACAACTGCGATGATATATACACCCAAAAAAAGTATGAGCATGACGGTGTAGAACGCTACATTGCCAGTCTGGAGGAAGAATGTAGTCTTCTTTTAGACATTCCTTCACCCACGGTGACGCCATAACGTTTAATGGCAGAGAACTACATTTAGTTTTGTGTGTCGATTTACATTGTCCAGCATTCGATGTTTTTAACATTACATCTTTCTGAATTCATCTGACATCAACATGCTTTAGTTATTTATCATAATGTTGGTGTATGTTTTATGGAGGGTGTATGTTTTTTCACCGTTATGTTGATAAATGTTAGCTAACACTGAATATGCATTTTATATTCCCTTAATTATGTGATACACACTTACATCTAAAACATATTACTTACAGAATATGTAATATGGCTGGGCCTCAAAGGATGCCTTCCTTTATGTGGTGTAGGGAGCTTGATATGGTTCTCAGAGGTATGATGAGAAACCAATATGAGTTGGGGAGATGTGTTAATGGAGTATATACTACACAGGCTTGGATGGAGGCATGGTGTCACTTCCGAAACATAACTGGGGAGCCTTACATATCTTTGACTGAGTTGCAGATGAGATGGCAACACATAAGGAGAGAGTTCATAACAGACAATCTTTTTATTTTGGGAGATGTATTGCCTCCCCCACCATTGGCCGTGCAACGCAACTTCATGACGACTCGTCGCATTTACCCACCTGGCGTTGCTCAATACCCTATTAACACTGATGAGTGAATCAAACTACCACGTTAGACGCCAAAAATAACACATTAACCTGTAATATATTTCCACGACTTTGTAGTTGTTTGTGTTTATCTCGCAACATTTATTTGTATGCAGCTAAGTTTGTTTGGACCTTTTTTTATGTATTGAATGCATAAATCACGTTCTTACTTGTTTGTAGCTAAGTTTGTTTGGAGCATTTATTTTTATTCAATATTGTCACAGTTATCTTTCTATTATTGATATTTGCTAATACTAAAATTTGATGATTTATTAACTATAGATGTCATCATCACGGTCACGGTCAAAGGCAAAGACAGAATTTGAAAAACTATTGATGTCTCCGTCGAAGATTAAAAAATATGTAGAAGAAAACCTTGTTTGCAAAAAACCATGTTGCGAGCCTCCACGCGATGAGGGCCCAAATGAGAGAGACAAACAAGCCAAGGGAACAAGCCAAATGAGGGCCCAAATGTTGCGAACCTTGTTTCCTCCTATTCACCATCTGTCGTTGCTGTTCGAGTGGCCAAAAGACGCCAGCAAACAGGAAACAAATCAGGTGTTGGACGAACCCTGTCTTGTGTCGTGGGAAGAGTACGACGAGGCCATGAATTGGGCCAATGAGTACGACGAGGCATGAAGTTTCCTTCTTGATCACCAACTTAGATTGTGTAACTTTGTCGTTTTCTAGGTCCAGGGCAGACCTCTCGTTTCAGTTTGTATGTTACATATGTATTTTCCCGGGAACCAATAAAATATTATCTTTTAATTTATGTGGTATTACGTTCTGCTACAGACATGCTACGCACCTTTGATACTATTTAATTTAAATACATTAATTATATTATGTATTTGTTATTTAGTATATAATACACTTCGGTTAATTTCTGCTTAAGCGACAACACAACTACACATACCTTATTCTTATTAAAACAGTTCTACAACAGCAGGACAGAATCAGTAGATATTGACTACGTTGCCAAACAAAATCAGACTGAATCCAGTCTAGTAGCCAAACAGAACCAGACTGCAATCAGACCAGCTGACCAGAATCAGACTGGGTTGCCAAATAGAATCAGACTGGGTTGCCAAACAGAATCAGATTGAATCCTGACTAACCCAGTCTAATCCAGTCCAGACTACGAAATCCCAGTCCGTTCCCAAACAGGGGCCTAGGGTGAACCACCCCCTCTAAAGGGTTTGAAACTCATGTTCAGTCATGACATATATCATATGTTAGGGTTGCATCCTTATCTTTACCACTGCATTAGGGTTCCCACATCATATTACCATGTTCTAAAGGAGTTAACTAAAGTTAACCCATTATATCAAAGTGTCACCAACATTTTATTGAGCTAATTTGTTAGAACATGTTCAACATTAACATATGCCTTTTAGGAGGGAGTTAACTAAAACTAACCCACATTATCCATCTAGATCGTAACAAGGTGTAATAGTCTTTATGTTGTGCTAATATCAAACTGTATTTTTCATATTTGTTAAGCACTAAGGTTAACACCTCATGTAACATGTTTCATTCATATGATGTTATTTCATTGCTCATAATAAATTGCAACATTTATTAGTGATTTCATCACAAGGTTAGCCAACAGTATCACATTATCATCATTATTCATGTATATGGATAACCATTTATACATAAAGATCTATTAAACCATTACTAGGTTTTCCATCATATCATGTCTATGTATCATGTCTCGAGATTTGATCACATCCTTACATATATTATATCGTGGTTGTGCTAAACAAACATATACAAGTGGCTTGTCAAACATATATCAAAACTTTATATAGTTCCACTGAGGTTCTCCTAACCCATATAATGAGGGTAAGCCATGCTCTGTCTCTCTGAGCTCACTCAACTCTATGAGTATCTCGTATGCACAAACTTTATCTTTCCTCTCTTATTCTAGGGTTCTCAGATTACCTCATTGGCAGTAATTGATAGCCTTACAAGCTCTAGCCACATAAGAACAAACCAAAACATGCTATGACATCCTCTTCATAGATCTCTACTTATGAAACTTGCTTATGCAAAACTCTCTTATACATACACCACTAGAGTCCTACATGGAACCACCAACCCGAGCATGAGCTTGTCCAGGAACTAACACAGTTTCCTCCTCCAGGGTCTTGGGACTCTCTCTCCCTCACCCAGATGGTAGGTACTCATATCCATGTTCACATATACACATATAACCAGCCTCTCTCTGTCTCTAGGATTTGATCCTCTCAAGGACATCTAGGGTTCAAAAGGACTATAGGAATCATGCATTAGGAAACTCAACTCATTCACTCAGGAATATTCTAGTTTAGGACATATCATATCACATATTTCTCATCATCTCATATCTTGGAGTTTAGGTTCTCTAACCTTCTCCCAATAGGTCTCACACTCTCTGGAGTTAACCCCGAAATTGGTCCTAACACTAGAGGTCTTCCTTCGTAAAAGAGATTGAGGCTCGTGCTGACTCACAACCTAGTCTTAACTTAAGACATCTTATCTCATAAAAGCCTAGTTACTTGCATCATCAAGACTTATCTCAAAACCTCAAACCTAACTCATGTCCTCAAGGACAAACATAAATCATCATAACCATCTTATGTCATCTATGTAAGACTTACATCATATCATCAAAACTTATATCATCTATTTCATCTATCATATATTCTAACAAGGCTCTAGACATCTAATCAAGAACTACTCTCTCTTCTAGACTGATGTCATTCACTTTCACTTAGGTTGCATGGTCACCTCCTACTCGTACATATGTGGGGACACATTTTCGTAATACATATATATAATAAAATATTATATAGTTTTTCTCCGATAAAACAAGCGTCAGAGAAAAATATCAAGTTTCGATCTGATTGGAATAAAAAAACAAATCCTGAAAACGAGTGTCCCACACATAGTACAGAGTACATTGTCATGAAAACTAGTGAAAAGGGTGAGAATAAGGGGTAGACTAGTGTAGCTACTCTAGACAACATGTGCAATATGTCTAGGGTTTATCTTCCCTTGATGCATGTCATTTCCAAATAATGCAACGTCCCATACCACTGCACTATAAGGAAAGAACGACATCTAAGGACTTCCTATACAACAAGCACCAGTCTAGACCTAGTTCTCTAACATCTAGGTGCTAACCTAGAGGTTAGGTCAGATCTAGTCTCTACAAGATGACTAATCTAATCCTAAAGATTATTAAGCTCAAGGTTCTTTAGTTTTGAGTTACATAATGAGAAAATGTCAGGCTTTGCTATTGTTCATGCTCTGATACCACCTGTGATGTCCCCATATTTTCTAAAACTTAATCTGATGTGTGACATCCAAATTGAAACCCTCACCTCAGAGAGAATCCCAATTTAAACATCACACATTAGGCTAAGAAAAAGAAAATCAAGGGAGTCAGAAGGAAACAATCAATAGCACATGCACATGAACAATAATAAAACCATACCACATATGTTCACCATTCAACTCAACATATAATTACAACATGAATTGTTACAACATTTGATATTACATATTGAACAACAAACTCTACATATGCATGTACTACTACTAAACCATAGGATCTTAAGACAATAGGTCCACCTGTACATCAGCTCGCCACACAACTCTCAACTATCCTGGATCTTCAAGAGCATAACCACAACCTAAACAAAAGATTACATGTGGTACACGTCAGCACAATATTCAAGAATATAGTACTGAGTACGCCTACATGTCTTTTATATACCTCTCATCATATATTGACAATAAGATGAAACTAATACTTGGCAGCAATAAACAAATATAAGAAAAGCATATACTTGTACAAAATATGTTCATTAACAAAAGAGAACACATATATTTTAAGCACATTTCCATCATATATCTTGTACATCTGCCCTCAAGGGCTTTCATGTTTTTAGGCCTTATGATCTTAATTTCGAGGATGAAATTTCTTTTAAGATGTATATGATGTGATGGACTAGATCTTTGGCTTAATTTCGAGGCTGAAATTTCCCTTAAGGTGTGTAGGATGTGATGGAGTGAACTTTCAAAGTATGTGAATACCTAATGAGATAGTTGGATCCATGTGTTTGAGTTATTTTGAAGAACTCCAAGTACTTTGATAAAATATGCATGATTAATTGTTGACACCAAGTTTAAGATTCCTAAGTTGATTCCCTTTTGGATTAAGTTGTTAATGGTCAAATAGTTCAAAATTTAGGACCAAGATTTGATGGGATATAACTTGGATGATAATGAAGCCTTGGTCAATGTTTAATAATCTTCTCGATATTCTAGATGGAGCTATTTAGGTAGGAATATGATGAAATAATGTTCTTTGTGGTGTACATGCAACAAGGTTAATATCCTTATGACCTTTTTCTAATGAAGATGATGTCACACACTCTTTGAGAAGAAGGAAGCCACGGATCGCATCCTCTTATGAGTCGTTCCTAACTCTTAGATATGTAGTTGGACCGTGGACGATGAACTGTCATCTCGAAGATCGTGGGTGGAGGACACTTTGAACTAGCAGTTAAACACACATGTAGGAGTGGTCATCCATGATGCCACGACCAGCGTGGGTGTGCGCTAATGAGCGGCTTCGAGTAACTAAATAGGCATGCTTTGTGGTGAGGAGTGCGAAGACCACTCATTTAGATCAGTTGGAGTGAATGTGAGGGATATCTAACATCCCGTTTGTATTGCTTCTCCTCCGTGTGAAACAAGTGATGCGAAGAGGAGAAAGTGAAGAAGGGAATCATAAATGGAAGTAGACTAAGGAATGCTTGGAGGAAGGTCCTCTCCTCTACCCTACCGCAACAGCAACACTATGATGGTGGTTGGTGGTGACGCTCTTGGCAGGACCCAGCCTCAGTGGTGCCATGAAGGATAAGGAGTGACTGCAGCGGCAAGGCTCCATGTCGGCGGCTCATAGAGGATACATGCTGAACTTTTTAAAGGAGGTCTGTTTCAGCCATGGATCGCTCAGCAGAGTAGGGCGCCTCGGCGGTGGCCGTTTTCCGCTAGGAGGCGACGCACACCGGGCTGCGGGTGTCGTGCGACCGAATGTGAGAAGGAAAATGAGATCGCACTGAGGGAAAGAGGTTGGGCGCAAAGGACTCCAGCGAGTCCTAGTTCCATCCGACATCGACCAAAGAAGCCAGCGACCATTTTGCATGTCGTGAATTGGAGTGTCACGGCGGCGGTCGTTTCCTAGGAGGCGATGTGCGCAGGCGTCGAGAGCAGCAGATCGGAGAGCATAGGGCGGCCAATCCTCACCGGAACTAGACCAAGCGGTAGTGCACATAGGTTGTGTGCGGCTGGGAGAAGGACCTCCAACGCTGATCCCAAGAGACGCTGAGAAGAACGTGTTGCAGCGTCAGGGAGACGACAAATGATAGGCGTCCGAGCAGAAGAAAGAAAACAAAGTTGAGGAGAGTGTGAACCTTGAATCGGGTTCAACCACCAGGTCGGTTGATTTAGGGACACAACAAACCCTTGAACTGCCGAGCAGCAGGGAGCCAGGGGGCGCCCAATATGGCCATGTGATGACACGCTATTGGCCTAAAAAGGTAAAAATCTCAATAAACACCCAGATCTTGTATAATTCATTGTAAATAGATTGCTTATCAGAAAAATACAAATAAGGTACAGAAATTCTTAGAAAAATGAGTAGAACACAATGAAAGAATTATATCAGGCTTTTGATGAACTAGTATCAGTTATATCATTAAATTTGTGTAATGTTTAATTCTTGAGTAATAAATATTAAATGATGACATAAAATTATGGAAAAATGTCAGTAAACCCGTAATTATGGTTATAATGAATATGATGTCAGTTATATTCATGTTGATGCACGAAATCATGTAATTTGCTTAACATGGTGAATTAGGTCTAATAACCTTAAATAAAATGCAATAAATACATGCATGATCAATAAATGATGAAATTTACATAATACCCTCATATCAGTATCTGAAACTTCACGTTTAAATATGAGATCAAGATGATACACATAATTCATGTTATATGATGATGTTTGCTCTAAATGTGATATAAACCCTAATATGCTTAATATACATAAGCTAAGGTTAATATGTGCACAAAACGGATACGGAACCTAATGTTCAGATAATGAACCATAATCTAGAATATGACATCAGTAAGATAAATATAAGGCAAGAATACAAGTAATCATAAGAATACCATAATGAGATAAGCAAACTCTAATAGGAACACGATTAAGGTTAAGATGAGATGTAAGATGATGAGAACCTGATAGTGATATGTAATCTTGTCTTACTCAGGGTTGACCAAGGATGTACTTGACATCAGGAATATGTGTGATGATTGGGATGTCTCTTTGGAAGGTACACCATTACCTCTTGCTTGGCTTATTATACATTATGCTTGTTTTATATGGTAGTAAATACTTGGCATATGGTATTGATTGAAATGATTGTCTTGTATGATATGTTACTTGAATTGCCATACTTATTGCTATATGTATACCTTGAACACCTACAATCATAATATAGATGTTCCATCATAAGATAGCTCATAAACCACTTGGTGGTAGAGTGCATGCATAATGATCACAAACCACTTGGTGGTAGATCATATGATGTTTGAATGATGATCACAAACCACTTGGTGGTAGATCATAAGGCCTTAAAAAATCAAAGCCCTTGGGGGCAGATGTATGAGATATATGATGGAAATTTGCTTAAAATATATGTGTTCTCTTTTGTTAATGAACATCTTTTGTACAAGTATATGCTTTTCTTATATTTGTTTATTACTGCCAAGTATTAGTTTCATCTTATTGTCAAGATATGATGAGAGGTATATAAAAGACACGTAGGCGTACTCAGTACAATATTCTTGAATATTGTGCTGACGTGTACCACATGTAATCTTTTGTTTAGGTTGTGGTTATGCTCTTGAAGATCCAGGATAGTTAAGAGTTGTATGGCGAGCTGATGTACAGGTGGACCTATTGTATTAAGATCATGTAGTTTAGTAGTAGTACATGTATATGTAGAATTTGTTGTTCAATATGTAATATCAAATGTTGTAACAATTCATGTAGTAATTATATGTTGAATAGTGAACATATGTGGTATGGTTTTATTATTGTTCATGTGCATGTGCTACTGATTGTTTCCTTCTGACTCCCATGATTTTCTCTTTCTTAGCCTAATGTATGATGTTTAAATTGGGATTCTCGATGAGGTGAGGGTTTCAATTTGGATGTCACACATCAGATTAAGTTTTAGAAAATACAGAGACATCACAGTATTTGTTTCCAAATAAATATATAATTGAGTAAAAATATTTGTTTCCTTTATGATATATTAATGTGATTGTTTTTGTTTCTTTATTGTTTTAAATTGTTAAGTACAGATTCTTTCATTCTTTGTTAAAATATCTCATATATTCCATATCATTGCAATTACTTTTATCACATAATATTTAGAAAGTAAATACATTTTTAGATTTTCCACCATGATAAATTTTCCATAGATTTAACATGCATGTAAAACATAGCTTTACTTAATGTTATACCATAATTTTATTTATTACAACTTTACATAAATTGTATATGTATAACTCATACAAGTTGGTTTATATTATTTATTTAATATATTAGATGTTTTCATCTTTATAATAAATTGAATATTTGTGCCTTATCTTTCATTTTATTTTCTTAATAAATTTGAGGCATATAGGAACACTCAAACGAGTTGAAACTTGGCCTACAAGAAAAAGAAAATGTGTGGAGTCTAACTTTGTCATTAATTATCAATTTTAGGAAAGTTTGCTATTCTATTTACAATTTTGGACTTTTAATTATATTCCCTCTCCTAAACAAATTAGGATAGATAATATTGTCCAACTAATGTGAAAACTCACACATAGACTAATTTTGGTATGAGGAATTCGAATTTGAGATTATTTCCACTTTTGTAGTCACTCAACATTTTATTTTATATTTTTGAGTAAAAATCACATTTTATTTTGTAAGCAAAATTTAGATAGTCATTACTAGGGATGTAAATGGATATGGGGTATACCCGCATACCCTCAAACCCATACCCACTAAACCCGTCATGGGTCTAAATTTTTGTAACCATGTAACCGCTTACCCTGCTACCCACATACCCACCTCTTACTGGGTAAGGTTATGGTTATATATATACCCATACCATGGATACCCATTTACTTATATTTTTATCCAAATAATTTACACTAAAATGTAATGATACATATTGCATGACTCACATCTAATAAGTATATGTGGCTTAAAATAGTAAACATTTATATTAGAATGTAGTGCTCCATATCATAGCACTCACATCTAGTAAATATAAGTACCTTGCAGTAGTATAATGAACAAATCCATTGACACACCTTTATAGCCTCACAAGTACATTTCACTAAATTAAGAAGGCCATAAAGTCATTCTCACATTCCACTCCTCTCTCCTCTCTAATTTGAATGACATTTCTATATAACTTATACATTTGAGTGTGGTAGTTTGTTGTATCTCTAGGTTTGTGGTGTATCGTTATAGCAAGTTAAACATAATTGTATACCCAATTACTCATCCATATACCAGGAGGTCATACGGATATGGGTATGTGGAAGGTCTAGCTTTTGAGAAACTAGATATATAACCGTACCCATATCCGCTTAATAAACAATTATGATTATGGATATGACCATACATGCACCAATCCCTACCTATTTACATCCCTAGTTATTATTGTTTAAATAATGTGAAAATTGACACCCAAGCAATTGGCAACCAAGAAACACATTTTTATCATTATATTTGGGTTTTAGAATGTCCTTTTATGAGTTATATCACCATTATGATTTAGACAATTTACATATGTATTGATTATCATCAATTAGAGTTTCATAATTTCCAATTTTTACAAAAAAGTTATATATTATAATACATGGGATTCTACATTTTACTTATTTTACATATTTAGTCCATGAATATTCAAATTACAAGAGATTGATTTTATTTTTGGACATGGAATTACCAATTCTTACCCCAAAGAATATTATCATTTTTATTTAGCCATTATGTTAGTCAAGAAAATATATGTAACATATTTCATAATTTTATTTACATATTAGCACATAATTAAGTCATTATGTAAATATACTTTAATTTTTGTCCTTATTTGATCAAATACAGGAAACCAATTTAACAATCTTTCTAGTTATGGAATAGGGTAAGATTCTAAGCTTTGGTTCGGTACAACACTACACCCCTTAAAAGGATTTTGTCCTCAAAATCTAGACATATATATATATATATATATATATATATATATATATATATATATATATATATATATATTATCATCCAATTACTCTCCACCCCTTATAAGGTTTAACCTAATAAGACAATCCTTATTGATATCATGGTTACTTGTACATCTTTTAATTGTGAACATTTTATTTTTTCAGGCATTCAAGTATCATGTCATATACACCTAGTGTTTGATTTTAGGTCCCTATGATTCTAACCAAGAAACCCTAAGTCACCTAGTACAACTTTTCACATATTAGAGGAGTAAGGAGGGTAGGTCCACTAAATGTTTTTTTACATGACATATCCTCCTAGGGTAAACATACTAAGGGAGAAAAGATAGAAATAGTTATATTAATTGGTCTTTAATGGCTCTGATACCATACTGTAAGGACTGGGACCCAAGAGGGGATCCACTCCCTACTAAATCAAATAAAAGGAAACATCCTATATGTCATACACACAACTAATTTTTTATGCAAAGGGATGATAATCCAATTTATTCAAAAGTATGTTTTAAGACACCAAATGTAGAAGCGGAAAATAAAATATCTAACCGTTAAAATGCTTGATATTATCACCATCCTTCACCATGCAGGGTGATCACTAAGAAAACTAAACTAAATATAGGATCAATAGAGGGTTATCTAACAACCTCAAAATTGTATCTCAACAAGGTTCAACTACTGTTGATGTTGTCCTGGTCCAACTTGATTAACTTCTTCCTGACCTACACCTGGAGTTAAAAGCAAAGGATAAAAAGTAGAAGCATCAGCATAAATGATGGTATGTACATACTAAATCAGGGATTGAGCAATGTTATAAAATAAAGGGATGTCAAACGTAACAAGGCTTCACATAAAAGACATAAAGGTACTATCCAATTGATCATCAAAATAGGGACATTTAAAGAAGATAAACAATAAGATATTTCTTAACTTTTAAAAAATATCACATCAATAATTTCACAAAACTTAAATAGTTGCATGGCGAGAAATAAGAAAAGAGAATATATTGAAAAGTAGGGTAGAAACCCATATGTATTCCATACCAAAGGGTAGGGGGGCTACAAACTTCAATACCAAATAAATATAGTATTTTGCAAGGGAATAATACCTAATGCATCGTAGGGGAATAAAACCCACTACCTAATATCATATGCGGTAGGGGTATAAAACACAATGCCTGGTAGAGGAATAAAACCACGGTCTATAAACACTATAAGTGGTAGGGGAATAAAACTCAATTCCTATATAGATTCACTATTTACAGTTTTGACTAGTCAATCATCCATGCAAATAGGATAGACAAGATAAAGTATAGTAAAGTGAAAATAAGGGATGAGAGCATCCAACTAATACCAATGGCGTCAGAGGACCCATAAATAGATATCTAAACATTTCCATTATTAAGATACTTTATAGGGTCACAAAAGTCCACAACTTGAAGATAAGGGTTCCATCTCACAATAAGGAGAAACATGGTTTAAATTTCACAAATAGGGTCTCATCAAGAAGTAAAATATAATTTAAAATTCCAACATAGATCAAGAGTTCAAAATCATAAAGATTAGACCCAAACAGGTCATAAAGTCAAGAAAGAGAATGTTTATCACCAAAATACTTTGAAGAGAGTCAAGCGAGAGAGTAAATAAAATAATTGCTTAATATGAATCATGGGTAATGCAACATACCTCAAGTGGTTTGTCAACTTGTCAAAGTCCAAACCCTAATCCCAAGTCACAGTTCCAAGGTTTGAAACAATTGTGGTTTAGAAAAGATTGCCATGAGAGTATGAGTCTTTGACGGCTCATACAAGGGACTTGAATAGGAGGATAAGAGAGAATGTTAGGAGTCATTTTCTATTGGTCAAGTGATTTCTTTGTGTGTGAAGGTCATGGGGAGGGGACTATATATATAAGACCAGGCTTGGGTAGCAAGAAACTTATCTATTTTTTTACTAGGGAAAATGTAAATATTGTAAAAGGAGAAAAGTTAAGCATTCACTAACACATTACAAGAAAGAATAAATATAGATAAAATTTCATTCCCCTTCCATTTAGTTATGTCTATGTATTACAACATATTTCTCCTTTTTTAAACATCTAGATGACATAAATATTGACTATTTTGTTTATAGTAAAGAGACTTCAAAATATCTTGTTGTGTACTTATTTACAAAATGTAAACGTGTATAATAAATTAATGAGCAATTGTATAGGATATAATTATTGAACTCATTTTTTTATAATTCCATTTATAAACCTAATATAATGCTAATTAGTACCATAACAAAATAACTTTATGAAAATGTTTCTCTTCTCAAACGGGTGTAAACACTATTCATTGAACCATTTTCCTTTTGTTTCATTGTTGTTATTGATTTTAGGAGGTAACCGTGATTTTTACTAAGGAAATCATTTTATAAAGTTTATTATTATTTTCTATTTGAGTTATTGATTATGTATATTTAGTGATGTTATTTGTTTCCAAACAAATATATAATTGAGTTAAAATATTTGTTTCCTTTATGATATGTTAATGTGATTGTTTTCATTTATTTATTACTTTAAAATGTTAAGTAGAGAGTATTTAGTTCTTTAAAGTTTGTTTTAATTTATCAAAATATTTGACATCTTTCACATTGTTGCAATTACTTCAATCACATCATATTTGAATAGTAAATACATTTTTAGATCTTCCATTATGATAAATTTTCAATATATGTAACATGCATGTACAACATCGCTTTCCTTTTTGTTACATGACAATTTTATTTATTACAACTTCACATAAATTATATATTATAACCGATACAAGTTGGTTTATATTATTCATGTAATATGTTAGATGTTTTATTCTTAATAATAAATTTAATATTTATGGCTCTATCTGTAATTTTCATTTCTTAATAAATTTGATGCATATAAGAACACTCAAAAGATGAGAAACTTACCCGGCCAGCGTAGCCCGGGCGGTCAAGCCAGTACGCCCCTCATGAAGGGTCACTGGTTCGAATCCACTCAAGTCAGTTGTATTTACCAACCTCTTGGGTCATCTGGGCTGTGGCACCTGTTTGGAGAGGGGGTGGGCTTCGGCCCATGCAGATCCAAAAAAAAAAAAGATGAGAAACTTGGCCTACCAGAAAACTAAAATGTGAGGACTCTGATTTTGTCATTAATTTTCCATTTTAGGAATGATTGATATTTTATTTACTATTTTGGAATTTAAGTTAAATTCTCTCTCCTAAGCAAAACTACTATAGATAATTTTGTCTAATTAATGTGGAAATTCACATATAGACTAATTGGTATGGAGAAATTTGAATTTGGGATTTATTTCCACTTTTGAAGTCATTAAACATATTATTTAATATTTTTGGATTAGAACTCACATTTTCTTTTCTAAATAAAATTGTTATAAGTTATTATCTTTTAAATAATGTGAAACCTGGCACCCAAGCTAATTGGGAACCAACAAACACGTTTTCTAATTATATTGTAGTTTTGGAATTTCCTTTTGTGAGTTGTATCACCATTTTGGTTTAGACAATTTATCTACATATATATTGATTATCTGAAATTATAGTCTCAATAATTTCATATTGTTACAAAAAAAAGGTATATGTTATTATTATGCACAAGATTCAACATTTTACTTCTTTTACATATTTAGTCCATTAATTCCATAATTATTCAAATTATAGGATATTTTATTATTTATGGACCTAGAATTATCAATTGTCACTTCAAAGATTATTATCATTTTAATTAACAATTAGGTTAGTAAGGAGAATATATGTAACATATTTTATGATTTTATTTACATGTTTGCACATAATTAAGTCATTACATAAATATGTTAATTTATCATTGTTTGTTCAAATATAGAAAACCAATTTTGCCATCTTTTGAGTTAGGAATAGGGCAAGATTTTGTGTTTTGGTTCATTACAATCACGATGAGACAATTATACATTTATAAGACTCAGGGTCCTGGAGGATCATTATGGTACACTTGCTTTATGTCTAGCCTTGGGAACTTGCAAGAAAATCAAAACATGACTTCAATGTGAGATAGATAATTTATTTTTGAACATAGGGGTAATTCTTTCTTAAGAGTTTCAAGTAGAATTTGCAAATAAATATTCCATATTACTTCATGTTTATCAAGAGTCATTTTGAAGTGTACGTCATTCAGATTTGCAATGTTCTCCCTCATTTTAAGATAGGATTCAAAACCCCATGTTAGGTGTAGGACATAATTGTCATGCCTAATGATGATGTTTTTCCTTTGATGGGATTATGTAGTTTTTATTTTTCTCTATATGTCCTTGTCTTTTGTTTTATGTTTGATTCAAAAAATATATCTAATTATTTATTGTGAAGAAGTTATTTTATGAGCCTATACTACTTAAAACAATTAGAGAAAATAATGTACATATATACTTATATTTATTACAACGTACACTTCTTTAATTTTTAGTACATTTAAGTGAACAGTTGATAGTATGTGCCACATGGTTGAATTATATCATGAGTCAACAAGCCTTCCTATTTACCCCAAAATCAGTATTGAAGAGTTGTGAAAGGTTTAGGATAAAATACAAAACCCTAACTTGAGCTGCAGATTTTTATATATATCAGAAAATTGTTCCTAGCCTACATCCATGGGTGTACTAGCATACCAAATATTATTCCATACAAGGTTTATTCTTATTACAAATGTCATGTAACAATAGCAAATAGCCACATAAATCACAATTTTGTATTTGAGGAGGTATTTCTCCTATGTAAAGTTAGAAACATATCACTATAATTGTGAAGCCGAGCTTTTATATATTTCTATAAGCCTCTCCTCTTTTATTCGGGCATTCGGTAAGAAATTCAACTAGCAATTTATGACTAACAAACTGACCAGACTTCCCAATTAAGCCAACTAACAAGGGCACAAAGTTAGAAACATTGTTCTTCATACATGACGAAGCTTCTTTGTGAAATAGAAATTTTCAAAGCCATTAGTTTTATTTTATGTATAAAATGGAAACCATTCACTATTAAAGCATAGCCACATTATACTAGAACAGCATAAAATTATTTCCAAAAAAATGCATAAAATTTTTCATGCAATATTGTCATTGAGACTTTACATTATGTATTGAAGAACTAATAGTAAATAAAATATTAATTATATATTAATATGTTGAAATTCATTTGAAGACACATGAACTTATACAAGTAGCTAATTAGTGTATAATATCAACATTAATTCTTAGTGCATGATGTACAATTGGTCATTATTCAAATCTTCAAAATAGTTTATTCTACCACTTCTCTATATATAATAAATACATTAGACTAATAATGAATACCTCCTGCATGGTGATGATAGTGAGAAACATGGTTGTAGGACAATATAACATGTCTGAAATTTTCTGTAATATACTCAACAATAGAATATCCTTTACTAAAACAATTTTTAAAGAATTCCCAAGATAAACTTTTACTTAAAAATAACGTAAGAATAATCTTAAGAATAGTGAGTGCATGTTATACATTTTTCGATACAGATTTGCATCTGTTGTTTACATGGAAACTAAAACTTTTATTATATACACCACAATACCAATATTTATTTTTATTTCTACTTAATATATGATGTGGTAGATTATGGAACAAGAAAATTTCTTAGGAATAAAGCTTTAATATTTATCTAAACTAGCATGCAACGATCATCACCTTTAAACGAATGGGTTTTATCGCAGCATAGTTGTAGGATCGAACACAAAGGACAATATTGTTAACTGCACTTCAGATTTTTAGTCTGATTAAGAATAATTAATTAATAACCATGGATCAATTTGGTGGTTGATTTACTAAATTAAAAATAAAATAAATAAAACCAAACTATGGAAGAAATAATTTAACAATGATGAAACTACTAGGATAAGGGGTTTCACCATCACTTCATATGTGTGGACTCTCTCGCATTACATTGCACATACATACGTCTATTTAGATTGCAGTTAAGTGATTCCATATCCTATCAGAGTATGAAATTTATCAGCACAAATTTTCTAATAGGCTCAAGGTCTCGTCACCTACGGATTCTTAATATGTCACCTTGGAGAACTCCATTTCATGATCACATTCGAGATTCAATGATACAGATTGTTATTTTGATCTTATATGTTAAGGTCTCTATGCCTTGGATTTTAAGAATCATATAGGATTATTAGCTAACCAATTGAGCATGCAATCAATCGATAATCAATTTTGAAATCCATATGAATAGCAATTTATAACATGATAGTACAAGATACAAAAAATGAGGCTAATTCCCACATCCCAGAGAATGATCTACTCCATACTCATGTTCAAGATATAAGAGAAAAGAAAGAAATATAGGATCTGTGAGAAAGTAGAGCCGTGGAAAAGAATCTTGTGCTCAAAACCACCCTCCGAAGAGTTTCTCCAGTATGGTAGTCAGGATATCTACTAGTTCCATCTATAATTTCCCTAAATATGTTAAAGTGATAAGAAAAATTCAGAAACTCAAAAGGAGTATGTGGCATGTGAAGTTCATTTGAAGAGAGGGTAATGTTGTTGTTGATGGGTTTGTAAAAATCCATTGAATCAACCAAGGAGGTTACATGTGATACAATAACCTCCCATTTCAGATCCAGGATCTCGTAGCTAAGGATTTGTGTAAGGGTAGTAGTACTACCTTGTTTACCTTTGCAAGTTTAATTAGTGATTGTAATTGGCAGTTATATTTGCTTGCAAGAGGAGGGCGGGATGAATAAGATGACCTACTGACTTCTATAAAAAAAAGAGTTTCTCCACGTCCTTTGATGGAGCACATCTTCACATCAAACCATCATGTTTCATCTTCAAATCACTCTTTCGGTAGATAAGGTTGTGGATGGGAGAGATATGTTGTATTCCTTTCTCCATATCTTCCTCGATTACTTTATATATGCTTGCAAACTATCAAATCTAATCCATATAATCCAACGAATGTCACCATTTGTTGTGATATTCAGCATTTGTGAGTCAGATGAGTGGAAAACCAGTAAATCGACTATAAGTGGTCATGAAATACATATATTTCATATACAATTTAATGACACATATGGCACAACTTGAATCATCGAATTCAATCTAGATGTGGAATCTACACTCAAAATACTAGATATATGCTTCAAGTCAGGGGACTAAATTTTGCTTGGAGAAGATTTAGCATAAGCAAGTCGAGAGAATCATGTGTGAATCAAGAAAATTATAAGGCATCAAAGCTCTTGGGTTCAACTCTGATCAAAATCCCAAACCGGTCAGATTACCCACCAAGTGAGTCTGACAACTCATCTGTTCCACGAGGATCTCCCTCTGTAGACAGCCTAGTCGACTGACTCATATATCAATATCAAGGGTGAGTCAATCAACTGACTTGTATGATTATATACTTGTTTTGTCGTAAATTGAATTTTGCATCCAATGAATTTTGAATAATCTAATTCCAAGTTTGTATGCAAATGTTATGGTTATTTGATTGATCATTTATACTTATATAATCCTCACTTCAATTGTCAGAGTTTTAGAGTGTAGATATGCAATCTTTAATCACTTTGTTGGCTTTTCATGAAGGGAAAATAACTTCCCTCTTCTATTTGAATTACAATCCAACAAACTGAAGAAAAAAAATAATAAATACTAAATAGATTTCATAAACTACTAAAAATGTAAAATAAGTGAAATATGAAGTACAACACAATATAAACACACAAAACTAATTATAAAATGCACCTAAAATTACGATGAGTAGACATTCATTAATACATAACTTGGTTCAATCCTATTTTTATTTTAATATAATTTGAATAATTATGAACTAATTATCAATAAATTTAATGGACTAGAATTGGAATAATTATGAACTAATTCAATTAAAAGAACATATAATTCCACCACTATTGTCAATAAATTTCATGTTTTTATGATTATTATACTATTAAAAATGAATCTATATAGTGCTAACCTAATTGAAGGATACTTCTTTTAGTTAAAATAAATGAAAAACTTGTTAATTTATTGTTCATATAAAACAAAATAACTTAGTATAGTAAACATGCATCATTGTTTGCACCCACTACATACTTTGACGAATGTGTAATCAATGTACATATTAAATGAACTATATAATACATGTTTAGGTGTACAATGAAGTATAGTGTATATACTAGTAGAGAATTAATAGTATATCATTCAAAATTAAAAATCAATATAAGATAATATACAAAAAATAGGTGAATGAAATTTCCATTTTAAGTATCATGAAGAATTTTGCTATAATCTTTAGTTACACAATGGGATAGAAATGAGTATGTACATTTTTTTGGGTGTATGTTCTGAGAGCCATCATGTGATGGTTATAATATTGATACTTTAAATATGATTTAGCTATTACAAAAGAATATTCCACTTATTATGTTTGTTTTTGTATTGAGGTAAGTATAATCTTAATAACACCCAAAGAATATTTTGACTCAATGAAATATGGCTTGGAGTGCAGATGTAAACATGATATTATGCGTATACTCAGTATACTAATTCTTGTTATGTATCTAGTCAGTTTTGTTTTAAGATGTTATAGGACAAGAATAATACACAAGACTAGAATGTATGGTGAGTGATGATTATGTCTCTTTAGTCATGATATTGGATATCAAGTAAGATACATGGGCACTTGTTACAAAATAAGTTGTACTCCAACCTTGAGAATGGCACATGTATTTCATGTAATTGCATTCCAGAGTCATATATCAATGTGATAGTGGTGATTGTGATCCTTAGACCTGAAGTCAGTACACCAAATAGATTTTTTTTTGTGTACTTTGACACTATCAAAATGTTACTCTAAATAAGGGTTATCAAAATGGTGGTGATTGGGTTCATTGTAACACTAATGAATTATAGTGAGTGATGTAGAAGTAATTTATCCCTCCTTTGGAGTGATATCCTAGCTACTTAATAAGGAAGACATGGCAATTCACATGTGAGTCAATATATGATATTGAGCTCGCAATATTGTGAACAGTCTACTCTAGTTCAAGGAACATGGATGGAAGAATAATATGATGAATTTTCCATGCCTCAGTTTAAATTTGGATGTTAGTGACAAAGTCATTATACAGTCATGGTAATTTGTCACTTTACATGTTGAAGTTGTTCTTTAACTCACTCCTATTACTTGGGTTGCAATGATGTATTTATAGACACCAATCATTTTTGTGAGGATCTTAACATAACTAGCAACATAAATACAAACCTATTTGGTCACACACATAAAGATGCATAAGGGAATTGAAATTCACAATGAAACATATGATCGATATGCATACGAATCATAAATTGGGTTACTTTCTATCCATTCAAGAAACTAGAATGTCCACTCAGCCGAATGGATAGATCGAGCAAGTGTATCAACTGGTTGTCAATTGATCAATAGACTTTCACTTTGGAATATAGCCAGTCGGGAGACTCACCTAGTGAGTCGAGCAACTGGAACCCAATAGGGCAAGCGTCCATATTTGATTTGGAGTCAAATTTGAAAACAAATTTAGATCTAGACTGGAAAATCGGGTGACTCACTTAGTGAGGCAGGCGACTTGCAACCCATCTTAGTCCCAGCAGGGGCCTAATCAGGTGATTGGGAGTTCCATTCAGATGACTAGGATGGCAGTCCGAGATTTCCATTGTGAGAATTTTTTTAGATTGTGACTAGGAAAGGGATTGGAATTAGGAAAATCCAAGTGCATGATTCTCCTATAAAAAAAAAAGGCTCATCCCATTAGAGTTAGAAACTCTTGCACCACAATGTGTGTTAAGTTGGCCACAATATTTCTCTCTTGAAGAGATAGAAGGTTTCCAAAACGATGATAATCCAAGATAGGAGAAGACAGGAAATTTTGAGATTACTCACATGTCAACAAATCCTATTTTACTTTAACTTAATGTCCAAGGTGGTAGGCTACATTCTCCCTCATCCACGTGGACAAAGTAGATGCCAAGGCACTTGTGTAGATGTTTCGAGTAGGTGTTCCATAAGACAATAAGAAGGTGCTAAGAAGAAGACAACCATGCAAAAACATGACGACCAGTTCATATTTGGATATGAAAGTTTGAGTTATTTCCTAATAAAGATGTGTCTAGTTGTTGGACAATTAGTGTGCTCAAAAGTATAATCTTAATGACTTCTATGTATTTTTTTACCAATATTTTATAAATATGACAAATTCAATGGCTAGGGTAAACTAGAATAATTTTTTTTATTAGTTTGTTTTTTTCACCTTCCCTAAAACCCTATAGTGGTATCTTAGCTGAGGTTATATGCTTTTATTGTTAGTTTGTGTTTTGAACTAACAACCATTTGTTGATCAAATTATGTAAATATTATATTTGTATTAATCAAATAATATCAAATACGATAAGATATATGTATTACATAAACCAATGTGATATCTTGAAAATCATTTTGTTTGGTGGTTATGGATATGACAACTAGGTCATTGTTGTGTCATTGTTTTTATTTGATTAAATTTATGTAACATGTATATGGCTTGCATGTCATGCCTCTCTCTATACATTTTCTATGTAAATTTCAATTATGCCATTAGAATAGAATATTTTCATGAAATAAATTAGTAGACCATGGTGAAGAGGAGGAGATGATCAGAAGCCCATGTAAAATAGGGTGGTCTTGGGAGGGTTAGTGATCAAGATGAGATGATGAATCAATAAACAACACAAGAACTTTGGAAAATAGGAGGTATCGATCGACCAATTGGATTTCCTATTCATCCAGCTAGAGACCCAATAAAGGGTAGATATAAGGTTGTGTTAGATGTGAATTTCTTACTTTCTTTTCTAAAACATTTGTTGGCTAAAGATGTTGTACTAGTTTCCATATAAAATTTGATCACATGTGGTGATTGTTATATTATATGATATGTATGACAATGTACATGTATTGGTGATTGGGTATATATATACATATATATACATATATTCCTCAATTTAATATCAATGTTGTAGATGCTTTCCGTTGTGCAATACACATGAAAAGGTTGTTCGACTAAAGTGTGGGAACACTCAACATGGTATATATTCTACCTTGGGGAAGAGTGATGTTAAGTATGTTGGCCTACTCAACAGGGTGCATATTTTATTGTGTGGCCTTTCGGTTGTACTTGACTAGGTGATATTAATATATGTAAGCACATAGAGGCATAAATATGGCACATAATCATATGATGTGTTATTGACAATGGTTTGTGCCACCACATATCCAAGAATTGCATTGGATGCAATTGATAATTGTTACCTACCTAAATGCTTAACTTACAAGAAATCAACTAAAGTTGACTAATGAGTTATGTATTATGGATCTTGGCTCACTAGAAGATTTCTCAATATAATCTTCAGAATTAATAGTGAGGCTGGTAACACCCAAATTTAAGAACTATGCTAAGTATTTATGATAGTTTCATGGCGTTATAGACTTAATATGTCCAAATATTTATAGAATATTATATCCTTGTAATTTATATCTCTTTAAAGGTTAGTTTTCTCAACTAGACAATTTTGAGACTTGCAAAACCAAACTTAAGAAGACATCAATCTCCATATTTTGCCAGACAAACTCGATTGGGTTCACCCGAACCTGATCGGGTTCAACACCCGTCTTTTGCAGCAGTATATGTCAAGTGCTCCATCTACTCTTTTTCTTCAGGAGACAACATTTGATGGTATCTTCTAGTGGTTTCTTCAGATGGCATCAACCAAAGGATACAACTGAAGGTCTTTCTCCTGGTGGTGTCTTCTAATGGAATCTTATGACAGATGATCTTCTGATGGTCCATTCTGAAGGTCACAAATGAAGGCCACAAATTAGTCACATGAACACTTCCCCCACCGCCTTTTGAATGTATGAACCCAATTGAGTTTACCTGAACCCAGTCAGATTCGGCCTCTTCTTTTGGAGTTGGATGGAGATAAGCCTTTTGTGGTTCAACATCCAATGGCCTATCTTCTAATGGTTCAACATCCAATGGCCTATCTTTTGATGGTTCACCATCTGATGTCCTATCTTGTAATGGTTTATCCTTAGCCACTCCAATAATCCGATGGCATAAACCCGGTCAGGTTCACTCAAAACTGGTATGATTCAGACCACTTAAGCTATACACTCTTCACACTGATATACCTAGCACGGGGTTCCAAACTTTAGTTCAACACACTTGTCCAGTTTTGACAATTGGTTCCCAAAGCTCTGTGGGATAGCCCCAAGTTTCAAGAGGGTTGAAGAGCACACCCTACATACATCCCTTTAGTTTTCTTCCACCCACCATCATTTTCCATCATCTTCTACCTGATCCAAGCCATGTCCACCATCATTCACCCACTTCCAACAATTTCCAGCCATCTCTAATCTCCATAAATCCATTAAAGTTGATGCTTGGAGCGGAATCAAGGAGAAAGGAGTGCTAGGAGTCAAGAATATCAAGTAAGACGACCCCATGGATGACATCTAGCCCTTAAGGAGGCTAAGGAGCAAGACAAACCTGACTTCCATAGGCTAAACCACTTCTTCTATCTCTTTATTCTACTTTTCTCCTTTGTTTTTGTAAAAATGACCTTCTTCCATCTTTGTTTGATGCTAACTATGTTTTCCCATGGCTAGTTGAGATCCTTCTTGGCTATGTATACCATTTATGGGCATGTTTATGTACTTTTACCTTAAGCAAGTAGTTTTATTCTATATCTAGTACATTTTACATTCTATCTTATCCTTCCAGTCATGATTGCTGGTTTGGTTGATCTCTTTCTTTCTTTAACTTCCATTTCTACCATGATAGAGAGATTAGTTGTTAAAATGGATAAGAGAATGTAGTTTGATCAAAATCCAAAAAGTGGACGCCCAAGAGAGGATCTGTCTAGAGCACCTCTAAGAGAAATCCTACCTGAACCTTGGATCCGATCGGGCTCAGTTAGATTTGGTCAGATTCAATTCAACCCAGTCGAGTTCACCTCTACCCTCCGAATTCATGATTTGTACCCTATGCAGAGTCTCTACTATTCCTAACTTATTTGAATATTCTAGACCTGAGAAGGTATCTGAAATATTCATAGGTGTTGGTATGTTATCCTTGAGAGAGGTTTCAGATCATTTATGGGGTTTTAATCACATTGTGCAAGAGCGAGTGGTATTACCCCCACAGGAGTAACTACCACAGTAAATGATACATTTGGATGTAAGATGTTTTCTTGGGTGTTAGAGGGTTATCCACGCCCGAGAAAGGGTGCATAGACTACCCAACTTGTGGTTACATACCAGGATCTTCTTCTAATCAGTATGAATAACAGACTTTGTTTCTTTACTTGATTTTACTTTATTATGTTTCATATCATTTTACTAGACTCGTTCTAGTTCTTTGCATACACCAACCACCAGTTTTTCTTAACTAACATAAGACTAGGATCTTAGGTATCCTAAACATCCTCAAGTCCCTATGCTCGACCCCACATATCTACTTTGACCCCATTTTGTGTTGTGGAGGTCTTTGAAATTTTCAGGTTATAAAATTAATGACTGATTCGTCTAAATCTGCCTCTTTTAAGATGTGCAATTCAGACCACATCAGGGGGCTATCAATTTGAATAAAATAGTGGGAGAATAATTAACGAAAGGCCAAATAAATTTGAAGTCAGATTTTTCAAATTAGAATTAATTTTCAAATCAATGTGTTGACTCGTACAAATGCTTTCTATGTAGATCAAATGCAAACACAAAAACAACCCCTTTCCACTGTGATTGGTCCTTGAGAAAGAAAAATTAATTGGAAATAACTTCAACGAGTGGTTCCGGACAATGAGAATTTTTCTCACAAATTTGTGTAGGCTCTATATCCTGGACACACCAACACCAAATGAACCAGCTCCAAATGAACCTAGGACCAAAAGGAAAGCTCATAAGAAGCATTTTGATGACATCATGAACATCAAGTGCCTTATTCTAAGTTCCATTCATCACAAGCTTCAGAAAAAATGAGAGAATATGGATGTTATTGAAATGATAATGTATCTTAGGGAACATGTTTCAAGAACAAGCAAGGTAAGAGTTAGATGATGTCTTAGAGATGTTGTTTTAGTGCAAGATGGCGGAAGGTGATCTAGTTGGATCCCATGTACTCAAGTCAATTGAGTGTATGCTTTGATTTGAGGACCTGAACACGAGACCATATGTATACTTAGAGTACTCATTCTTTTTATGTCCCTAGTTAGTTATTTTTGAGGATATTATAGGACAACAATAATACACGAGACTAGCATGCATAAGGGAGATGGCTATGTATCTTTTTTCATAACATTAGATATCATCTAGTACATGTGCACTTGTTAGAGAACTAGTTGTATCAGATAGGCCTACCTTGAGAATGAGACATGAAAGTCATGTAATGACATATCAGACTCATATATCAATGTGATAGTGGTGATTTTGATCCTTAAACCTGAGGTCACTACATTAATCACATGTTTTTCTTGTACTTTGACACCATACCAAACATGACACTGAATAAGGATTTCTAAAAGGACGGTGATTGAATACAATGTAAAACTTGTGCATTACTATGATTGATGTAGATGCAATTAGTGCCTCCTTTGGGGTGATATCTTGGCACACTTGATAAGTGAGACAATAAAAATGCATGACCAAGCTCATGTGAGACAGTATATGATATTGATCTCATAATATCTCAAATTATCTATTCTAGTTCAAGGAACATAGATGGAATGATAATAGGATATAATTATATGCATCAATTGCAATCTCAATATCAAAGACAAAGCAATTATATGAGAATGATAACATCGATTGTTTTATAGGTTGAATTTGTTGTACAACTTAATCCTATTACTTGGATGGCATTGGTGTGTTTCTAGGGATCAATCTCAACTTATGAGGTTTTGAGTGTCACTACTAGTGTAATTAGGAACATTTTGGTCACATGCATAAAGATTCATAAGGAAATTGAAGTTTGTAATCAAACATATGATTGAAATGAGTTTGAAACATAAGCATGATGATTTCTTACCTAATTGGGCAACTAGAATATCTAGTCAGTCGTCTGAATGGATCAAGAAAATGGATGAATTTATTGTCAATTGATCAACTGACTTTCACTTTAGTAAGTAGCCAATCAGGAAACTCACTTAGTGATTTAGGCAACTACAATCCAACAAAAGAAGTGTTCACATTTGATTTTGAATCAACTTGGGAAACCAATTCAGACCTGGATTTACTAGTCGATCAGGAGACTCGCTTGGTTATTCGTGCGACAACCCATCTTAGTCCCAGTAGGGACCTAGTAAGGTGGTTGGGATTCGTAGTCGTCGAACTGGAATGATGTCCAATTTTTGTATTTTGGGACTATTACTTTATATTGTGATTAGGGTAGGAACTAAAATTATGAAATTACAATCCCATTACTCTCCTATATAAAGGGGATTAGTTCCATTAGAGTTAGACACATATAAAACCCATTGTGAGACATGTTGGATATGAAAATTATTTCTAAAAGAGAGAAAGTATCCCTAATAATTACAACCCATGATTGGAGAAGATACAGAGTTTCGAGATGACTAGCATGTCGAAAAATCCTATTCTGCTTCATCTTAGTGGCCAAGGTAGTGCACCATATTCTCCCTCATCTATGTGGACAAAGTAGAGGGAGAGGCACTTGCGTGGAGGCTTGGATAAGGCATTTCACAAGACAACAAGAAGGTTATGTGTAGAAGATAACCGTATAACAACTTGGTGGCCAATTCAGATTTGGATCTAAAAGTTCGAGTTCTTTACATAAGAAAAGTATCTAGTTGTTGGATGACTAGTGTGTGTAGAGGTATAATTTGTATCCTTTCTATTTCTTTTGTTCACTGAAGTTTTATAGTTGTGACAGATCTAACATCTAGGGTAAAATGGGAAGCAATTTTTTTTTATTATTCTATTGTGCCAACTTACCTGAAACTCTACACATTTAAGTTATTTACAATGGAATAAAATAGAAAAGGCAATAAAAAAATGAAATTAATCTTCATTGTAGGTAGAGTGATGTGCACATTTCACATCATCTTTTTTGCTACTCTTTATTGCACTTCTGGCACATTTCTACCTCATTTTTTCCTATAATGCCAAATTTTGTAATTTTATGTTATCTACATTTGCTCTATGGTTTTAATTGTAGATGCCAAGTTTTGAAAATAAATTTATTTGGACAAGATCACCCATTCACTCAGATGTTTGAGCCCCAGATATCCATGAGGTATGAGGTCCAAAGTTATTGAAACAACTTTCCACACAGAATGTGGAGAGACTAGCACATAGTGTAATCATGCAACATCACCTTTCGCTCCATCAAAGCAGAAATAACCCCCCTATGGAGTCACTACTTTGTCATACCCCGCCAAAAGGGGGTAAATGAGAGATGTCGGGGAATAAAGATATATCCTTTCTGGTAGCAAATCGCCAAGAAAGGTGTTTGGAGTCACAACCACATTTTGTACAAAAAATGAGGAAGAAACATCAGTTGTTAAAGCAAAAGCTTAATCTGAGCAATTATCCACGTTAAATAAAAATAGGAAATAAAAAAACTAAAGATCAAATCCGTGAATCTAGTTATGAGTGGGGAAGGATTATCACCCCCATCTTTCCTAATAAACTGATATAAAGAACTGTAGTTGTTGTGAAAGATTGAGTGATTCAAGATGGTTAAATTAAAGATGACATAAAAATATGATAAAAAGGCAATTTTTATTATGAGCGGACTTTTAGGGTTGAAGACGTCCATGTTTTTCCTAATATATCTATGAAAGTCCTAATTTTTAGGTGTATTGTGATTATAATCACCTTAGTACCTCTAATAAAGGGGATCCATCATGTGTGATTAGGACCAATGTGTAGGATGTTAGAGGATGATTAACCAATGTATGCTTAGAGAACTATATCTAATTTTACAGAATTAGTAAAATTTCACAACTATAAGATCAGCAAAGAAGCTATAGAAGATAGTAAATTAAATGCATAAATTGATCAGGTTAGATGCAACAATTATAGATCAAATATAATCAGACAGAAGATACAATAGTTAGGCGTAGTAGTTATAGCAGTTTACTTTTCCATATCTAATAGAGCAAGTGGTGTCAGAGGAAGAATTCACTGATCATAGGCAATATAAAAAATAAAGAGAGAGATTCTTTTCTCTGACTTCAGGAGAGACAAAAGGGGCTTGGAATCTGTTGGGTAAGGCGGTCTATTTAATGGTGGATTTTAGGGTTTGAGATTCTGGGCAGAATCTACTAAAAGAGGTGGCAGACCACCGTGATGCGTCATGCAAAGGGCGTCTGGAATGAGGCAATCTATCACGTGGCACATGGCGGTGGTTGTGATTTGTGGGTGTCCCAGAGTGAGAAAAACGTAATTTCCTAATTTCACAGTAATTCTAGAAATATTACGATGAAAAGTAGAGAAAACTTATATAGAAATTAAGTCGGAGTTGGATTAAAAAAATGGTTGCAAAGAGAATATTTAATTCCAACTGATTCAACTAGGAAATTAATGAAAAAGTAGCATACTAAAGCAGAAATAGAGGAAAATTCTTCTTTTAGTCTGAAAGAAGGTTTCTATATAAAAGGCCCCAAACTAATCAAAAGTAGGAAAAATGATGATTTGAATAGGTGAAAAATGAGGGAAAAAGTGTAAAAAGGTGTACGTGAAAATTACAGAAATAGATTCCATCACTAGACAGAGGAGTTTCCTTGAAGCTGTCGAGTGAACAAAAATGATGAGTCAACATGTGGCATCCATAAAATACTTCAAAAACATAATTAATAATTGTTTCAACTATATTAAAAAATGTAAAAACAAATGAGTTCTGAGAATCTAAGCAATGAGTTAGGTTGCCCAAACTTATGGATGGTGAACATAATAGATCTAAAAAATATTTGATGTATACGACGACAACATAAGTTTCATATTGGTCCGGATAGATTTCACATCATCAGAAAGCACTTCAAATGTGTCAATTGGCAAAAAGACAAAATATGGTGATTGTCCTATGAACTCCTTTGTGCTTTTGCAACTTTAATACACCGTGTCATAGAGGTCTAGCTTAGCTTAAAGTTACTTAAAAGAACATCAGTTACAACAATGGCTCCCGTAAGGTCAGTACATGTTCGTCTATCATCCGCAATCATATAATAAGATATTGGAAGTGAAAATCATCACATCATGTCCTAGCGAAAGACATAGGAGCTTCTTTTAGGACGTTTAACCCAGTACGAGAGATAATTGACCAAAACATCTTTAGGAACTACACATTGACGACATTTATAGTCATTCCTTATATGGTTATGCACAACATGATCACAAAAAGCATCAAGGTATGTAGTGTTGTAAAGAAGACAAAGTCCATCACTTGGGTACAAGGGAATCATGAACTAATATCGAAGGATTGTTTGATACTCAGTAGGTGGCATGGACAAACCAAGACCAAATGAGAACACCAAGTTAGAAGTTTCATGCATGATCAGATTGGAGAGAAGTTAGGATAGCTGGTTGATGACAAGTGAGGATACTTGCAATAATGTGTTGGAAGACAATTTTGTAGTGAGGTCTTGTTAGTACGTGATCAATGTAGGGAAGGGGCTTGGAGGGGAAGGGCTTGGGATTTTTGGTTGGATAAAGTTATGGGAATGGGAGGGAAATGGAAAAAAGTAGAACAAACCAAGTGTATTTTTAGCCACTTCTCTTTCATTCTCTCCCCGCTGAATGAGAGTACAGCCAAGAATAAGGGCAAAGACTTGGTGGAAAATGTTGTAAATTTTGTATATGTCGTTACATGCAGCAGCAGGTGGATGCAAAGTAATTAACGTATTCATGCCAGATCCAGATAAGAGATAGAAGAAATATCCAATGTCAGAGAACATAACAAATGAGAGTTAGAAAATAAAGGCAAGATTGTTCGTTGAAAAATGTATATGTTACTTTAAGAAATTAGTGGCTTGCAATCTGTTTGGATAGGCATTGTTCTTCTAGTCAACTTGGCCATGAACCTATCGTTAGTTCTCTCCTCACTCGTGATCGATGATGATAGTGCACCACCAGCGTAGCTCAGCGATGCTAAGTACCACCACCCGAATAGACCACATCTAGGAGAGGAAGGAGAAGATACTTCATGCAGGAGAGGAAAATCTCCAGAAGCGGAAGGGAGGGAGCGACGACAACTAAAGATGTCTTTCTAGGGTTCACACAATGCATGCACAAACTGTTGATGAATGTGAAAGAGCATTAAAAAGTCTATGTCCTTAACCCTAATGACTAGACATATTTATAGCCTAACACAATCGCTAATCCTAATTCCAATAAAATATGGTCACACTATCACTCTTTTACATGTTGTGGAAAGAACTATGAGGTAGATATTATCCAATTAGGATTAATAAATTGGTTTTGGAGAGAAACAATTAATTAATTTACTAATTAATTAAGTAGTAGTATCATTGTCACAAAATTGGAATCTCAGTCCCATGAACCAAACAAATACCAAAGACAACATGCGGAAGCGTAAAGCTTAGCACACTTGAACAGATAACAAGATAAAGGCACCAACATAGTCTCAACATTCAACAAGTATAAATTATACAAGATACATCATATTCATGAGTTCAGTTACACATTTCCAAAGTTGAGGTACAAGTCATTCATGTGCACTAAATCTAGATCTCACAACAAGTACACCTAGCATAGCTCACCAAGCCCGTCAACCTTCTAGCCATCTCTGAACCTAAAAACAAAATATGAGAAATAGGTCAACACACGAGGTGTTGAGTATGGGGCAGAAAGATACATATATATAAGCTTTGCATAGTTTGAAAATATTTCAAGACTAAACAAACAAGAATAAACATGTTAATTATTTAACAAAATGTGAAACCATATTTTATGTCATTTCACTCCATTATACCGACAATATCAAGCATGTTTAAGGCCTTTGACCATCTTCCTGTCAGAAGGGTCCGTAAGGGTGCTCAAGATTAGCTAACCCTTATATACAAGAGGTACCTCAAGGCCATAGCCAAGAGATAACCCTTTATCAATAGTATTGTAATGGAGTTCTATATATATGTGTTCAAGTTATAAAACCGACGAGGCAAAGATCGAGTAAGACATAGCAATACTACAGGGCAATATTTGAGCTAGTAAACAAACAAGCATACAATACATGTCTTTTCAAGCAAGAAAGTGATATTCATATAACTAGATAAGGCCCAAACCTGATTCAGAGATTCATAACCTAATTTATTCTTCATCATCTAGCCACATGCCAAACCTGATTAACAACAAGATTGTATAAATGCATTAGATTCTCATCATTAACCCTAATTATCTTCATTTTAAGGGTTTTGGCCAAGTTAGGTTACAAGTTGCTTATTAGTACATTAGATGATCTCATATTGATTTAGGGTCCATCATAAGAGTGTGATTCAAGTTTCCTTTTGAGGTTTCATGTGGACATGACAAGATTTAGGGCACTTATGCTCAAATTAGGTCATGAGACTGATAATAGAGTAATCAAAGTCAAAGACCATAAATGTGTTGGTATGTATGCCTTTAGAACCAATCATGGGATGATTGGTGGGATAAATTAAGATTGATTTGATAAACATCGAAGGCAAGCTTCCAATTCTTTATGGTTCAGTCATATCAGATAATGATAGAACAGATTGAATGTCTAGAGAATGACAATACTCAATGACATATGGTTTTAGGTTTAGGACATGAACGATGAGATCATACGGATGCTAAGAGTTTGTACATTCCTATTATGTCCCTAGTCGGATGTCATTGTGGAAGGTAGATAGACAACAATGACACACAAGGCTAGATTGTGGTGTTGGTTGATGATAGAATCTCATTATTCATGATATGGAGATATCAAACCAAACACATAGGTACTTGTTAGAGAACAAGTGTACCGGACAGACCCACCGTGAGTTTGACACATGGAACCATGACATGGTAGTCATAGTCAGTTCTCACAGTGATGGTGGTGAGTGTAATTCTTTGACCTGAAATCACTACACTCAACACATGTTGTTGGGTACACTTTGACATCATCAAACGCTGTCCTGAAACATGGGTTGTTATAAAGGTGATGATTGGGTGGCTTTGACACATGGGACTTTTGAGGGGTGAGTGATAGATATGGGATTTATCCCTCCCGAGGTAGTTTGATATCCATGGCCACTTGATGAGTAGGATTGAGATACATGTGCACGCATTTGTGAATCAGTATGTGATATTGATGTCATACATATTGTGACATCCCCGAATTTTCACCTTACCAAAACCCCATGGAGATGAGAAGACAAAATTCGAACACGTTAGGCAATTATTTCAGAGATCGATGTGGAAGCGACATACGCATACATGAACATTCAAATATAATGCATACACCATAACATTTCTCAGCATTTAACATGTACATTATTACAACATGATTTACAATTATATATTGAAAGAGAATTTTACACAAGACTAAACATGTATGCTAACTAGAATCTTAGATAATAGGTACAACCTATACAACTTTCTCACATCCTAATCCTTTATCCCATTCTAGCTCTGGGCCTAGAAAATACGAGAAACAAAAACATCAACAAAAGTTGGTACGTGGAATTAAAGAGCTATACTATGCTGGCATATTGAAAATACTTGAAAAAGAAGAAAGAGAGAAAGAAACATTATTTAATGGCGAAAAATCGGGTAAGCCCAAGTTATTAATCATATTTCAATGGACATGTATTACTATGGTGGACTTAGCACAAACATATATTATTGGGCCCTATCCCCGCGTACCTTGTACCATTAGGGATCTCCCTGCGTACCTTGTACCATTAGGGAGGTGCTAGTCAACATTAATACTTTCCCTCTCTAATAGGGAGATTAATGAACCATCAGTAACTACATTCCATTTTCTTTTCTTAGTGATCTTAGTGTTCAAGGCGGAAACAACAATACATATAGATGTACATCCAACAAGATATTCAAATACATGCAAGAAATTACTCATACTTATCATCCAACAAAAACTAGTCATATACTTATATCCATGTACCTGAGTTCAGATATTCCTCACATATCCATGATCATCTAGATAATCTGGTCAGCACCTGATTAATAGAAAATTAACCATCATCAATACATGGTTCATTATGTCATTGATATTTTAGGTCTAAGTTAGGGTTTAGGTGAAACCTAGATTTAAACCAACATAAGCTTGTCTCTGATATTTTTCTGCTGACCTACATGTCATAATTAGGGTCTGGTTTAAATTTCATAATTTTTTATGATAGGTCTATTTTATAGAATTAAAATGAGGTTTAAACCATCTAATTATGCACTAGTTAATAAGGACCTAATATTTAGAAATTGTAACTTTATTAGAGTGCATATTTGGTTGCCACATGACATTAGGTTCGTAACTATTTCTCTCAGATTTAATCTGCATTATTTTCTCATTATTCTAATTATATGAAGCTCATAAAAGAGTATTATATATTAAACTAAATATCACCAGAAATTAAGTCTTTAAAGTCTAATCTAGAGGTTTCATAAGAAAGAGGGAATTTTTCAGAGTCCAAGGCTATTTTTCTGGCATTTACTGGCTAAGGGAGCTATTTATCTTGAATTTACAAAGATTTGCACGTTATATATAGTATTTACCTTTACCTGAAAATCGTCAGCCGTTGGATCTTCCCCCAAGGCCAGGATACATCTAGGGTGCTCCTCACTAAGATTGGAAAGTCGGATCTTGCTTGGGATCCAGTTAGGTTGACGTCTAGCCAACACGATCTGGCCTGATCTAAGACTCGGCCACTCAGGAGTCCCGACTCAGCGGCGCGTCCTCCCCCTCCGTTCCTCGTGACCTCTGCATCACACGCACAAGGGTGAGAGAGAGTGTTCTTCCTCCGCTGCTCCTGGCTGAGTCCATGCTGCCATGACCTGCTCTTCCAATCAGGGGCACCACTCCACGGCTAGGCCAGACTCCGGCGAATAGCTAAGAGCCTGGGCCATCCGAGTCCCCTTTGTACCTCATCGCCGACGATTTACCTCAGGCACGGGAGTCTTCTACTCTGGATTAGGGTGCCGCCTATTTCTCTGCCATGTGCGAGCGCTATCGTGTAGTGGCTTGGCTCCCAGCGAGGAAATCTTGCAAGCTACCGGCACCCACCTTGCGGGCAGGCTGGTATCTCAAACTCATTGCCGATTCAAGAAGCCGCCGTCACCATGCCTCCTTGGACAGACCTCATGGTCTCGATCCTGCTAGGTCATTGGGTCCATGCCTCTGCATGGAGGAAGCATCACACCTACAACCTCCACTTGTCCCGAGAGTCATTTATTGCATCGTGGAGGAGCACAGGGTCTTCTACAAAGGGGATGCTAGCGAGAAAGGAGTTGGGAGTTGTAGGGGTGTCGCAATGCATATGCCAGTGCATACCCCCAAGCGTGGTAGAGCAGGGATGTGGGATTTCGGGCATTTCCCCTGGGCCGGAATCGTATGTGAGGGAATTCTAAGGATCATCCCACTAGTATTCTACAAACTTGGGTCTTCGGTGCCGTGTGAGCGGTTTATGGGTTCTGATTGTTTCACATATCCCTAGTTGTGAACAAAACATCTAGTTATAGTCCCACCTTCATCGGATCAATACTACGCTTCCATCCTCTTATGTCCCTCAATTTTGGAGGTTAGGGATGACTGGGTCCTGGATCCATAGCTTTGAAGGATCCACACATCATAGTGAACAAAACTGTGTGGCATAAAGTCCGTCACATACCAAATTACAAATATACCCAGAAAGCTAAAGTCCAATCATATTTACATCACTAATGTTCCAACCTCAAATAGATACATATGTTTGTAGAAATCTCCAAACATTTTGGAACTTTAGAAGTTGGCTCATAATACCCTGAGGCAACTTCTACAACAGTTTGAGACACAAACTCCATTATTTTTTTGTGCAAATAAATTCTTCGAACAACCTTATAAATAGGCATATTAACATTGAATTCAATTCAAATCAACATAATTCTTGACCCTACAAGTCCAGAACACTTTTTATGATTCTAATACCTCAAAGTTCACTAATATATCACTTGAGTCCATTGGTACTATTAAACGGGTCCCATGGACTCATATGTACCCAAATAATTAATCAAACCTATTCATCATACTTGAACTCAATTAATGTTCTAATTGTCAATTGCATATTTAGTTACACTTTTCAGGTGGAAATATACAATAGTTGAGTAACCAATTCCTTCATTTGGTACCATCATCTACATGATGCTCATGGTCTTCAAATACTATATTGGGTATCATAATCGTAAAATTGGGGTCATCACATTCACCCCATCTTATATGGAATTTCATCCTCGAAATTCAACTAATTTGATCCTTAAGATGCTATTTAGGAGTTCAAATTCATATACATCATCATTTCTTAGGTTTTAAGACGGCCATAGTTGCATGCACTCTAAGTTGTCAGCTTAGGGTCTAGAGATTCTTGGGTGTGTCCACCCTACCATATATATGTGGAAGCATCACTTAAAGTCTTAGCCATAACATGACATTATGATATCTTAGGATTACATCACCCCTAAGGATATAGGTTTTGTTCATACCTTTAAAGTTCAAGATGAATTCATTTATATGCCATGGTATTCAGATCGTTCAAATCTAACATCATTAACATCTTCAATGATTTCAGGATTAGAGGATATTTATCTTCATCCTTGATATTAGAATTCTTCTACTTAAGAAGGGCTTACATAACATGTTTGACCATTAGGGTTTCACCCTATGGTGTCATATTCATACTCAACTTAGAAGCATATATTGAGAAGGATCAACGTTACGAACTATATTTCTGATCATATATCCTATGATCCAAAAATATCTTTATATCAAGTTCATGAGTTCAAATTTTATGTCTTGCATGTATTATGTGAAGGGAAAAAGCAAATATACTAAATTTATCCCATGATCTCAGCATCATATCTTTCATGTTTCATATGAAGGGGAAAAGAATATTTTAAAGTGAAACTTATCATGATTTCAATCTTGGGTGCTACATGTATGATATAGGGGGGAAATATAGAATAGGTCAAGCTTATACGAGTGACTCCTCATATATAAATCATCTATATAGCTCAAGTGAGGTTTCTATCATCATATATTAAGAAAGAGAAGAAGAAGGGAGAACATGTATTTTGAGTATCTTTTGCACAAAGCATCATACTCTCATAACTAGAGTTCATATATTACCTCACTTGCAACTAATGATGAGATTCACAAATATGTCACTCCATCTAGGACCTAACTCATCCAAAGGATTGACTTTATCATATGGGTCATCTATCCATCCTTTTCTCTTACCCAATTCTCACATATAGATTTGAATCATGCATAAGGACTCAACTCAACACTCAAGAGTAATCTACTGTAGGACATTTTTTTATAACACATATCTCATATATTGGAGGGTAGGTCCTATGACCTTCTCCATGTGGGTCTTACTCTCTCTAGAGTTCACCACATATCTCATCCTACCAGTAGACATCCTCCTTGTATAAGAGCTTGAGGCTCATGCACACTCATCTCTATCTTAACTAAGCTTATCCTGAGTAGGAAAAGGGAATATACTTTTATCATCACGACTTAGCATACATCCTCCAAGAGTGGATTCAGTTCATATATAACTCAAATCTTAATAAGGAAACTTATACCATCATAGATCAAAGTTAGATAAGATTCTATATGCTTATTTCCTTTATCTTTCTTTTGTCTATCTATGTATCTCATAACTGTGTGAGGCTCTAGACGTCTAATCTAGATCTATTCTCTCTTCTAGACCGATGTCACTCCCTTTCACTTAGATTGCATGAACACCCACTACTCTCCTATGTGAGGGACACATTTTTATATTTACATATATCTAATAAAATATTATATTTTTTTTCTGAGAAAGAAGGCATCAGAGAAAACTTTCGAGGTGCGAGCTGATTGGGAAACAAAACCAAACCAACAAACTCGAGTGTCCAACACACAGTAGATAGTCTGGTGCCATGTAACCTAGTGAAATGGTGAGAACATGGTGTAGACTATTGTAGCTACCCAATACATATGAGCTCTATATGCAAAGGGTTTCAGACACTTGTCTAAACCTAGTTCTCGAACATCTAGGTTCTAACCTAAAGGCTAAGTCAAACCTAGTTCATGTAGAACAACTTACTAAGTCTCTAAGGTTTAAAGTGAAAAGTGAGATTTTAGTTTTTATGTTTCATGGTGAGCAATTGGCAGGTGTAGCTATTGTTCATGCTCTGATACCAGTTGTGACGTAGCCGGATTTTCACCTTCTCAAAACCCCATGGAGATGAGAAGACAAAATCCGAACACGTTCGGCAATTATTTCAGAGATCGATGTGGAAGCGACATACGCATACATGAACATTCAAATATAATGCATACACCATAACATTTCTCAGCATTTAACATGTACATTCTTACAACATGATTTACAATTGTATATTGAAAGAGAATTTTACACAAGACTAAACATGTATGCTAACTAGGATCTCAGACAATACGTACAACATGTACAACTTGCTCACATCCTAATCCTTTATCCCATTCTAGCTCTAGACCTAGAAAATATGATAAACAAAAACATCAACAAAAGTTGATACATGGAATTAAAGAGCTATACTATGCTGGCATATTGAAAATACTTGAAAAAGAAGAAAGAGAGAAAGAAACATTATTTAATGGCAGAAAATCAGGTAAGCCCAAGTTATTAATCATATTTCGATGGACATGTATTACTATGGTGGACTTAGCACAAACATATATTATTGGGCCCTATCCCCGCGTACCTTGTACCATTAGGGATCTCCCTGCATACCTTGTACCATTAGGGAGGTGCTAGTCAACATTAATACTTTCCCTCTCTAATAGGGAGATTAATGAACCATCAGTAACTACATTCCATTTTCTTTTCTTAGTGATCTTAGTGTTCAAGGCGGAAACAACAATACATATAGATGTACATCCAACATGATATTCAAATACATGCAAGAAATTACTCATACTTATCATCCAGCAAAAACTAGTCATATACTTATATCCACGTACCTGAGTTCAGATATTCCTCACGTATCCATGATCATCTAGATAATCTGGTCTGCACCTGATGAAAATTAATCATCATCAATACATGGTTCATTATGTCATTGATATTTTAGGTCTAAGTTAGGTTTTAGGTGAAACCTAGGTTTAAAGCAACCTAAGCTTGTCTCTGATATTTTTCTACTGACCTACATGTCATAATTAGGGTCTGGTTCAAATTTCATAATTTTCTGATGATAGGTCTATTTTATAGAATTAAAATGAGGTTTAAACCATCTAATTATGTACTAGTTATTAAGGACCTAATATTTAGAAATTGTAAGTTTATCAGAGTGCATATTTGGTTGCCACATGATATTAGGTTCATAACTAATTTTCTCGGATTTAATCTGCATTATTTTCTCATTATTCTAATTATATCAAGCTCATAAAGGAGTATTATATATTAAACTAAATATCACCAAAAATTATGTCTTTAAAGTCTGATCTAGAGGTTTCATAAGAAAGAGGGATTTTTTCTGAGTCCAAGGCTATTTTTCTGGCATTTACTGGCCAAGGGAGCTATTTATCTTGAATATACAAAGATTTGCACGTTATATAGAGTATTTACCTTTTCCTTAAAATCGTAAGTCGTTGGATCTTCCCCCAAGGCCAGGATACATCTAGGGTGCTCCTCACTAATATTGGCAAGTCAGATCTTGCTTGGGATCCACTTAGGTTGACGTCCAGCCAATACAATCAGGCCTGATCTAAGACTCGGCCACTCAGGAGTCCCGACTCAGCGGCCCGTCCTCCCCCTTCGTTCCTCGCGACCTCTGCATCACGCGCATAAGGGTGAGGGAGAGCATTCTTCCTGCGCTGCTCTTGGCTGAGTCCACACTGCCATGACCTGCTCTTCCAAGTAGGGGCACCACTCCATGGCTAGGCCAGAATTCGGAAAACATCTAAGAGCCTGGGCCATCCGGGTCCCATGTGTACCTCAACGTCGGCGATTTACCTCAGGCACAGGAGTCTGCTACTCTGGATCAGGGTGCCGCCTATTTCTCTGCCATGTGCGAGCGCTACCGTGTAGTGGCTTGGCTCCCTACGAGGAAATCCTGCAAGCTACCGGCACCCACCTTGCGGGCAAGCTGGTATCTCAAACTCACTGCCAATTCTGGAATCCGTCGTCACCATGCCTCCTTGGACAGACCTCATGTCTCTATCCTGCTAGGTCATTGGGTCCATGCCACCGCAGGGAGGAAGCATCACACCTGCAACCTCCACTTGTCCCGAGAGTGATTTATTGCATCGTGGAGGAGCATAGGGTCTTCTACAAAGGGGAGGTCAGCGAGAAAGGAGCTGGGAGCTGTAGGGGTACCGCAATGCAGATGTCAGTGCGTACCCCCAAGCACGGTAGAGAAGGGATGTGGGATTTTAGGCATTTCCCCTGGGCCGAAATCGTATGTGAGGGAATTCTAAGGATCATCCCACTAGTGTTCTACAGACTTGGGTCTTCGGTGTCGTGTGAGCGGTTTATGGGTTCCGATTGTTTCACATATCCCTAGTTGTGAACAAAACATCTAGTTATAGTCCCACCTTCATCAGATCAATACTACGCTTCCACCCTCTTATGTCCCTCAATTTCAGAGGTTTGGGATGACTGGGTCCTGGATTCATGGCTTTGAAGGAGCCGCACAGCATAGTGAATAAAACTGTGTGGCATAAATTCCGTCACATACCTAATTACAAATATACCCAAAAAGCTAAAGTCCAATCATATTTACATCACTAATGTTCCAACCTCAAATAGATACATATGTTTGTAGCAATCTCCAAACATTTTGTAACTTTAGAAGTTGGCTCATAATACCCTAAGGCAACTTCTACAACAGTTTGAGACACAAACTCCATTATTTTTTTGTGCAAATAAATTCTTCGAACAACCTTATTAATAGGCATATTAACATTTAATTCAATTCAAATCATCATAATTCTTGACCCTACAAGTCCAGAACACTTGTTATGATACTAATATCTCAAAGTTCACTAATATATCACTTGAGTCCATTGGTACTATTAAACGGGTCCCATGGACTCATATGTACCCAAACAATTAATCAAACATATTCATCATACTTGAACTCAATTAATGTTCTAATTGTCAATTGCATATATAGTTACACTTTTCGGGTGGAAATATACAATAATTGAGTAACCAATTCCTTCATTTGCTATCATCATCTACATGATGCTCATGGTCTTCAAATACTATATTGGGTATCATAATCGTAAAATTGGGGTCATCACACATATCTCCTCCAATCTACTCTGAGATCAAGAAAGTAAATGAACGTTGAAAGGATGATTGTTCCATGCCTTGAGTTCATTCGGGATATTAGTAACAAAGGAATTATACATTCATGGTAACATCGTTCATGGATTGTAGGATTGAAAGTTATTCTCCAACTTTCCTTTTCACTTGGGTAGCACTGATGTGTGACTAGGCACCGCTCTTTTCTTGTGAAGTCATAAGTGTTATGGACTTTCACTGCCAACGTGAAATGGACTTGTAGGGTAACACACATAGGATTTAACCTAGAAGAGGAGTTTATCCACAAACGATGTTTAGATTGATTACTAAAGGAGTTTAGTAGTAAAATTAAACACTAAATCAATTGATATCTCAGTATCATAATGTTCAAGGTGTTGGACCGATTGATTAGAGTATCAGATTGATTGAAACTGCAATTGACTGATTTTGCACAGTCTGCACTCCCAACCTATTGGCTCATGTGATGAACCGATCATCTCAGGTTGGTGAACCAATCGGCTCATATGATGAACCGATTGGCTCAGGATAGCCTGAACTGACCGGTTCAAGGGTTCAACCAATCAGCTCAACTGGTCCAAACGAGCAAGTTGGGAAAGTCAGGTTGGCACAATATTTCTCTTCGTTTCACTTGTCCAATTTGATTGGAACAAGGATTGGTATTTGGATCAATTTGAAACAAAAGAGGAAAAGTCAATCAGGAACTGATCAGGACGACGAACCGATCGTCTCATGCTTGAACCGATCGGCTCAGGTGTCCCAACTGATTGGTTCAGGTGTGAACCAATCGACTCAGATCCCCAACCGACTGTTTCATGCTTGAAAAGATCGGTTCAGGTGGCGCAGTTGGTTGTTTTATGGAAAATCTCGAACCCTTCTACTCCTGCTTTAATCCCGCATTGCCCGGGGTAGAGAACCCTATCCCATGACCCTCCTATATATATTGGGGTATTGGGGGCTTCTCAAGAACAAAAACTCAAAACACCAGTTGCTCTGTAAAGTTGTCGTTCTCTCTAGTTGTGGTAATCGAGAGAGCCCGAGCAAGTGTTGCCCGATAAGGGAGGCACAGCAAGGGAAAGACAACTGCAGAAAAGCAACTGGTGGCAGGAGAGTGTGTCGGTGGCTAGTACACTGATAGGAGGGTGTGACTCCTTCCGATTCCTTGTGGTACAAGGAGATCGGAGTTCTAGGTGGTCCGTGTGGACTACATCAGAGGTGGGAGACTTCAGCCGCTTGGAGGACAGTTGTCAATCCCGACAGTCATGGTGAGACCAGGAGCGGCACAGACACCGTCCAAGACCCGAGGTGAAGACCACGCAAGTCGTGAGGTAACGTCGCTGAGCAAGCCTCGGGAAAAGGTATGTATTTACAAACCATCTTTCCTACTGTATAGACGTTGACGCGATTCCTTTATACTGGGTTCGGGAGAAGAAAATTTTTGTTTCCGCTGCCTTCTCTGTCTCCCCTAAAACCCAACAGTGGTATCAGAGCCACGTCAACTGCTCTATACTTTAGGATTATCGATATGATCGATTTTGGTTTGTCGCCTTTATTTATTGCATACGATGCGAATAAAATTGGCTTTATGCATGTCCAATCCTAAATCCACAAATCCCAATATACATATATGATATGTAATATGAATGCACTCGATACGCGTCGCCCTTAAACGAGTTTTGTGGTGGATGTATAGCATGGTTATGGCCAATAAACCCTATGTATGTGGGCTTGGTTGAATGTGGATGCTTGCATCTCGGTCTTCGCACCGATTCTCTATCTCATATTCCTGATGTAACTCGAGATAACTCAAGATTTCTTTTCTACCTTTGCTCCCCCCCGAATGTAACTCGGGGTATCTCAATTCAAATGTAAAATAGGATAGATCTTTTATTTCCTATTATGTCGAAGAATGGCGGACAACCTGACACAACTAAAATTATTGGTTCAAGGTGTGAACCAATCAGTTGGCATTCCAGATGAACAGTTCGAGGAGCAAGTCGAGCGGGTGGCGGCTATGAGGAGATGTACGACGACCAGGCAAACCGATCAGTTGGAGGAGCCAACCGATCGGCTGGTGGCACCCAGACGACCGGCCAGAGCGAGCAGGTCATTCATGTGATGAGTTGATCAACTCGGATGACTATAGCACTTCATCTTGCACAGGTTGCATGTGATGTAGACCTAGATGACCGTGATTCCTCTTGGCTCGAGGAATCACATTAGGATGGCCATAATCATTGCTTTTATCATTTCACATGTTTTCTGTGGGATATAGCATGTATATGATACGTACTATATATTGTGGTGATTGGATATGTCTATGTACCAATAAAAACCAAATCCCTCATTAAATATTAAAGTTTTAGATGTCTTCCAAATGCGACACACATGAAAATATTGATCAGCTAAGTGTGGGCACGCCCTAGCCTGGTGCACCGTCTATCTCGTGGAAGCATGAAGGATGGATATGTGGGTCTTCCCTAGCAGGGTGCATATTCATCGTGTTGGCTTTGGGTCGGACTTGACAAGGTGACCTAAATAGGATCTACCACCTTGAGGCATGGAGATGATTATGGTAAGGAGTTGCATATGACATCTTTCAAGAGTTGCATATGATGCAATTGGCAAAGGTTTCCTACCTGGAAGATCGAAGTTGTGGGTGACAGCCCTAGCTGGTCCATGACTCAGAGGATTTTAGGATCTTGACCCACTAGAAGATTGTACGCTGCAATCTTCCGAATTGATGGTGAGGGTTGTCAATTTGAACAAAAATAGTGGGAGCAATAATTAATTAAAGTCCTAATTATATCGTCAACCTTTCAAATCAATCAAATAAGTCAAAATTGAGTTTTGGACTAAATTGCATATATTTCCTTTTGTAGTACAAATGACAACAAACAAAAATCACTTTTCGTTGCGATCAGTCCTTGAAAAGGAGAAGATGAATGGGACTAACTTCCACGACTGGTTTAGGACATTGAGAATTGTTCTCACTCAAGAGCAAAAGCTCTATGTCCTGGATACTCCAGTTCTAGAGGAACCTGTTCCTACCGCACCAAAGACAGAAAGGGGTGCTTATAAGAAGCATTCTGAAGATGCCATTGATGCAAAGTTCTTGATGTTGTGCTCCATGAACCACGAGTTGCAGAGACAACATGAGAACATGTGTGTCATTGAGATGATTCAGCATCTCAAGAACATTTATGAAGATCAAGCAAGGCAAGATAGATATGATGTCTGCAGGGCACTGTTCAAGTCTGTCATGACAAAAGGAGATCCAGTTGGTCCTCACATGCTCAAAATGATTGGGTATGTGGAGAATCTGATAAGACTGGGATTTCCCCTGAGCTTGGCTACTGACGTGATACTTCAATCGTTTCCAGAATCCTACAGTCAGTTTGTGATGAACTACAACATGAACAACTTTGACAAGCCGTTGACAGAGTTGTTGGGCATGTTGAGGACAACCGAGGCACAGATGAAGAAGGACAAGCCTAAGTTTGTGATGATGATTAGCAACAAGAAAGGCAAGTCCAAGCGCAAGGACAAGGGAAAAGCTAAGAAAGGTTCTGATGCTAGCCAGCAGCCCAAGTCATCTTCAACTCTCAAGGCCAAGGGAGGCATGACTAAGAGAGGAAATTGCCACCATTGTCAAAAGCCAGGATGTTGGAAAAGGAATTGTCCTCTCTATCTGGAAGAACTAAAGAAGAAGGAGGCGACAGATGTCTCCACCTGAAGGTGTCATGAAATAAACTTGTAACATTTTTTAGGTATATGATACCAAGATATAAAATGTAAAGCACCCAATAAATGGGGCAAGTATTGCCGCCATAGATAGGAGTATTTTAGTTTATTTTTGAAGGCATGTAATAGAGTTATGAACTGCTATTTCATATTTTCCAATGAATAGAAACACCTTATTTTTGCATATTGTATGACAATGATAGTAATTAATAAAGTTGATGTTTCAATTTTAAAGATATGATCTTTATGGAAATGCCATGTTTGTCTTGTGGTACTTGGTATGCATAAGATAAAATGATACCTAAAAGTTATTGATAACTCAAACAATCAAATTAGCATAAAACATGAGAAATTCATTTCTAGTTTCCATATGATGGATAAATCTAGACTATTTTGGTTAGAGAACCAGTAAGAGACATGAATCTCTTAGACATGATTAATCAATCTTCACTAAGGTAGTGGAAGAATGATTATCCTATTAGGTATAATACATGTGATGTATTTACATACCTATTGGACTTAATGCTAGTACTTCAAATGGTGTTTAGAAAAATACCAATATGAGTATCTTGAAGTGTTCAAGAATATCATAGATGAAGTACGAATTTGGTAAAGTGTTAATTCTTGATGAAATCAATGAATGAAATACTTGAACCAAATGTTTGAGATCCTTATGAGTGATTATGATAGTGTATCATAGTGAGCTCATAATTAAGGCATGGTGATGTCTAAATCAAAAAGGAGTCATACTCTAAGGAGTTAGAGGACGATTATCAAATAGCTAATTTCTTCTTAAAGAATACCCCACACTAATAAAGGACATTAAAAATCACAAGGAGTTGTGAGTTCTTATATCCTTGACAGATACACCTCGATTATCTATATGATGAGTTGGTCATGTGATGAGTCAACTATCTATATGAATATGAGGAACCGGATTTTGAGTTATGGTTTATGGCCATGCTAAATGGCTTCCATGTGAACCATAAGGTATGATGGTATCACCCATTGGGATGAAATCCATGAGTGTGAATGAGTCTTAAGCGTTAAGACACATGGATAACATTTTGAGAAGGATGATACGTGTTGATTGCAACTTAATGACTAAGAGATTTGACATATGGATACTAAAAACCGCAATCCTATGAGGAATAAAACAAGGATGTGTACGTGACACAACCTATAAGGTTTATGAATCCATTAATGCAAATGAAGTCTATAAGTTACAATAGACTAATCAATGTGATTGATTAAGTACAAGCAACTCAGAGTTGGATCTTTACTTTGATGATATAGTCAAAGGGTTTGACTGATATGTCAAAGATAAAGAAGGGATCTGTGATTTAGTGGGAGTGTATTTGCATTTCACAAGTTGATGAGGAATGAGATGTTCTAGAATGGAAATCCAAAGTGGAAATTATCTTTAAGGAAGATAGAGACGTTTCCTATATGATAGGAATAGAGATCTATAGAGATAGTTCTCGAAAAACCTCTTGACCTAAAAAGAAAGAGCATACATTGGCAATCTATACTGAAGAGTTCAGTGTGCACAGATTCAGTGGGAGAAAATTTGTCCATGATTACATGGAGTTAGTATCCCAAGGACAAGTGTCTGATTCTTATGAAGAATGGGAACACTAAGAATTTATATGGATCTATCATGTACGTAATCATCCCATTATCTTGCATGTATGGGCATAGCAATAATAAAATGCATTTATCATCTTGTATGTAGGACATGACAATATGATGTGCTCATCCTGATAACTCATATGTGGGACATTTCGAGTGGATGTATGTCTAGTTCCAGTAAGAGATATTGGAATACCATAAGAAATTGATAAGTACTTGAGAAGTACTAGTTCTATGGAAATAAGGAAGGGTTCACTATAAAGAGTTACACTGATGTGAACTTCCGAAAAGGACAGAAAATTAATCGCAAAATATATATGGGATATATAAAAGTGAATGTTTGTTGATAAATGCAAATGTTCCAATAAAGTTGTTAAAAAGGAAAAGCCAAGTATCCGTGTGTTAGAGAACATTAGTGGATACTATATGGATCTGGAAGTTCATGAGATGAACTTATAGATATTCCGATCTTTGATGAAAAGTAAGGAATACTTGGTTATGCAATGTGGCTAAAGGTTAGAAAAGAAATACTAGATCGCATATTACAGCAACTCCATCTCATACGTGTGACGTATAGTGAAGAGAAGAGAGACATGCAGTTGATATAGACTTTGGCAAGGTGTTTCCATAACTCACTATGTTAGCACTAGAGCACAGTAACATGTGGGACATGTTTGAAGATTACAATGAATATGATTCAAGGGTGATTGGCTCACAATGCAAGTGGGAGTCTGTTGGTATGTATTCCCTGAGAGCCAATCATGGGATGATTGGTGGGATACATTTAGATTGATTTGATAAACATCAAAGGCAAGCTTCCAATTCTTTCTGGTTCAGTCATATGAGATAATGATAGAACCGATTGAATGTCTAGAGAATGACAATACTCAATGACATATGCTTTTAGGTTAAGGACATGAACGATGAGATCATACGGATGCTAAGAGTTTGTACATTCTTATTATGTCCCTAGTCGGATGTCATTGTGGAAGGTAGATAGACAACAATGACACACAAGACTAGATTTTGGTGTTGGTTGATGACAGAATCTCGTTAGTCATGATATGGAGATATCAAACCAAAAACATAGGTACTTGTTAGAGAACAAGTGTACCGGACAGACCCACCGTGAGTTTGACACATGGAACCATGACATGGTAGTCACAGTCAGTTATCACAGTGATGGTGGTGAGTGTGATTCTTTGACCTGAAATCACTACACTCAACACATGTCATTGGGTACACTTTGACATCATCAAATGCGGTCCTGAAACATGGGTTCTAATAAAGGTGATGATTGGGTGGCTTTGACACATGGGGCTTTTGAAGGGTGAGTGATAGATATGGGATTTGTCCCTCTCGAGGGAGTTTGATATCCATGGCCACTTGATGAGTAGGATTGAGATAGGTGTGCATGCATGTGTGAATCAGTATGTGATATTGATGTCATACATATCTCCTCCAATCTACTCTAAGATCAAGAAAGTAAATGAATGTTGAAAGGATGATTGTTCCATGCCTTGAGTTCATTCGGGATATAAGTGACAAAGGAATTATACATTCACTGTAACACCATTTACGGATTATAGGATTGAAAGTTGTTCTCCAACTTTCCTTTTCACTTGGGTAGCACTGATGTGTGACTAGGCACCGCTCTTTGCTTGTGAGGTCATGTGTTATGTACTTTCACTGCCAACGTGAAATGGACCTGTAGGGTCACACACATAAGATTTAACATGGAAGAGGAGTTTATCCACAAATGATGTTTAGATTGATTACTAAAGGAGTTTAGTAGTTCAATTAAACACTCAATCAATTGATAGTTTAGCATCATAGTGTTCAAGGTGTTGGACCGATTGATTAGAGTATTAGATTGATTGAAACTACAATTGACTAATTTTGCACAGTCTGCACTCCCAATCGATCGGCTCATGTGATGAACCAATCGGCTCAGGTTGGTGAACTGATCGGCTCATGTGATGAACCGATCGGCTTAGGACAGGATGAATCGATCGGTTCTAGGGTTGAACCGATCGGCTCAACTGGTCCAAACGATCGAGTTGGGAAAGTCAGTTTGGCAAGATATTTCTTTTCATTTCACTTGTCCAATTTGATTGGAACAAGGATTGGTATTTGGATCAATTCGAAACAAAAGAGGAAAAGTCAATCGGGAACTGATCAGGACCACGAACCGATCAGCTCATGCTTGAACTAATCGGCTCAGGTATCCCAACCAATTGGTTCAGGTGTGAACCGATCGACTCAGATCCCCAACTGACCGTTTCATGCTTGAAATGATCGGTTCAGGTGGAGTAGTTGGTTGTTTTGTGGAAAATCTCAAACCCTTCTACTCCTACTTTAATCCTGCATTGCTCGGGGTAGAGAACTCTATCCCATGACCCTCCTATATATATTGGGGTATTGGGGGCTTCTCAAGAACAACAACTCAGAACACCAGTTGCTCTGTAAAGTTGTCGTTCTCTCTGGTTGTGGTAACCAAGAGAGCCCGAGCAAGTGCTACCTGATAAGGGAGGCACAGTAAGGGAAAGACAATTGCAGAAAAGTGATTGGTGGTAGGAGAGTGTGTCGGTGGCTAGTACGCTGACAGAAGGGTGTGACTCCTTCCGATTCCTTGTGGGACAAGGAGATCAGAGTTCCAGGTGGTCTGTGTGGACTACTTCATAGGCGGGAGACTTCTTCCGCTTGGAGGACAGCTAACAATCTCGACAGTCCCGGTGAGACCAGGATCTGCACAGACACCGTCCAAGACTGGAGGTGAAGACTGCGCAAGCTGCGAGGTAACGTCGTCGAGCAAGCCTCCAGACAAGGTATGTCTTTACAAACCATCCTTCCTACTGTATAGACGTTGACGTGATTCCTTTATACTGGGTTCGGGAGAAGAAAATTTTTGTTTCCGTTGCCTTCTTTGTCTCCCCTAAAACCCAACAAAATGAATAAGAGCCAAGCGTAAGGGATGGTTTTAGATCAGCAAGAAAATACCATAATAAACACATTCAAAGTAAGGTGATGTCCACTAGGGTCTAGGCATTAAACCACAATCATGGGGTACCAACATTCACTCATACATGCATTTATCATAATAGCATACTTATGTCATCAAGAGTACAAGGAAGGTTAAAAGACTTCCCAAGGGTCTAACAACATAAAATATTGATCTCATGATTGGCTAAGCATTTTGAGTCATTAGGTATCAAGGTTAGCATTAAAAGAGCAATGTACATCATTATAGTCCAATATGATCACATATGTACAAAAGGAGTCATTTATGAGGAATAAGGAGAGTAGGACCTTCATTAGGGCTACACAGACATTAGATTTACTGATTTGGTGCTTAGGTGATTATATATGCATCAAAGTTCCAAAACTCATCATAACATTGCATTAAATATGTTAAGAAGATCAAAAGGTAGCATTTTTGGAAAAACAGGAGGGCTAGGATCATATTCAGGACCTGAAACCATGCCCAAGTTGTAGATCTCTTTAAGAGGATCGCTTTGATATATAATGTTTCCCTATTTGGTCAAAGGAGGAGGTAGATATCATTTTCTAAAAGTTCACATTGAAATTATATCCAAGAGACTTAGATATTACCATTATTAATGTACATGTCGACGTTGACCATTGATGTATTGCCCAAAGTCCATGATCTCACACCCTGGCTCCAGAGTGATGCAAGCTTCCTACACGCATCCACCATTGATACTTAGACCGTCATGGTCCTTCCTCAGATCGCTCGGCTTGTGTCAGAGGTATCAGGGTCGTCAATGGGACGTGCCCTCCATCTAACGGCCGCTAGCTGCTTGCCTGCCCCGCGGCCCCCTTTTTTGTGATTCCCCTATTTCGGTGCCTAGAACAGGGGCCGAACAAGGGATGTCATCTGTCATTCACGCCACCTGCTTTAGGCCAAGCAATGGAGAGAAATGGCAGAACCTGGGTGGTCGAGGGGGTTCTATGGCACAACGGCCTTGACTGGACTGCTTGGTGGAGTTATCATTGCCCTCATCTCCTCCCAAGCGGCTGGGCAGTAGTAGCCGATTCCTGGGTGAATCCACCTGTAGCCGAGGGAGGTGGCAAAGAGAAAGAGGGAGTGGAAATCAAAACAAAGGGAAAGAAGAAAAGACGGGGAACAAAGGTTTAGATGATGGGGGTTTATAACTGGCCAAGAAAAACTAGGATTGTGTCGTCTGTTACCCAATCTAAGTGGAGGCAGGGAAGCTCTTTCCCAGTCATTCATTGGTTTCCAGAAGAGGAAGGCGAGGAGGGAACAAGTCGTTGGGCCACAAAGTTCATTTGGGCCTAGAGCGACCAAAATCGGCCCAATACAAAATAAAACACATAAAGAGAAAGGCTAAAACATAATATCTTTAAAACACCATATCTAGAGTTTCATAAGTTCGAAATATGTGATTTTGGTGTCATTGGATTCAAAATTTAACCCTCTACAATTTAATGTACATTATAAGGCAATAGGGGCACATTAGGGATGACCAAAAAATAGTTTCAAGAGAGGGTTGCTTTCAATAATGACATTAGATTGATTTGAAATTTGTTGTCACATATTGTGAAATGGATCATTAAGGTCACCAAAATAGATCATCATCACATTTATACTACAAAGTTGACATTGGATTGAGCAAGAGACCACTAGATGGGAGAGAAAGAGTACCATCGAGGAGAAAGAAAAGTCAGGTTGGCACATCCTTTCGTCCTTACAAGGAATTGTGTCCTCAAAATTAGTCCAAGATAATAGTTTTGAGTCAAAATTAGCATTCATCAAGTCTAGGTATCCCACCATAGTCAATAAGGCATTCCCCCATAGTAGAATGTACACTTAGATTATCATCATCAAGGGTGTACTCAAACAATTATATACATATTTACTTATTGTTCCGTCATATTATGGCATCATCATGGCATTAAAGCTTTTTCCATTCCTTAATATCCCTACATTAGGGTTTGCACATATTTTCATATGAGACCAAGGTGTATTATCAGAGTCTAGGTCATCAATTCTCTAACGAGAATATTCATGATCATGACTTCAAACAAGACTGTCATCAAGTGTGTATCCCATCTTTACTCTGGATTTCATGCATGTTTTTGTTTTTCCCAAAATGTCTACCAACTCTACTCAATTATGTTCATTATCTTTCATTTCAAAATTACAATTAAAAAATGTATTCATCATGTTCATTTGAGTTATGACCCCAAGAGCATTGACATATTGATTCATTTTTTTTGGGTTTGATATTAGGCATGTTACCCCTAATTATTCAAGCTAAGATCTCTAGGCATCATCATATCAAGTTTATGATTTGAAAACTACATCTTTTATGTATAGTATGATTTTATACTAGGTCTAGCTTATGAGAGTGGACCATCATTCATATTCAAGTTTTTTTTAATGTAAGTAAGATATTTCAGGTATCAAATTTCATTCAAGAAACAACATTATCATCGGAATCAAGGTTTTGAAAATTTCTCACTTGTATCTAGAAAGAGATTCATGACGTGGTATTTTTTAACGCACTAACAAACTCACTCGGAGTTGAAATTCCCGAGCTTTTACCAAAACCAAAGTGCAATAATACCACCCGCAAGCGGATGAGTCTTATCGCAGTATAGTTAAGGATCGAACCCAAAGGACAACCTTTTTAAGAATCCTTGTCAGTCGAATCTAGCTAAAGTAAAACTAATATTTAGAATGATTGATTGATTTGAGGTTACTTAAACTAATTGCAAGAAAGTAAAATCTGAATTAATGATGGGTTTAGATCAATGATATGGAATCGCTGGGATGGTACCAGGTTTCACCACTGCTACACATGCAAACATATTCAATCACAAACCAACCAGACAAGATATATCAATCCAAATAGAGCTGCTGCAGAACCCCCCGTTAGGGCGTTAGGTTCGCGTAAGCATCCCCTTAGGCATCCGATGTCTCGTCACCACCTAGATCACTTACTTATGGCTCCGAAGAAATCCCATTCTATTTCTAGTTTGGGAGTCAGCCGCATTAATCGATAAGCGAGCAGGTGATTAATATATGAGCAAATATCGACGATTAACAAGAAGATACAAAATCCAACTAAGGTTGTGAACCCTCTGTAAAGGCGTTAGGCACACAGAAGCATCACTGAAGGCTAGATGGCTCGTCCCCTCACGGATCATACACTTACGACCTCAAGGAATCCTTTCAGAAGTTCTCGTCAAGGAGTCAACTTGTTAAATGACATTCTATCCTACATATAGATGTTCTCGCAATATAGGTAGAACATGGATGAAAGCAAGCAATTAATCAAACTACAAACTTAACGGTTAACCACAAAATGGAGAGTTATATTCATTGCCATGGAAAGTTTAACAAAAGAACATGGTTTGCATGGGCAGCGGGGTTAGTCCCCGCACCCCAGCGAAAAGGTACTACTCGCTCATGATGCGAGAAACAAGAAGAATGAGAAAGAGAGAGAAATCTGCCATGAACTCAGTGCAGAAGGTAGTCGCAGCTCGGTGAAGAAGATACGGCCTCCTACGTCATGTCGGAGCAGATCTGGACGCGAACAGGAGTTGCCAAGATAGACCAGACAATCTCCCTCGCTCTGTCTTCCTTCTCTCCTCAGCCTCCTTGGTTGCAGCACGGGCTGTAGGTGAAATGGAACTGGCATAAATTGGACTGGATTTGGATCGGAACTGTGTTCAGGCAGCCTGCCGGCGTCCGGATCCGATGTCCAAGTGAGGGCCTTTGGGGTCCTATTTATAGGCACAGGACTGACCCCAAACGGTCTTGGATAAAAAAGAGACCAAACGGTTTCATTTAAAACACCCCCAAACGGTCTGTAGAAATAGACCAAATGGTCTTGAAAATATCTCCCCCAAACGGTCTGGAGACCGTTTGCCCCCAAACGGTCTGGAGACCGTTTGGTACCAAACGATCGTTCGAAATGGTCTTGGGCAATCGATCGATCCCTACGGTCTTGAGAAAACGGTCGCTCTATCCGAGGTTCTTCATTCGGTCAACGTCGCAGCCAAACGGTCTTCGCCCCTGTTGGTCAAACGATCTGACGTCCAAAAGGGCCAAATGGTCCTGCTTCAATAGCTTCAAACGGTTTGCAAAGATCCCTCGCTGTCTTGGCCTAACAGATCTTACCTTGGCGTCAATCTAGTCTACTGCTTCTTCGATTTGCAGGTGATCCAAGTCACCAAATGGTCCTGCTTCGAGCAGCAGACAGTCCATTGGTAACTCGATCTAGAAGCCCTCCATTCTATCAATTGATCTTCGACCTTCTTTTGTAGGTGCGGCGGCCTCGGGGTGACCTTATTTGGTAAGAGAAACACCTCCAATCGATCTCGTACAGGAGCTATAAATAGGTGCTGGTCAGAGGTTGAAGACGACGCACCAAGGTCGTGGTTGGGCACCACGGTCGTGGTAGAGCTGTTGTCCCATGGTCGTGTCACCTAGCACGGGCGTGGTGGGTGAGAAAATGAACTCTGATGACATAGTGCCACGGCCGTGGCGTGACACCACGGTCATGGTGAGTTCGCTGCCACACGGTTGTGCCGCCTTGCACGGGCGTGGTGAGTATGAAGTCAGACGTTGGGGGTGACACGCCACGGTCGTGGTCGTGTCACACGGTTGTGGTGATGGCAGACAACCACGGCCGTTTTGGACCACCACGGCCGTGGTCAGGACTCTGCTTCACGATCTTGAGTTTATGCACTTCTCAATCCCTTGCGGCTGAGTGATTCCTCCAAACGTTCTCTGCTGCTCAAAACGGTTTCGAAACCATAGGAACTCAAACGGTCTTGGGACCTCATGGACCCAAACGGTCTTGGGACAGCATGGACCCAAAACGGTCTTGGGACCGCATGGACCCAAACGGTCTTGGGACCGCATGGACCCAAATGGTCTTGGGACCGCATGGATGGAATTGCTTGGTTAGATTTCTTGACCAGAGCCAGGGATGAAGGTGGAACCTTCCTGCTTGTTAAGCTTTGTGAAAACCTGCATTAAATGAACAATATTTAGTTAAAACCTTGATAATCAAATCAATTAAGTTGATTTGGGCATTATGATTCACGTTGGTATTTAATGAGTGAGAAAGTATATATATGGAGTTGAATTTGTTTCAAAGTGATAGTTGAATTCCATGATGAATATGCATTCATCAAAACACCCCGAACTTAAATGTTGCTCGTCCTCGAGTAACACAAAATCTGAAACAATCGCCAAACGAATACTTTCAATTCTTTACATCACAAATGTTTTCTTTTTAGCGCAATATGACTCAGTATCTCAACCTCCTGAGACCACTAAACACATCTTACCATATCTTCATTCCTGAGTTCGTTTTCCAATGTCACTTCCTCCTCAGTTTTTCCAACAACAATCATGGCAAAGAGTTTTGTAAGAGTCCAGAGATACCCTCAGAACAACAAGTGTGCATCCGATCTGACATTGGTGTTTTTCAGGATAGTGGGGGCATGAATTGTGCCATTAGGTAGAAAATGGAGTGAAAGGTGGTATGGAAGGAAGAAGTAAATCTCTCCTCTATTCGAATCGAGATTTTTATTTGCTTTGCAATTTCATTTATTGCATTTTTTTGTGCGAATCTCTCCTCTATTCGACTCGAGATTGCATTTCTTTTTGTGTGCGGTTTGGCATCTTTTTGTTTGCAAATCTCTCCTCTATTCGACTCGAGATTGTAATTTTGGTGGTACGCCCCTATTTTTTTGCGAGGGGTATGGAAGAAGCGGATAAAGAGGGAAGTGGTGTGCCACCCCGAACATAGGGTTTGGCACATATTCGGCTATTTTTGTTTCTTTTTAATGAATGGAGGGATACAAGGATGATAGAAGAGGTGTAGAAAAGAGTTCATATAAGAATGCAACTTGATTTACAATTCAATGAACCGGGTTGTTCTCTTTATCGTACTCTACTCAAACAATGACTTGATGAGGATCCAGTGGAGATTCCATGTTTTTGTTCCACTAGTCAGTTAGGAAGCATGACGTGTTTGATCCCTATCAGTTCGACAGATGCTTGTCATTTTTGGAAAAGTATCATGATGTTAGGGATCATAAGCTTCACAAGATGATTTCAAGCAAAAGGCTTGTTTCAAAAATTGGCCCTTTTGAGGATTTACTTCGAATAAGGAGGATATAATGATTTAAAATTCATAGCAATTTAGTAAGTGACTTTTAATGAAACCAGGAAGAGTTAAAAAGTGTCAAAAATTCATCAGGTATCTATTCAATTTCTTTGAAAATCATTGAGGAATTTTGAAAATTTTGAAAATTTTGAAAAAAAAATTAAGTATGAAAAGGATGGGTGTAGGTGGGAAGTAAGGTACGTACCACCCACCCTCCACCCCGAACTTAGAGATTTGCCCATCCTGAGCAAACCCTAAATCCAAGATGGAGGGGAAAAAAAACATGCCAGAATGACCACCAGGTGTGGTTGCGTTCCAATCGGCGAACATCCTTGTATCTGAAAATCTCAAAGGTAAAGAGCAATTAGATCTTAAAATAGCATCTTGCGATGCTAATTTTATTTAATGAAATATTAACTATGAGGTAAAAAACAAAATTTAATAAATGAAATTAAAACAAATTTATTGATCGGGTTGCCTCCCGACAAGCGCCTTTGTTTTATGTCGATGGCTCGACTGGATCCTTCAGCTTCACGGTGGGTCTTTTGGATTGGTGAGTTCCATCATTGCTTTAGTGCCTATGTCAGTTGAGATGAAATATCTCTTTAAGCGGTGACCATTTGTTACAAATGCACCTAACTTTTCACTCTATAATGAGAAGGCACCATGTGGAGAGATGCTCTTGACGATGTATGGTCCAGACTAGCGTGAGTGGAGTTTTCCTGGAAATAACTTCAATCTTGTGTTGAATAGCAGAACTTGGTCTCCCACTTGTATGTCTTTTCTTTTCATATGTCCATCGTGCCAAAGTTTTGTGCGTTCTTTGTAGATTCGTGCATTCTCATAAGTTGTCATCTTGAGTTCATCCAGCTCTTGGAGTTGCAAAATCTTGGCTTGGCCTACTTCTTTCATATCAAAGTTCAATTGTTTAATTGCCCACCATGCCTTGTGTTCCAGTTCAACTGGCAAGTGGCAAGCTTTTCCATATATTAATCGAAAAGGTGTAGTCCCAATGGGAGTTTTATAAGCAGTTCGATAGGCCCATAAGGCATCGTTGATTTTCGTTGACCAATCCTTTCAATTACGTCCTACAGTATTTTCCATAATAGCCTTTAGTTGACGGTTAAAGACCTCTACCTTTCCACTTGTTTGTGGATGGTAAGGCGAGGCTACCTTATGTGTTACACCATATTTTCTCAGTAAATCTTCAAAGCTTCTCTCAAGGAAGTGGGACCCTCCGTCAGATATCACGGTTCGTGGCACTCCAAAACGGGGGAAAATAATATCTTTGAATAATTTCATGACGGGTTTGGAATCACTAGTGACGGTTGGTATAGCTTCAACCCATTTTGAGACATAGTCTACTGCCACTAGGATGTATGAAAATCCATGAGAAGATGGGAATGGACCCATGTAGTCCACCCCCCAAACATCGAATGTCTCTACTTCTTGCCATAGATTCAGTGGCATCTCATCTCTCTTTGTTATATTACCTGTTCTTTGACATTTGTCGCATGATAGGACAAAATCGTAGGAATCTTTGGATATGGTTGGCTAGAAGAATCCACATTGCAAAACCTTTAAAGCAGTCTTTTTAGAGCTCATATGTCCTCCCACTGGTCCTGAGTGACATTGTTCCAAAATAAGTTGGGCTTCTTCTTCGGCGATACATCGCCTATACAGGCCATCAGCACCTAGTTTAAAGAGATATGGCTCATCCCAGTGATATTTCTTTACATCATGCATGAACTTCTTCATTGCATTCCCGGTGCATTGAGGATGGATAACGCCAGCAGCAAGGTAGTTCACAAAATCTGAGTACCATGGTATAGCTTCAGAAGCCTTCATTAGTTGATCATCTGGCAGGGAATCATTGATCAGAATCTTCTCAGTATCCTAAGCGTGGATGCGGCTGAGGTGGTCTGCTACAACATTCTTTGTACCCTTTTTATCTCTTATCTCTAGATCAAATTCTTGTAACAGGAGGATCCATCTAATCAACATGGGTTTTGCATCTTTCTTTGTCAGAAGATAACGAATGGCAGCGTGGTCAGTGTACACAATAACTTTTGAACCAATTAGGTAGGATCTGAATTTGTCAAAGGCATACACGACTGCTAGAAGTTCTTTCTCGGTAGTAGCATAATTCCTCTGGGCTTCATCGAGAGTTTTTGATGCATAATAGATCACATAGTGTTTCTTCCCTATATATTTCCCTAAAACAGCGCCCACAGCATAATCACTGGCATCGCACATAATTTCAAAAGGAAGGTCCCAGTCGGGAGCTCTAATGATGGGGGTGGTTGTAAGGGCCTGCTTCAGTGTGTTGAAGCTTTTGACACATTCTTCATTGAAATTGAAATCAGTATCCTTTAGTAATAGGTTCGTCATTGGCTTTGTTATCTTGGAAAAATCCTTTATGAATCTTCTATAAAATCCGACATGACCAAGGAAAGAACAAACTTCTTTTACATTTGTGGGGATAGCCAGTTTAGAAATCACTTCAATTTTGGCTTTATCTACTTCAATTCCTCTATTGTTGACCCTATGACCGAGGACAATGCCTTCTTTTACCATAAAATGGCACTTTTCCCAATTTAGCACAAGATGTGCGTCTTCACAACGTTTGAGGACCAGGGAAAGGTGCTTAAGACATGAATCAAATGAATCTCTATATACAGAAAAATCATCCATAAAAACCTCCATAGTGGTTTCGGTGAGACCGGAAAATATTGCAGCCATGCAACGTTGGAAAGTTGCAGGTGCATTGCAGAGGCCAAACGGCATTCTTTTAAAAGTGTATGTTCCGAATGGGTAGGTAAAGGTTGTTTTCTCTTGGTCATCTGGATGTATGGGTATTTGATAGAATCCAGAGTAATCGTCAAGATAACAAAAATATTCTTGGTGAGCCAACCTTTCTAAGACTTGATCAAGGAAGGGCATAGGAAAATGATCTTTTCGAGTTGCCTTGTTCAATTTTCTATAATCTATGCACATCCTCCACCCTGTGACTGTTCGAGTGGGGATGAGTTCATTGTTTTCATTCCATATAACAGTCGTTCCACCTTTTTTCAGGACAACATGCACTGGGCTTACCCATGGCGAATCGGATATCGGATAGATTATTCCAGCTGTGAGCAATTTAATGACTTCGCTACGGACCACTTCCTTCATATTTGGGTTCAATTTCCATTGATGCTCAATAGTAGGTTTGTGGTCTTCCATCATAGGGATCTTATGCATACACAGCGCTTGACTGAACCCAGTGAGGTTACTCATTTTATAGCCGATGTCTTTCTTTCTTTCCCTCAATTCCTTCAGAAGTTTCTCTTCTTGTTCAGCTGTTAGATCGGAATTTATAATAACTGGACAAACCTTGAGATCATCTAAAAACACGTACTTCAGTCCTTCGGTCAGAGGCTTCATTTTGGGAGCCTCTGGTTTTTCGCTCGTTTCTTCTGTAGTTTCCATAGCCTTTAGTTCTTCATTATTGGCTCTAACATCTTCTTTAGCAGAGTCGAGGGATTCGATGCAATCCTCTACTTGTTCGTCGATTGGTTCATCCACTGATGGGTTTGTTAGAGCAATTTCCAAGGGATTGTTTGATTCATGATGCTCTTGAGTCTGAAGTGACATTTTCTCAATGCAGTCAATCAAATATACTTCTTCTTGCATACTTGGTATTCTCATACTTTCAAAAACCTTGAATTTGAGAGTTTCTTTGCCTAATCTGAGAAGTAAGGTACCAGCTTCAACATCAATTAGGGATCTCGCAGTGGCAAGGAACGGACGACCAAAGATGAGAGGATATCTAGTGTCTTCTTTGATGTCCATAATGACGAAGTCGCATGGAACATATGTGTCCTTGCCTACCTTGACCGGGACATCCTCTAGGATCCCTAACGGACATTTTATCGAATTGTCTGCAAGATGTATAGTCATACTAGTAGGAAGCAATTCTACAAACCCTAATCTTTTGCATAGGCTAAGTGGCATAATAGAGATGCTTGCGCTAAGATCTGCCAAACCTTTCTTGCATGATGAGTCGCCAATGTGACATGAAATTCCAAAGGATCCCGGGTCTTTTTGTTTCTTGGGAATCTTGCTCAGTATGATATCAGATGTAGTTGTTGCCAATTTTACAGTCTCATACTCTTCAGTAATATACTTCCTGGTAAGGAGTGACTTTAGATACTTAGTCCAGGCTGGTATCTTAGCCAGAGCATCCAAAAAGGGTATATCAACATGAAGTTTCTTCATAGCCTCTTTAAACTTATTGAATCTAGTATCAAGCTTGGTTTGCCTTAGACAAGCTGGGAAGGGTATACGAGGCTTATATACAGGGATATCAGGTTCTGGTGTTTCAGTTTCTTCATCAGTAGATTTCTCAGGACTTCCCTTATCTGTCTTATCATCTTTTGATTGAGACTCTAGTGTTGTTGAGTTTTGGACAATTACAGGTTCATCTTTGTCTGTAATAACCACAGGTGTCTTTACAGGGGGATCCAAATAGTCTTTTCCTGACCTGGTGGTGACTGCCTTCAACTGTTCAGGATTCTTAGGATTTTTCTCGGGTTGGCGAGCAAAGACTCTAGTGGGTGGCTTTATGCTATCTGCAAGTTGAGCTAGTTGAGATTCAATAGCCTTATGTTGAGCTTGTTGGTTGGCTATCATAGTTTGCTGAGTTTGCAACATCTTTTCAATGGTTGATAGCTTGTCATCAGATTATACGGGTCCTGCTTGATGTCCTTGTTGTTGATTAAGATTCTGATACTGAGAGTTGTTTTGATAATTATTGTAGTTCCTATTTTGAAAGTTTCCCTTAAAATTTCCTTGATTCCCAAAATTCTGTTGTTGATTATATTGGAATCCTGGTGGGCCCCTTGGTTGATTGTTTGAACCAAATTGATGTGAGTTTACTGCTCCAGAGGGGTTTCCATATTGAAAACCTGGGTGATTCCTATTCTGATTCAGATTGTAATAACTTTGCCCAGGAATAGTGTTGTTAGCATTAAGATTTTCCATCTGACCATTATCTCTTTGTCCACATACATTGCTCAGTACAACGTCATAGAGAACATTGCATGACAAAGTGGAATGATCGGTGCTCTTACATGCTTCTCAGAATAGGGAAGTGGACTTGACCTGTTCCGGTTGCCGAGTGGGTGAATGTCCTCTTCCAATAGCAGCTAGAGATGATTCGATATGGTCTTGCTTGGCAACTAAGATCTTCAAGGTTTCAGCGATAGACTTGTATTCGGGAGTAGCTTCGGCAATAGATACTTTCAAGACTCCTTTACCTACAGATCTACCCCAATTGGCTTGATTTTCTGCTCCCAGGGTGATGACTCTCCATGCGCTGTCATAACTTTGACGCATGAAGTTTCCTCCAGATGAGGAATCTAGAAACCTCTTAATATCATCATCCACACCCCTATAGAATATCTCAACCAGTTGATTTTTAGGAATCTTGTGGTGTGGACACTTGCGTAGAAGCTTTTTATATCTATCCCATGCTTCGTCAAGGGTTTCCCCAGGAACTTGAGTAAAATTTGTTATCCGGCCCCTAATTTCATATGTGAGAGATGGAGGATAGAACTTTTCTAGAAACACATTTTGGAGTTGTTCCCAGGTGGTGATAGGTATTTCACTTTGCAATGAAATGTACCAACTTATGGCTCTATCAGCAAGGGAATACTTGAAGAGACGGAGTCGAATGGCATCATCAGTGACTCCATTTTGCTTTGTCATAGCACATAGATCAATGAATCTCAAAAGACGTTCTTGGCTGTCCTCCGCTTGTTTGCCATAGAAAGGGTTGTTTTGAAGCAATGTGATCCAATGTGCCCTAATCTCAAAATTGGTAGCATTGATGGGATGAGGTTGTACTGGATGATGAACATTTGCAGCTTTCGGGATTGAGAACTCTCTAAGATCCTTTTGTAGTTCAGCTGCTTGCGCTGCCGCTTGTGCTGCTAGGATTTCCTACTTAACCACAGCCCTGGCTTCTTGCATGAGCCTCTCTCTTTGTGCATTGATGGCTTGAGCCACCCTTCGGGCTACCTCTTCTTCTTGGGCCATCCTTGCTTGATTCTCTCTGATCTGACGATGGTAAGTTCTGTCTATCTCGGGATCAAAGCTCGCTGTGAGTCCGGGGCTGTCCAAACGGTGCATACACTATGCCTTGGGTTGTACCTGAAAATAGAAAGATTTTGAAAATGAGATCCACAAAGTAGAGTCAAATTCAAGTAGATGATCGATTGTTTCAAAAGAAAAGACAAAATCCTAGATTAGCCTTAAAAGAACTAGATTTGACTGACTGATTCCGTTGTCCCCGGCAACGGCGCCAGAATTTGACGTGGTATTTTTGAATGCACTAACAAACTCACTCGGAGTTGAAATCCCCGAGATTTTACCAAAACCAAAGTACAATAATACCACCCGCAAGTGGACGAGTCTTATCGCAGTATAGTTAAGGATCGAACCCAAAGGATAACCTTTTTAAGAATCCTTGTCAGTCGAATCTAGCTCAAGTAAAACTAATATTTAGAATGATTGATTGATTTGAGGTTACTTAAACTAATTGCAAGAAAGTAAAAGCTGAATTAAAGATGGGTTTAAATCAATGATATGAAATCACTGGGATGGTACCGGGTTTCACCACCGCTACACATGCAAACATATTCAATCACAAACCAACCAGGCAAGATATATCAATCCAAATAGAGCTGCTGCAGAACCCCCCGTTAGGGCGTTAGGTTCACGTAAGCATCCCCTTAGGCATCAGATGTCTCGTCACCACCCGGATCACTTACTTACGGCTCCGAAGAAGTCCCATTCTATTTCTAGTTTGGGAGTCAGCCGCATTAATCGATAAGCAAGCAGGCGATTAATATATGAGCGAACATTGACGATTAAGAAGAAGATACAAAATCCAACTAAGGTAGTGAACCCCCTGTAAAGGCGTTAGGCACACAGAAGCGTCACTGAAGGCTAGATGGCTCGTTCCCTCATGGATCATACACTTACGACCTCAAGGAATCCTTTCAGAAGTCCTCATCAAGGAGTCAACTTGTTAAACGACATTCTATCCTACACATAGATGTTCTCGCAATATAGGTAGAACAGAGATGAAAGCAAGCAATTAATCAAAATACAAACATAACGGTTAACCATGAAATGGAGAGTTATATTCATTGCCATGGAAAGTTTAACAAAAGAACATGGTTTGCATGGGCAGCGGGGTTAGTCCTCGCACCCCAGCGAAAAGGTACTACTCGCTCATGATGCGAGAAACAAGAAGAATGAGAAACAGAGAGAAATCTGCCATGAACTCAGTGCAGAAGGTAGTCGCAGCTCGGTGAAGAAGATACGGCCTCCTACGTCGTGTCGGAGAAGATCTGGACGTGAACGGGAGTTGCCAAGACAGACCGGACAGTCTCCCTCACTCTGTCTTCCTTCTCTCCTCAGCCTCCTTGGTTGCAGCACGGGAAGTAGGTGAAATGGAACTGGCATAAATAGGACTGGATTTGGATCGGAACTGTTTTCACGTAGTCTAGCGGCGTCCGAATCCTATGTCTAAGTGAGGGCCTTTGGGGTCCTATTTATAGGCACAGGACTGACCCCAAACGATCTTGGATAAAAAAGAGACCAAACGTTTCATTTAAAACACCCCCAAACGGTCTGTAGAAATAGACCAAACGGTCTTGAAAATATCTCCCCCAAACGGTCTGGAGACCGTTTGCTGCCAAACGGTCTGGAGACCGTTTGCTGCCAAATGATCATTCCAAACGGTCTTGGGAAATCGATCGATCTGTGCGGGCCTGAGAAAACGGTCGCTCTGTCCGAGGTTCTTCATCCGGTCAACGCCGCAGCCAAACGGTCTTCACCCCTGTTGGTCAAACGATCTGACGTCTAAAGGGGCCAAACGGTCCTACTTCAATAGCTTCAAACGGTTTGCAAAGATCCCTCACGGTCTTGGCCTAACAGATCTTACCTTGGTGTAAATCTGGTCTACTGCTTCTTCAATTTGCAGGTGATCCAAGTCACCAAACGGTCCTGCTTTGAGCAGCAGACAGTTCGTTGGTAACTCGATCTAGAATCCCTCCATTATATCAATTGATCTTCAACCTTCTTCTGTAGGTGTGGCGGCCTCGGGGGGACCTTATTTGGTAAGTGAAACACCTCCAATCGATCTCGTACAGGATCTGTAAATAGGTGTTGGTCGGAGGTTGAAGACAACATGCCACGGTCGTGGTTGGGCACCACGGTCGTGGTGGAGCTGTTGTCACACGGCCGTGTCGCCTAGCACGGGCGTGGTGGGTGATAAAACGAGCTCTGATGACATAGTGCCACGGTTGTGGCGTGACACCACGGTCGTGGTAAGTTAGCTGCCACACGGTCGTGTCGCCTTGCACGGGTGTGGCGAGTATGAAGTCAGACGTTGGGGGTAATGCGCCACGGTCGTGGTCGTGTCACACAGTCGTGGTGATGGCAGATGACCACAGCCATTTTGGACCACCACGGCCGTAGTCAGGACTCTGCTTCACGATCTTGAGTTTATGCACTGCTCGATCCCTTGCGGCTGAGTGATTCCTCCAAACGGTCTCTGCTGCTCAAAATGGTCTCGAAACCATAGGAACTCAAACGGTCTTGGGACCGCATGGACCCAAACGGTCTTGGGACCGCATGGACCCAAAACGGTCTTGGGACCGCATGGACCCAAACGGTCTTGGGACCGCATGGACCCAAATGGTCTTGGGACCGCATGGATAGAATTGCTTGGTTAGATTTCTTGACCAGAGCCAGGGATGAAGGTAGAACCTGCCTGCTTGTTAAGCTTTGTGAAAACCTACATTAAATGAACAATATTTAGTTAAAACCTTGATAATCGAATCAATTAAGTTGATTTGGGCATTATGATTCACGTTGGTATTTAATGAGTGAGAAAGTATATATATGGAGTTGAATTTATTTCAAAGTTATAGTTGAATTCCATGATGAATATGCATTCATCAATTCAGAAGCTCAAGCCACTCAAGCTAAGAAATATATATATATATATATATATATATATATATATATATATATATATGTGTGTGTGTGTGTGTGTGTGTGTGTGTGTGTATGTGTGTGTGTGTGTGTGTGTCAAGGTAAAATAGGCTAACCACAATTTCTACCTCTCACAAAATTTCAACCCATCTTTCGAGAAATAAGGGTAACCACTAGATTCCTTTATATACAACTACTAACCTGAGTATGAGGCTCATCATGGATATCACACATCATGTACATCATCTTAGGGTCTTAGGACACCTCCCTCACCTATATAGCAAGCATCAAATTTTCAATTTCCTCTTTCTCTAAGGTTATATATTTTCATCAGAAGTCTAGGGTTCAACAGTTCCTAGGGCCCATAAACTAGGTGACTTATCTCATATACTTAGGAGTATTCTGGCTAGGGACTCATCATCATGTATTTCATCATGCATATTTTCAATATTTCAAATATTTTGGAGTTTAGGTACTCTGACCTTCTTCCGTGATGAGTCGACTCATGTCAAGAGGTCATCCTTTCTGTATGTCCCATGCTAGAGGTCCTTCTTTGTAAAGCGATTGGGGCCCATGTTGGTCTCAAACGGTATGTCACATATCAGCTCATAAAAAACTAGGTACAAGCAAGCATGCCAACCCACTAGGTATGTTTAGCACATCAACCAATCCATATGTATCATACAAGGTGCTAGGTTTGTCTAGGGTTGCATAGTCAAACTCATTCCATATCATCAACCTATTTGACTTTCTCAAGGACAAACATGGATCTCATTAACATCAACATCAGCATCGAGATCGACATTAACATCATTATCATTATCATCTTAGGTTATCTATGTTACTCACTAGCGTAAACTTTATCATGGCTCTAGACAACTCTAGATACTACAACTAAAATTTAAACTCTCATCTAGACTTGATGTTACATCTCTTTCTCTTAGGTTACATAGACACTCACTGCCTTTCTGGGTGTGGTAACATTTTTCATAGGTACATATATTAGTACTTGAAATAGATTTCTCCAATGTTGAAACATTTGATGAAACCACCATACTCCATTCGAATAAAACCAAAAGCAAAACGAGTTACCACACTCATTTGGCAGTCTAGTGTCATGACACCTAGAGAACTAGCAAGAACATGGTGCACACCTGTGTAGACATCCTAAGCACATGTTGTGAATCATAAGTCTAGGGTGGCAATTTACACAAGTATGCACCTAGTTCTAGAACATCTAGGTTCTAACCTAGAGGCTATGTCAACCTAATCCGCAAGGACATTTCATTAAGTTTCTAGGGTTGAGATGTAAGGTGTGTTTAGTTTGTGTTTCATGTGAGCAACGTTAGGTGTAGTTATTGTTTAGGCTCTGATACCATCTGTCACGGAATCGGAATCCCAGTCCCATGAACCAAATGAATACCAAAGACAACATGTGGAAGCGTAAAGCTTAGCGTGCATGAACAGATAACAAGATAAAGGCACCAACTTAGTCTCAACATTCAACAAGTATGAATTATACAAGATACATCATATTCATGAGTTTAGTTACTCATTTCCAAAGTCAAAGTACAAGGCATTCATGTCCACTAAATTTGGATCTCACAACAAGTACCCCTAGCATAGCTCACCAAGACCATCAACCTTCTTGCCATCTCTGAACCTAAAAACAAAATATGAGAAACAGGTCAACACACGAGGTGTGGAGTATGGGGTAGAATAATACATATATCTATAATCTTTGTATAGTTTGAAAAGATTTCAAGACTAAACAAACAAGAATAAACATGTTAATTGTTTAACAAAATGTGAAACCATATTTTATGTCATTTCACTCCATTATACTAACAATATCAAGCATGTTTAAGGACTTTGACCATTTTCCCGTCGGAAGGGTCCGTAAGGGTGCTCATGTTTAGCTAACCCTTATATACAAGAGGGATCTCAAGGCCATAGCCAAGAGATAACCCTTTATCAACAATATTATAATGGGGTTCTATATATATGTGTTCAAGTTATAAAATCGACAAGGCAAGCATCGAGTATGACATAGCAATACTACATGGCAATATTTGACCAAGTAAACAAACAAGCATACAACACATGTCTTTTCAAGCAAGAAAGTGATATTCATATAACTAGATAAGGCGCATACCTGATTTAGAGATTCATAACCTAACTTATCCTTCATCATCTAGCCACATGCCAAACCTGATTAACAACAAGATTGTATACATGCATTAGATTCTCATCATTAACCCTAATTATCATCCTTTTAAGGGTTTTGGCCAAGTTAGGTTACAAGTTGCTTATTAGTACATTAGATGATCTCATATTGATTTAGGGTCCATCATAAGAGTGTGGTTCAAGTTTCCTTTTGAGGTTTCATGTGGACATGACAAGATTTAGGGCAGTTATGCTCAAATTAGGTCACGAGACTCATAATAGAGTAATCAAGGTCAAAGATCATAAATGAATAAGAGCCAAGCATAAGGGATGGTTTAGATCAGCAAGAATAGACCATAACAAAGACATTCAAAGTAAGGTGATGTCCACTAGGGTCTAGGCATCAAATCACCATCATGGGGTACCAACATTCACTCATACTTGCATTTATCATAATAGAATACTTATGTCATCAAGATTACAAGGAAGGTTATAAGACTTCCCAAGGGTCCAACAACTTAAAATACTGCTCTCAGGATTGGTTAAGCATTTGGAGTCATTAGGAAGCAAGGTTTGCATTAAAAGAGCAATGTACATCATTATAGTCTAATATCGTCACATATGTACAAAAGGAGTCATTTATGAGGACTAGGGAGAGTAGGACTTTCATCATGGTTACAAATACATTAGAGTTATTGATTTGATGCTTAGGTGGTTATATATGCATCAAAGTTCCAAAACACATCATAACATTGCATTAAATATGTTCAGAAGATCAAAAGGTAGCACTTTTGGAAATATAGGAGGGCTAGGATCATATTCAGGTCTTAAAACAATGCCCATGTTGTAGATATTTTTGAGATGATCGATTTGATATATAATTTTGCCCTATTTGGCGCCCTATTTGGCTAAAGGAGGAGTGAGATATCATTTTCTAAAAGTTCACATTGAAATTATATCCAATAGACTTAGATGTTACCATGATTAATGTACATGCCGACGATGACCGTTGATGTGTCGCCCAAAGGCCACGATCTCGTACCCTGGATCCAGAGTGATGTAAGCCACCTACACGCATCCACCATTGATACTCAGACCATCATGGTCCTTCCTCATATCGCCCGGCTCGTGTCAGATGTATCAGGGTCGTCGCTGTGATGTGCCCTCCATCCAACGACCGCCGGCCTCTTGCCTGCCCCGTGGCCCCCTTTTTTTTATTCTCCTATTTCGGTGCCTAGAACAGGGGCCGAATAGGGGATTTCATCTGCCATTCATGCTGCCTATAGCAGGACAAGCGATGGAGAGAAAGGGCAGAACCTAGGTGGTCGGGGGTTCTATGGCACGACGGCCTTGATTGGAGTGCTCGGTAGAATTACCCTCGCCCTCATCTCCTCCCAAGAGGATGGGTAGCAGTAGTCGATTGCTGGTTGAATCCACATGTAGTCGAGGGAGGCGGCAAAGAGAAAGAGGGAGTGGAAATCAAAATGAAGGGAAAGAAGAAAAGACGGGGAACAAGGGTTTAGATGATGGGGGTTTATAACTGGGCAAGAAAAACTAGGGTTGTGTTGTCCGTTACCCAATCTGGGTGGAGGCAGGGAAGCTCTTTCCCTATCATTCGGGGGTTTCCTAAAGAGGAAGGGGAGGAGGGAACAAGCCGTTGGTCCACAAAGTTCATTTGGGCCTAGAGCGACCAAAATCGGCCCAATACAACATAAAACACATAAAGAGAAAGGCTAAAACATAAAATCTTTAAAACACCATATCTAGAGTTTCATAGGTCCAAAAGATGTGATTTTGGTGTCGTTGGATTCAAAATTTAACCCTCTACAACTTAATGTACATTATAAGGCAAGAGGGGCACATTAGGAATGACTAAAAAATTAGTTTCAAGAGAGGGTTTCTTTCAAGAATGACATTAGATTGATTTGAAATTTGATGTCACATATTGTGAATTGGATCATTGAGGTCACCAAAATAGATCATCATCGCATTTATACAAAAACGTTGACATTTGATTGAGTAAGAGACCATTAGATGGAGAGAAAGAGTACCATGGAGGAGAGAGAAAAGTCAGATTGTCACATCCTTCCTTCCTTATAAGGAATTTCATCCTTGAAATTGGTCCAAGATCAAAGTTTTGAGTCAAAATCAACTTTCATCAAGTCTAGGTATCCAACCATAGTCGATAAGGCATTCCCCCATAGTAGAATGCACACTTAGGTTATCATCATCAAGGGTGTACTCAAACAATTATATACATATTTACTTATTGTTCCGTCATATTATGGCATCATCATGGCAATAATGTTTTTTTCATTCCTTAATATCCCTACATTAGGGTTTGCTCATATTTTCATACGAGACCAAGGTGTATTATCAGAGTCTAGGTCCTCAATTCTCTAATGAGAATATTCATGATCATGACTTAAAACAAGAATGTCATCAAGTGTATATCTCATCTTTACTATGGATTTCATGCATGTTTTTGTTTTTCCCAAAATTTCTACCAACTCTACTGAATTATGTTCATTATCTTTTATTTCAAAATTAGAATTAAACAATGTATTCATCATGTTCATTCGAGTTATGACCCCAAGAGCATCAACATTTTGAGTTAATCATTTTTTTTGGGTTTGATATTAGGCATGTTAACCCTGATTATTCAAGCTAAGATCTCTAGGCATCTTCGTATCAAGTTTACGATTTGAAAACTACATCTTTTATGTAGAGTATGATTTCATACTAGGTCTAGCTTATGAGAGCAGAACTTCATGTATATTCAAGTTTTTTTTTAACGTAAGTGAGATATTTCATGTATCAAATGTCATTCGAGGAACAACATTATCATTAACATCAAGGTATTGAAACTTTCTCACTTGTATCTAGAAATAGCTTCAGAAGATCAAGCCACTCAAGCTAAGACATTATATATATATATATATATATATATATACATACATATATATGTATATATATATGTATATATGTATATATATACATATATGTATATATATATATATATATGTATCTACATATATGTATATATATATATATGTATATATATGTATATATATATATATACACGTCAAGGTAAAACATGCTAACCACAACTTTCTACCTCTCACAAAATTTATACCCATCTTTCGCAAAACAAGGGTAACCACTAGATTCCTTTATATACAACTACTAACCCGAGTATGAGGCTCATCATGGATATCACACATCATGTACATCATCTTAGGGTCTTTGGACACCTCTCTCACCTATACAGCAAGCATCAAATTTTTAATTTCCTCTTTATCTAAGGTTAGATATTTTCATAGGAATTCTAGGGTTCAATAGTTCCTAGGGACCATAAACTAGGTGACTTATCTCATATACTTAGGAGTATTCTGGCTAGGGACTCATCATCATGTATTTCATCATGCATATTTTCAATATTTCAAATATTTTGGAGTTTAGGTACTCTGACCTTCTCCCGCGACGAGTCGACTCATGTCAAGAGGTCATCATTTTCATTAGTCCCACACTAGAAGTCCTTCTTTGTAAAGAGATTGAGGCCCATGTTGGTCTCAAACTGTATATCACATATCAACTTGTACAAAACTAGGTACAAGCAAGCATGCCAACCCACTAGCTATGTTTAGCACATCAACCAATCCATATGTATCATAAAAGGTGCTACGTTTAGCTAGGGTTGCATGGTCAAACTCATTCCATATCATCAACCTATTTGACTTTCTCAAGGACAAACACAGATCTTATTAACATCAACATAATTAACAACATAAACATCAGCATCGAGATCGACATTAACATCATTATCATTATGATCTTAGGTTATCTATGTTACTCACCAGCCTAAACTTTATCATGGCTCTAGACAACTCTAGATACTACAACTATCATTTAAACTCTCATCTAGATTTGATGTTACATCTCTTTCTCTTAGGTTACATAGACACTCACTACTTTTTTGGGTGTGGTAACATTTTTCATAGGTACATATACTAGTACTTGAAATAGATTTTCTCCAACGTTGAAACATTCGATGAAAACCACCATACTCCATTCGAATAAAACTAAAACCAAAATGAGCTACCACATTCATTAGGCAGTCTAGTGTGATGAGACCTAGAGAACTAGCAAGAACATGGCGCACACCTATGTAAACATCCTAAGCACATGTCGTGAATCATATGTCTAGGGTGGAAATTTACACAAGTCTGCACCTAGTTCTAGAACATCTAGGTTCTAATCTAGAGGCTATGTCAATATAATTTGCAAGGACATTTCATTAAGTTTCTAGGGTTGAGATGTAAGGTGAGTTTAGTTTGTGTTTCATGTGAGCAATGTTAGGTGTAGTTATTGTTTAGGCTCTGATACCATCTGTCACAGAACCAGAATCCCAGTCCCATGAACCAAACGAATACCAAAGACAGCATGTGGAAGCGTAAAGCTTAGCACACATTAACAGATAACAAGATAAAGGCACCAACATAGTCTCAACATTCAACAAGTATAAATTATACAAAACACATCATATTCATGAGTTCAATTACATGTTTCCAAAGTCGAGATACAAGTCATTTGATGTGCACTAAATCTGGATCTAACAACAAGTACACCTAGCATAGCTCACCAAGCCCATCAACCTTCTAGTCATCTCTGAACCTAAAAACAAAATACGAGGAATAGGTCAACACTTGAGGTGTTGAGTATGGCGCAGAAAGACACATATATATATAATCTTTGCATAGTTTGAAATGATTTCAAGACTAAATGAACAAGAATAAACGTGTTAACTGTTTAACAAAATGTGAAACCATATTTTAGGTCATTTCACTCCATTATACCAACAATATCAAGCATGTTTAAGGCCTTTGACCATCTTTCCATCGGAAGGGTTCGTAAGGGTGCTCATGATTAGCTAACCCTTATATACAAGAGGGACCTCAAGGACATAGCCAAGAGATAACCCTTTATCAATAATATTATAATGGAGTTCTATATATATGTGTTCAAGTTATAAAACTGAGGAGGAAAACATTGAGTAAGACATAGCAATACTACATGGGAATATTTGAGCAAGTAAACAAACAAGCATACAATACATGTCTTTTCAAGAAAGAAAGTGATATTCATATAACTAGATATGGTCCATACCTAATTCAGAGATTCATAACCTAACTTATCCTTCATCGTCTAGCCACATGCCAAACCTGATTAACAACAAGATTGGATACATGCATTAGATTCTCATCATTAACCCTAATTATCTTCATTTTAAGGGTTTTGTCCAAGTTAGGTTACATGTTGCTTATTAGTACATTAGATGATCTCATATTGATTTAGGGTCCATCATAAGAGTGTGGTTCAAGTTTCCTTTTGAGGTTTCATGTTGACATGAAAATATTTAGGCACTTATACTCAAATTAGGTCATGAGACTTATAATAGAGTAATCAAGGTCAAAGATCATAAATGAATAAGATCCAAGCATAAGGGATGGTTTAGATCATCAAGAATAGACCATAACAAACACATTCAAAGTAAGGTGATGTCCACTAGGGTCTAGGCATCAAACCACCATCATGGGGTACCAACATTCACTCATACATGCATTTATCATAATATCATACTTATGTCATCAAGAGTACAAGGAAGGTTATAAGACTTCCCAAGGGTCCAACAGCATAAAATATTGATCTCATGATTGGTTAATCATTTGGAGTCATTAGGAAGAAAGGTTAGCATTAAAAGAGCAATATACATCATTACAGTCCAATATGGTCACATATGTACAAAAGGAGTCATTTATGAGGAATAGGGAGAGTAGGACCTTCATTAGGGCTACAAAGACATTAGAGTTACTGATTTGGTGCTTAGGTGGTTATATATGCATCAAAGTTCCAAAACTCATCATAACATTGCATTAATATGTTAAGAAGATTAAAAGGTAGCATTTTTAGAAAAACAGGAGGGCTGGGATCATATTCAGTCCTAAAACCATGCCCAAGTTGTAGATATTTTTGAGAGGATCGATTTGATATATAATTTTGTGCTATTTGGTCAAAGGAGGAGGGTGATATCATTTTCTAAAAGTTCACATTGAAACTATATCCAATAGACTTAGATGTTACCATGATTAATGTACATGTCGACGCTGACCATTGATGTGTCGCCCAAAGGCCAAAATCTCATTCCCCGGCTCCAGAGTGATGCAAGCCATCTGCACGCATCCACCATTGATACTCAGACCATCATGGTCCTTCCTCAGATTTCCCGGCTCATGTCGGATGTATTAGGGTCGTCGTTGTGACGTGCCCTCCATCCAACGGCCGCCAGCCGCTTGCCTGCCCCGCGGCCCCCTTTTACATGATTCCCCTATTTTGGTGCCTAGAACAGGGGCTGGACATGGGATGTCGTCTGCCATTCACCCTGCCTACTGCAGGCCAAGCAATGGGGAGAAAGGGTAGAACCTGGGTGGTTGGGGGGTTCTATGGCACGACGGCCTTGATTGGACTGCTCGGTGGAGTTATCCTTGCCCTCATCGCCTCCCAAGCATATGGGTAGCAGTAGTCGATTACTGGGTGAATCCACCTGTAGCCAAGGGAGGCAGCGAAGAGAAAGTGGGAGTGGAAAGAAAAATGAAGGGAAAGAAAAAAAGATGGGGAACAAGGGTTTAGATGATGGGGGTTTATAACTGGGCAAGAAAAACTAGGGTTGTGTCGTCTATTACCCAATCTGGGTGGAGGCGGGGAAGCTCTTTCCCTATCGTTCACTGGTTTCCTGAAGAGGAAGGAGAGGAGGGAACAGGTCATTGGTCCACAAAGTTCATTTGGGCCTAGAGCGACCAAAATTTGCCCAATACAACATAAAACACATAAAGAGAAAGGCTAAAACATAAAATCTTTAAAACACCATATCTAGAGTTTCATAGGTCTGAACGATGTGATTTTGGTGTTGTTGGATTCAGAATTGAACCCTCTACAACCTAATGTACATTATAAGGCAAGTGGGGCACATTAGGGATGACTAAAAAAATAGTTTCAAGAGAGGGTTGCTTTCAAGAATGACATTAGATTGAATTGAAATTTGATGTCACAATACTATGAAATGGATCATTGAGATCATCAAAATAGATCATCATCGCATTTATACTATAAAGTTGACATTTGATTGAGTAAGAGACCACTAGATGGGAGAAAAGAGTACCATGGAGGAGAGAGAAAAGTCAGGTTGTCACAATCATAGTGTAAAAAGAACACAAAACATGAAAGACATTCCCACAATCAACAAACCACAAGCCCAAGCCCGTGCCCGGACCGGCCCGACTAGGCCAGGATAAGTGAGTTATGGTGTTTCGTGTGTGTGTGCGTGTGTTCTGGTCACCATTTCCCACCAAGGAGGTGAGCATACTCTTCCCTATGACCCTTTGGATACTAGTATCACATGTGATCCTACATATAAGAACCGTAAAAAGCCTAGGAGTGAGAAATGTGTGATAAAACTCTTCCTCATTTGCACTAGACACAAACATACATTTCCCCCATGTACTAGTTGTACTACATTGGGCTTAACGCATGCTAGATAAATGGTTTTCTGCCATATCTTTATCTAATAATCCCCCATAAAGTCCAATGTGTAGTGTGTTATACCATTCAGTCCTCCATATTGTGTTTTCAGCAGTATACCTTTCAGTTGGAATCTACCTGAGTTATCCAACTTAGACCCCCGCATGAACTAGGTGAACAAAAGTCTTGAACCTAAAACTTGGGTGCAGGGGTATCGGTTGTATAAACACAATAAAGAAATGGTAGAAAATAAAACAATGCATTAAGGTCATGCATACAAAATATATGTCATGATTGATATCAAAGAATAACCCAATTCTCCTGTTGCGGCCTATACAACATCAATCATTTAATTAGATTCTTGAAGAATATACTGCTAATATCTTGTCTAAGACTTGACACCATTTAGAGACTAATATCTTACTAACTTGCAGTCATGACACTAACAAATTTCCCAAGAGATAGTCAAATAGATGCAAGAAGCATTAAATAAAAAAACATAGTGTCATCTAATTCACCTGACAGCTTGTTTTTACTACATTGAACTCAATTTGTGGGACCTCACTCTTTTGGGTTGGGTTGCTACTGCCTGCAAATCTAAAGGGGTTTCAATCCCATCCCCAACCTATATTTCTCCACTAAGGCTAGGGTAAGACCTTTAGTGAAAGGATCAGCTGTATTATCTTTGGTACCGATGTAGTCCAAATCCATGACCCCATTAGGCACTAACTCCCTTACATACTTGAGTCTGACTTGGATGTGTCTATGTTGTTTTTTATTGTACTTGGAACTCTTTATCTTAGAAATAGTTGTGGTGTTATCACAATGAACCAAAATTGTAGGAAGCAGATTTTTTACCATAGGTAAACTGGAAATAACTCCATGTAGCCATTCTGCTTCCAATCCAATTCCATCTATAGAACACGAATCTGCCTCAAAAGTAGACAGAGACAATATGGCTTGTTTCTTAGACCTCTCGGAAACATCACCTCCTCCCAATAGGAATACATATCCTGAGACACCATTACTCCCAAAGATCATCGCAATCCATCTTGCATTACTATATCCTTCGAGTACAGAAGGATATTTGCCATAGTGCAGCCCAAGGGAACAAGTTCCCTTGATATACCTCAGAACTCTATCCAGAGCTTCCCAATGGGTTTTGTTGGGACAACTGGTGTATCTAAACTTTCTCATGACAAACCCAATGTCTGGACGTGCGTAGTTCATAAAATACATAGTACTTCCAAAAATCTTAGAGTATCGTAATTGAGACACTAAAACTCCAGTATCATTCTTGAACAAAGCCTTGGATGAATCATATGGAGTCTTAATAGGTTTGCATGATGTGTACTCAAACCTCTCCAGTATCTTCTCAACATAGTGAGACTAAGAGAGAGTTATACCATCAATAGACCTTATGATTTCAAGCCCTAAAATCACATTAGTGACACCCATATCCTTCATCTCAAACTTGCTACACAAGAATGACTTTGTCTCATTTACTACTTTCATATCAGAACCAAAAAGTAGGATATAATTGACATATAAGCATAACAAAATGAATCCACCATTGACGACTTTATAGTAGAGACACTTATCAAATTCATCAGAAAAAAAAACCAAATGATGATATCATAGAATCAGACTTCTCATGCCATTTCTTAGGCGCTTGCTTCAACCCATATAATGACTTAACAAGTTTACACACTTTGGACTCATTCCAACAACCCACAAATCACTCAGGTTGTTCCATATATATATATATATATCTCTCTTCTTGAAGATCACCGTGTAAGAATGTGATCTTCACATCCATCTAATGGATACAAAAATTACAAATAGAAAACAATGCTATAAGCACTCAGATTGTGGTCATACGGGAAACATGAGAATATGTATCAAAATAATATATTCCTTACCTTTGTGTGTAACTCTTAGCAACTAACCTAGCCTTATTCTTATTGATTGTCCCATCTGCATTAAGCTTTTTCTTAAAGATCTATTTGCATCCAACTGTAGAACAACTAGGAGGCAAATCCATGAATTCCCAAGTTTTATTTGTGATAATTGATTGGATTTCATCGTTAACAGCTTCTTTCCAAAACATATCTTCTGGAGATTCCATAGCTTGTTTAAAAAATATAGGACCATCCTCAACATTGTAATTCAGAAACTCACTTCCAAAGTCTTTAGATGTCCTAGACTATTTACATCTCCTAGGTTCAACCATTTCTTCATAATCATCAGATTCAAAAATAGTATGTTTTGAGTCACCCCCCACATTTTTCATCATTTTCACATGTTTGGGATTCGAACTCATGGTAAATGAATCCTCTTGAGAAACTTCATTAGGCACACCAGTTTTCATGAGAAACATTTCCTCAAAAAATGTAGCATCATGTAATTCCACAATTGTATTGGCCTCAATGTCTGAGATATCATATTTTAAAATCAAGAATCTATAGGCATAACTTGTCTTTACATTACCCAAGAAAACGACATCAACCGTTTTCGGTCCCAGTTTTTTCCTTTTGTGTTCAGGGACAAGCACCTTAGCAAGGCAACCCCCACACTAGAAGATATTAGAGACTCAGTTTTCTCCCTATTCATTGCTCAAATAGACTATTTTCTTTATGTTTATGGGTAACTATATTCAGAATATGGCAATTTGTATTCAAAGCTTCCACCCACATAAAGTTGGGTTGACTTGAGGTTTGGTGTAAGGTATTAACCATGTCTATAAGAGTTTGGTTTTATGTTCAGCTATCCCATTAAACTGTGTTGTATAAGGAGAAGTAACCTCGTGACTGATACCATAGAATTGACAAAATTCCATAAACAAGTTTGAGGTATATTCTCCTCCTCTATCAAACCTTAATCGTTTACGTACTTTACTATTTTGATTTTCAACTTCTTTCTTATAAATTTTAAATTTATCCAATGCCTTGCATTTACTTTTAAGTAAATAAACATAACAATATCTACTAGCATCGTCAATAAAAGTTATGAAATAACACTTTTGATACCTAGTAGTAGCCCCATTAAATTTGTAGATATCAGTGTATACTAAATCCATAATTTCCAAATTCGTAATAATATAATGAAAAGGTTTGCTTGGTAATTTATCTAGCACACATATTCCACATCTACTAACATTAGTTAGACTTAGGAATTCAATCAAGATTTATCATTCTTTTCATTGAGCCAAAATTTACATGTCCCAAACAAAAATGACATACATTAGACGATACAAGATTCAAGCAAACAGAACGATTATCATTCAAATTTAAATCTTGATTTGAAATGGGTTCAACAAGAACCATAAATAAGTTCTCCATATCACATAGATACCCATTGACAAAAAATAAAGAATCACAAAGGTTTGCAATAATAGCCTTATTACATTTGCAATCTATTCTAAAACCATCCCTAACTAAAATTACTCTACTGAGGGTATTGTGTCAAATAGTTGGAACATGTATGAATCTATGAAGTGTCAAAACATTCCATGAAGGTAATTTCAAGTCTACCCATCCTTTGCTTTTGTAGAGCTGGAACAACCCAAAGTCACAAAACGACCTCTTCAGGACTGGTAAGACACAAATAGGGACTCACCAGCACAAACATGTACATTAGCCCCAGTGTCTATTATCCAATAGAGTGGTTCAAAAATAGAAAGGATTTTAGGTTTTATAGACACGTACCCATCACTGAGATTCAAGGATGTAGTCATCATATTGACTACAGCCTCCTCAGTTGCAGATGCGGTAGCTTTATTTGCCTTATTTTAAGGACATTGTTCCAATAGTCAACCTGTCCACAAGTCCAACAAAGTTTATTCTTCAATTTCTTCTGGATCTTGGCCTTAGGTTTATGCATATTCTTTGTTTTCTTATATTTGATTTTAGTAATAGAAAAATTGACACTAGGGTTTGCATCAGTAGGCACCTTAACATACTTCTCTTTTAATTATTTTTCTTGTATATTAATATCCCTCATTAGATCTTCCATTGGCAAATCTCCTTTGTGATGCTTAAGAGTCATGCCAAACGATTCTCAAGATTTAGAAAAAATTCTATGATGGAAATAACTAAAAATGTCTCAAGCAAATCTATTTTTGCATCAGAAATATCATGACACAAGAGATGAAAGTCGTGTGTTTGATCAGAAATAGACTTACCCTCAACCATCTGAAATTTAAGAAATTTAGACACACATTACTTTTCAGCATCCTGGTTTTCAGTACTAAAATTATTAACGAATACTTCCCACAAACTTTGGAAGTATTAACATACGACTTCGAGTATGAATCATAGAGTTTGTTATTTAAAACAAACAAAATCAACCCTCGACACATCTTATCACTCTTCTTCCAATTTGCAATTTTAAATAAACTATTAGGAATAGTGTCATCAGATATAGGTTCATCCTCTTCTATGTACTGATCAAAACCCACAATATTAAGCCAACTTTACATCCAATTCAACCAACGGGCAAAGTTGTCTCCAGTAAATTTATAAGGCATACTACTAGTATCAATTTATTTGCAGAACCACCAAGACCGGCCATATTAATTAATGATAGAAAGATGATTTCTTTAAGACTGTTGTAAGTTTTGTATATGTCATTACATGCAGCACTAGACAGATGCAAAGTAATTAATGTATTTGAGCAAAATCCAGATGTGAGATAGAAAAAATAACTAGTGCAAGAGAACGGAATAAAAAGAAGTTAGAAAATGCAGACAAGATTGTTCGTTAAAAAATGAAGTTGTTAAAAGAAATTTGCAACCGGCAAACTATTTGTATAGGCATCATTCTTCTAGTCGACGTGTCTAGGAACCTGTCGTAGGCTCTTGTCTCACTCGTGCTCGGCAACGATTGGCACACCACTAGCGTAGCTCAGCATTCGCAGGTACCACCACCCGAACAGACCATGCCTAGGAGAGGAAGGAGAAGATGCTTCGTGTAGGAAAGGAAAATCTCCAGAAGCGGCAAGGAGGGAGCGACAAAGATTAAAGACATCTTGCTAGGGTTCACAAAAGGTATGAACAAACTGTTGACGACTGTGAAAGAGCGTTAAGAAGTCTGTGTCCTTAACCCTAATGACCAAATATATTTATATCCTATCACGCTCCCTAATCCTATTACCAGTAAGACGTGGTCACAAGATCGTTCTTGTACACGTTGTAGAAAGAACCGCGTGGTAAACACTTTCCAATTATGATTAATAACTCTATTTTGAAGAAAAAAATAATTAGTTAACTTAATAAATACTTACGTAGTTGTGTCATAGTGTAAAAAGAAGATGGAAGGCGGCATACATTCCCACAATCCACAATCCACAAGACCGAGCCCGAGCCAGAACCCGGTCCGATGAGGTGAGGCGAGGCGTAGCTTGGCGTGTGTGTGTGTGTGTGTGTTGCGGTTACCATACCCACTAAGGAGGTGATCATACTCTCCCCTAGGACCCTTCGGATACTAGTGTCACATGAGATCCTACATATAAATACCACAAAAGTTTGAGAAGTGAGCAATATGGGATAATACTCATCCTCGTTTGCACAATGTGTTAGATACAAAACTACATTTCCTCCATGTCCTAGCTGCAATACATTGGGCTTAACCCATGTTAGATAAATGGTTAGCTGTCGTATCTATATCTAACAAAAAATATATTAGAAATGTCAAAAGAAAATATAAAATGTGTGAGAAAAAATATAACTAATATGGCGGAAAAAATTAGTATATCCCACAACTAATTTGAACTAAGAGAATAGTATGTCCACTATGTGTTAAGTCACTTGTAGGGATATGTAGAATGTTGGAAGAGTATTTGATGAAATTTAGAGGATTTAAAAAACAAATTGTTATAATTTTATGGATAATTTAGAAGGAACTAAACTATTACAAATTTGAAAGCTTGTGCTTATTATAGAAATATAATAATAAAAAATGTTGATACTTTAGTTTACTAGAATTATCGACATATTGGTTCAGCTCGGGAGAAATGAAATTCTTTTCCTCAGGATTATGCAAGTAGAAATATAAAATGATCGAGACATGTGCCCATACTCATTATATTATGTCTTTTTGTTGTTATATTTAATATTTTATTTAATTAAATTTATAAAAAATAAAAATAAATATCTATTGATACAACAAGACCAAGTATTTTATTGAAAGAGAAATTTTTATATTATAAGGGGATGAGACAAAATGGGGGATCCCCATTTTTTTCAAATTAGAAAGTATCAAGTGACCAGAGAGAACGGAGAGAGAGGGATTCACTTTGTCAATACTTGAGAAATCTGTTGATTCTCTAATCTAATTAAATGAATATAAAATCTTTGAAAGTAAGAAATCAATGTGGTGGACTACTGAAGGAAGTACTTAATATATGGAGAGAAACTTTGCTATAAAAATAAAAATATGAAAAAAAAACTACTTCTATGAGAATAATCCATATTAAAGAACTCATATTATAATTTTATTAAAAAAACTCTTTTGTGACACCTCCATTACATAACAAATAAGAACAATATGATGTCTTCATCTACATCTTATGACTTGATTTTTAGATTTATAGATTTGTCCATCCTAAAAGGGTTGGCAGACTTATTTGTTTATTGCATCTCTATAAAGCTATTCTTAGAAAATAATGTATGTGAGTAAATATATAAATATAAATATTTTATATAAATTATTTCATATCATCAATGTTCCATGTCACTATAATTTTTTAATGTTTATCTTATTTTTTATATTATCCTTCTCTTTCCCTCCCCTTGCTAACTAAACACACTAACATAAGCGTCCCCTCTCCTCCCTTCACTTTCATTCACATCACCTCCCCGTACAATAAATAGGGTTATTGAGTGATCGAAAGCACCCTCAACAATAACCATAAAGCAGACCCATTAAAGATTGACTAGCAATCAATAATGTTAGTCTTTATGTAGTTTTTGTAAGGAGCTTCAAGGTTTCAAGTATAGGCATGATCTTATTAGAGATATTCTTTATGACGTTCTTCGCTATGCATGAGTGACTACTAAGAAAGAGGCACCTATAAATTTTCTGACATATACACTTCAGGGGAGACAGACATTGAGACCAACATGTGTGATGATTTTTAGTTGGGTTGGTGTAAGAACGCATGTGTAGAGGAGTTTCTCCATTGGTTGTATTGAAAAGTGGAGGTTTTATTACGAGACAAGCTGTCTTGAAAGCTACCTAAGTCAAAGTGGTCAAGCATGAGAAAGCATGTGTCGACAATCAACATATTTTTATACCTTTTGGATTTGACACTTTCGGATTCTTGGCAACTGAGGTTGTAGATCTGTTCAAAAGGGTCCAAAAAATTATACATAGTAATGTTATGACATCAAGGTCTATGGATGTTGTATTTCATAAGATTGGCTTTGTCATACAATAAGGACTGACGGTACAACTTATTGTATGTCTACCTTCTATCTCATCGTAATTTTCTTCTTCGATAAAAACAAAACAAAACAACAAAATCAGTTAAAAAATATATTTATCATATGTACTTTTCTTTGTAATTTGGGAACTTTGAAATATGCATGTTTCAATTGTTACTAGCTAACAGGTCAGTTGCACTAAGGAAACGGCCTCCATTTGTCCAAACTTTTAATGTACTTTCTGTAATGTTTTGTATGCTAATTTTATTTTTTATACCTTTTATAAGTTATAGACCTATTCCCAAGGGCCTAGAATCCAATTTGTTTCTTAAGTTTAATCGTGATTCTCTGATCAATTCGTAACGTATGTTGATTATTTTGTTCTCTTTTTCATATGATCGTTGCTTCCCTTCTCTTTTTTCTAGTCTAATGAGCGAAAGACACATGCTACATACATGTTATACAATTTTTTTTTATTTACTTGGGAACCACCCCCGAGGAGGAGGCACTTCGGTGACCCCACCCCGGCAATGTAAACCCAAGGGACATGAGTAGTGAGTGGTCCAGTCCGCCCTTCCCACGCCCAATTAAATTCAGTTACTTTTCGCAGAGCACCTTCGGCGTGATTCTATACAATTGAATCAATATAATATATGACTATATAATAATTATGACATAATGAGTTGGTTGACATATAGTCATGTTTGCTACAATAGATTTGTTGGATAAACTTTTCGTGTGAGTTTGAATTGTCACTTTTGAGTATGTTGATGACTAATATGTAGTTACTATTCAAAATAAGATACATACCACCCGCTAAAAGAGGGACCGGTTTGTAATTCTAAAAATCATAAGGAAAATTGCATGCAGTCCCCTCAAGGAACTTTCTCATATAGTGTAGATGAGTCACCTTATACAATATAAAATTTTAAAAAGAAAAGACAAAAGTTTAGTATAAACACACAGGGACCGATTTGTGATTCTAAAAAATAAAAAAAAACTACATTCAACCCCTCTGTAGGCGTTCTTATATAGTATGGGTCTCCTTATACAATATTAACTTAAAAAAGACAAAAGTGTAGTGTACACACATAGGGACCTATTTCAAAAAATAATGAAAAAAAGTGTATCAAGCCCTTCTGTGGGTTTTCTTATATAGTATGTGTGTCCTTATACAATATAAACTTCTAAAATAAAGATAAAAATATAATGTACACACAGAAGGGCCAGTTTGTAATTCCATAAAATAATGGAAAAATTACATTCAACGCCTTCATGGGCTGTATTCTAGCTACTTGATTGGTGAGAGTGAGAAACACATGTGCATGCACATGTGAATCAATATATGATATTGAGGTCACATTATCATAGACAATCTACTCTCGGTTCAAGAATTATGAGATGAACATTGCAATGCAATTAAAAAATGTAAAAAAATTCATTCAGCTATATAGTATTGATGAGTCTCATTATACAATATAAAATTTTAAAAGGAAAAGATAAAAGTAGTGTACAAACACATGGAATCATTTGTAATTTTAAAAAAATAATGATTCATATAGTATATATGGTGACACATCACATTTAAGATGTGGCTTACACAATTGTCCATTAAATGATGATCCCTCAGCCTCCTATTTCCTAATAAACAATTAAAAATAACAAAATGGGTGACAATTATTATATAGACTAGCAACACACACGTGCATATGCATGTGCCCCATTGAACATGTTTATTTTAATATTTAAAAAATAAAACTTCTCAAAATGATAATGGTAATTGTGCCCCATTGAACATGTTTATCTTACATTAAATATTTGAAAAGTAAAACTTCCAAAAAAGATAATGATAATCCTCATAACTGCCCAAAAAAATAATGATAAACTTTTATTCTTTTTAATGAAAGAGAAAATATAAAATTAAACAAATATAAAAAACTTGAGAAAAATTGTGAGAAGCGAGAGAATCAAGGAGTGCGCAGCTTGAACTCGCTCTTTTTATAGTAGTATTGATTAGATATGTAAAAAGAAAAAAAATGTGAACTGTGTGTCAAGTAGGCACTCATGCTGCTGGAAAAGCAAGCACACGGACATGTCAGCTGCCTTATTAGAAATGTCAATGAAAAATATATGAACTATGTGCCAAACAAGCACACAGCCATGTGAAAAACAAACGTACAGATATATCAGCTGCTTTTATTTATAGGTAGTAAGATACAATAACACAAGAACAAACAACTAATATTTTCCTCTAGATTTTCTAGGATTTTATTGCCTCATCCCGTCCCCCGTACCCTAGCATCGTCTCTGGCGATTAGGGTTGCGAAAGTGGACGTTCCTATCCCAGTCCAAGGGGCTGTCATAACTCTTGCAGGTTCAAGGGAAAGTGTTCGGGCGTTTGCTCCGGTCTCCAGTATGGCAGAGGAACTTACGGAAAGGTGTGCAAATCCAAAACTGACGGACGAAGAAGAGGATACTATCGATCTGGGGGAGGAAGAAACCAGGGCGGGAGAAGATCATACGGAACTCGCGATCATTGCGAGGCTCCTCACAGACAGGGCGTATAACTTCTGGGTCCTAGAGCGAACCCTAACGCAGGCTTGGGGGATGAAGGAAAAGGCGGAATTCGAGCAACTCGGGGGAGGTGCTTTCGTTGTACAGTTTACACACTGGCATGATCGGCAGCGTGTTATCGATGGAGCGTCGTGGAATTTCGATAGAAATCTTCTCCTTTTCAAAGAAATATGTAAGGAGGATCAACCGGGGAAGATTGTGATCATCCACACCCCTTTCTGGATATGACTATATGAGATGTCGCTGGGCTACAGAGGGGAGAGGGCGGTGATGGAGGTGGCTAGCAGAGTCGGAAGGTTTTTGTAGAGGGAGGGCGATGACCTTGGATGGGACTCTTCCATCCGGATTTGGATCCTCCTGGATGTGACCCAACCACTGAAGCGGGTTCTGAAGATCAGAGTGAAGGAAGGACGAAGAGTGGAGGTCGAGGTCAAATATGAAAGGTTGGGAATCTTCTGCTTTGGCTGCGGTTTGCTGGGACATACCGAGAAAGACTATGAGTGGGGGCAATTGGAGAGAGAGGAGATACAGCAGTGGGGAAATTGGCTTAAAGCTTCACCGTGGAAGCAGCACTCGAGGGAAACGGAGGGCGTGAAGGGGGACGAGAGTGCAAGGAGGAAGCTGACTGTTACACCCCGATCTCACAATTTCCTCAAATCATGAGATTAGGGCATAAGATAGGACTTATATGTAACACAAAGAACACCCTTAATTTTTTTTTCTTTTCTTTAAAACTTTTGTTTCCCCGCATTGAACCACATAACATCTTAACAAAGGAATCTGAACATTTCTTTTACTAATCAGACTTCAATAGTAAAGATACATGTATAAACATTCATGATGTCTCTCACACCTTATGCACATAAAACTTGCTAATTAGCATACATATCAAAAGAGGAACAATATTACACATCGAAATTACAACTCTCTCTCCTATCTCTTACTGAGGACCTAGAGTGACAAGGACCGACTGACTCAACTAATCTTGTACTTAACTCTTGTAGCAGATCTACACTGATGCTCTGACCATCTTCAAGTCCACGCGGTTAACCCTAAAATGTTTGAGTAGAGGGGTGAGCCTACTCGCTCAGTGAATGAGTACTTCAAAGATACAGTCTAATGCACTAATGTGATTACAGATATAACTTTGAGTAAACAATATGAAATTTAACAACAATAAATATTCCACTGAGCAGTTCTAAAACAATATAATTGAAATAACAAGGAATGTAAATATTGCATCCAAAGAATAACTACTAGAAGACTATGCTCTAGTCTTCCTTAGCTCATTCATTCATAAGGAACTCTGTGAACCTATATGATCATATTTTAACTTATGCCCTGATCTATGCAGTGTACTCTGCATAGAGACTCGCAGTGCACTACGGCCACACCGTACAAGACTTAGCGACACACCCGGGAAATGCTAAGTCTGACTTCTCGTCCTGGTCTGCACAGGACTCTCAGGCTCACAAGGGCCTCACTGCACTCTCAAAAGAGTGTAAACTGGACTCCTCCTACCTGAGTACACAGGCGGAGGGTCTCTAAGTCTCCGATGCCTAGGCGTATCCCCAGGGCTGACCGGGACATTCTCTCGGATCTCCGATGCATGGGCGTATCCTCAGGGCTAACCGGGATCCTACCTCTCAGACTTCGTGTCACCGAGACATTCGGAATTTGTTGGACACGAGTCTCCGATGCCTGGGCGTATCCCCAGGGCTGACCGTTTTACCCCAAAGGTACAGACCGCGCAATGGGGTTCTACGGTGTTCAGGGCACCTAAGTCTAACATTTACATTATAGGTACATTTTAAACAGAAATCATAACTCATGTATTCAACATATATCATGTCTCAGTAACATCCCTTTCTAGGGAATGTCATATCTCATCACCTGCAATTTACGAGATATGTATTGAAAATAAAAAGCCCTGCAGTATGTAGATATCAACTCAGAGAGAACAAGCATATAAAGTTAAATGCACTAGAAACATACAATTCAACAGTTAAGCATCACCACATCTCATATCAAGACCTTTCATATCACCATAACATGATTCATTGAACACCCTATCCTTAGGGTTTCATTTGCCTTATTCATTCATCACATGCTAACACCCTACTCTTAGGGTTTCATTCACCTCATTCACCTTTTCATTTGCCTCATTCACTTGTCACATGGCTCTCATAAGGATTTCATAGGATATAAGCATTCATTAAATAAAGATTGTTTCCAACAAATCATATACAATCAATATAGATATGAAACCATGGAAATTGAACTAAATTTAGGTTTCCATGCTATTCACTGAGATATCATGCACCAAGGATAAAATTCAAATAAGGTAATCTATGAGGTACATCCTAACCACTTATAAGATTACTAGTCCTTTTCAATAAGGTTGAAACTCTAGAGATATCTCAATTAGGTTAAACCCTAATTACATCATATGGTATAAATCTGAAAAACATTCTTTCTAGGATGTGTTGTATACGTTTCTGATGTGAATTTACCATCAAGGAGTCATTCAAATAGAGAAGGAATCCATATCATATCAAATTGCAACAACTTAAATTAAACGGACATTTCAGGTTTTAGAATCACATACCAAGCAATTAGGGATTTGGATGTTATAATCAAATTTCGTGCATTATACTATTTAAAGGAAGAACCCACTCACCCTAAGGTGTAAAAACACCTCAAAACTGCAGCTCAACTCAGGGGATCTCGAACTCATATCAAATCCCTAGCAAATCTCCCAATTCTTCTTCCATTCAACTAGGAAACCTTGAAAATGAGGGATTATGAAGAAAGGGTGAGAAAAGAGGGAATTTCGACATCATCTTGGATCAAATCAGAGCATGGATGGAATCTTGACATGAGAGAGAAGACTCACCATAAAACTCTATGCAAAGGATCCAAACTTACTTGATTTCACCATTCCTCGGACCGCAAAACCCTAGGTCAGCAATTCCTCCTCTTTCTCCACTCAAGACCTAACTCTCCCTCTCTCTCTAGATTTTCATTTCTATGGGATGGATTACGAAGAATGAGAGCTGTGTGTGTGTGTGGTCAATCATATAAGTCAATTTGAGTTGCTTGGGTCAATTGCATATTGACCCAACACTCAACTTTAATTATATTGGCTGAATATTCAGTTATACAAAGTTACTGTAATTCGTTTATTTCAGAGACCAAACCTTCTCCAACAATTATGTAAATTTATCAAGTTGTTTATAATTGATCTATAAATATTCAGTTAAAATTTGAGATCATTTGGAGTTACCAATAAATAATTAAAAATAGAACAGTGCACTGCTATATTGCAGTCTGCAGCAGATTCGGTCGAGTTTGCCCTGCACAGAACTCGACCGACACCCTCACTGTAGAGATCAAAAGTCATCCAAAAATTATGTTAATTTAACAGAGTGTCTAAAACTGTGTTTTTCAAGCACAGTTAAAATTTGAGATCAATTGGATATAACAATAAAAAGATAAAATTCAATTACCACACTGCTGTATAAATCTGGAAATATGATCGGTCGAATTTGAAACTCGACCGATAAACAGGTCAGAACATTCTTCAAAAATTCTGATATTTTCCAATGTTGTTCAACTTTTTATATATCCAAATCATATCCAAATTTGAAATAAATCAGAGTTACATATAAAATACTAAAAATCATTTAGTGAGACATTCTACTTATCAAATTCTGTATTCATGTATCATCAAAACCCTATTTTGGGCCGATTAGGGTTTATGCTTCTCAAACCTCATGGCGCCCAAAATATTCCCCAAAATATTCCAACAGTCTCCCACTTGGTCTATATGAAAATTCTTTAATGGTGCTATATAGGAAAAACATAAGGCGCGCATAAATGCTGAAATAATATGCATAACGGGTTACTTTTATTACATTGGTTAATGTGAATTATTGATGAGAGTCATAGCGGTTCTACATTAATTAAAGAACATAGTTCCTTCCATGTACCACTGACCAACAATCACATTAAACAATTCTGTATAGCGAAGCAGTCATAAATGTCCCCTTAATGTCTTGAAAAGACTATTTCTGTTATCATATATTGCAATAATATGTACATGATCAAATCATACTATGAAACAGAAAAATTCAGAAGTTCCAATAATGAGTACTCAAATAATGTCATTACAAAAGCACATAACAATCCACAACTAAAGAAAAGCTAATGGTTATCCTCAAGACCCATGGTTTCTGCATGCTGCTTAAATGTCTTGGGAGGTAACCCTTTAGTAAATGGATCTGCTATATTTGAACACGTACTAATGTGCTCAATTGACACCCTCTTCTCCCGAATTTCTTCTTTAACTGATAGATATTTCATCTCTATGTGCTTTATGCCTTTAGAATACCTATCATTCTTCGAAAAGAAAACTGCTGCGGCGTTATCACAGTGAATTTTCAGCGGCCTAGCAATAGAATCCATGACTCTAAGCCCTGAAATGAAATTCCGCAGCCATAAAGCTTGAACTGTAGCCTCAAAGCATGCTACAAATTCAGCCTCCATGGTGGATGATGCAATAATGGTTTGTTTGGCGCTCTTCCAGGAAATAGCACCTCCAGCTAATACAAACACATAACCAAAAGTGCTTTTCCGAGTATCCACGCATCCTCCAAAATCTGAATCTGTGTAACCAATCACTTCAAGGTGATCACTATGTCTGAATGTGAGCATTTGTTTCTTCATTCCCTGTAAGTACCTCAACACTTTCTTTGCCGATTTCCAATGATCAATGCCTGGATTGCTTTGATAACGGCCCAACATACCAACTGCAAAACTGATATCAGGTCTAGTGCAAACCTATGCATACATCAAACTTCCTACAAGAGAAGCATAAGGAATATCTTTCATTCGATCACGTTCTAATTTAGTTTGAGGACATTGACTTAAGCTGAACTTATCCCCTTTCTGAATTGGAACAACATTAGAATCACATGACGCCATATTAAATATTTCCAAAACTTTTTTGATATAAGCATTTTGAGACAATCCTAAAATCATACGTGACCTGTCACGGAATATTTCTATTCCTATCACATAAGAAGCCTCTCCCATATCTTTCATTTCAAAGTTTTGAGAAAGAAAATCTTTGGTTTCACGTAATAAACCAAGATCGCTGCTGGCAATAAGAATATCATCAACATATAGAACTAAAAATGCAAACTTACTCCCACTGATCTTTAGGTATATACATTGATCAACAATGTTTTCTGTAAACCCAAAGGTCGTAATGGTATTGTGAAACTTAATATACCATTGACGTGAAGCTTGCTTTAATCCATATATTGATTTCTTTAATAAACAGACCATGTTTTCCTTTCCATCTATAATGAAGCCTTCTGGCTGAGCCATGTAGACTTCTTCCTCTAAACTCCCATTTAGAAAAGCCGTTTTCACATCCATCTGATGTAACTCTAAGTCAAAATGAGCTACTAAAGCCATAATGATTCGTAAAGAATCCTTTTTAGAAACTGGAGAAAATGTTTCATTATAATCAATGCCTTCTTTTTGATTAAAACCTTTGGCTACAAGTCTATCTTTATGTCGTTCGATTTTACCAAGAGAGTCACGTTTGGTCTTAAAGACCCACTTGCACCCGACTCTCTTATACCCTTCAGGTAAATCGGCCAACTCCCAAACTTTGTTTGCAGACATGGAGTTTATTTCATCACACATGGCATTAATCCATTTTTCAGAATCTTCAGATTTTATGTCTTGTGAATACGTAACCAGATCTTTATCCATCCCCATATTAAATTCACATTCTTGTAAATACAGCAAATAATCATCCGAAATGGCTGATTTCCTGCTTCTTGTAGATCTCCTTAATTCTACTGCAGGTGTTTATGCTTCTCAAACCCTAATTCTCAAGACAAAAGAACATTTAGAATTCTTATCATAGTTAAAACATCCTAATTGTGTTATCGTCATTAATTAGATTTCAAGAATGATTATTCCAATTAATCTTTGCAATTGTCTAGGTAAACCCTAGTTTACCAGTTAAGCTCAGATGGGGTCGTAACACTGACCTTTAAGGTCTCGGGAGGGGGAGGGAGTACGTCGTCGAGGGGGGAGACTGAGACATCTGGGCATGAGGCGGATGGGCCTGGAGGGTGTGTGGAGAGGAAGCAGGAAGGCTCAGCGCCATTATCGGGTCTGTGGGGGCAGAGTGTGTCGAGGAAGATAGCACCGCTTGGGCGGGTGCGGATGCGGACGCAGGCAGCCAGGCAGCGTCAAGCAAGGCAGTGGTGAATTTCCAGAAGGGTACCATCGGAAAGGAGCCGATGAGCGGAGGAGAACAGAGGAACTCGCCGGACGACGGGGTGAAGAAGTCGGAAATCTAGAGAAAGTGCATGCGAAGGATGGAAGACACAAACAGAGGTACTGTCGGGACGTCCTCCTGAAGATAAAACTCATCCACCAAGGAGAAGGGGAAGGCGAGGGTGAAGTCCAACATGAACAAGGTGACAACGAAATCAGGAAGGAAGATGATACTGCATCTAGGGAAGATGGCAACTATATGGGAGTGTAGCGTATGGGAGGGGAGCAGGAAAACATTAACCAGGAAGAGGAGGGGAGACCTGAGGAGCTGCGCTGGGGGGGCAAGGACGAGGGCTAAAAAAAATGATAACGGGGGAGATTAGAAGGAAGAAGAAAGACAGTGGGAGGGGAGGGGGAAAGAAGAAACATACACCTTGGGTGTATAAGATGAGTAGGGGAGCTAGGCTGGGTATTCCGGAGGAGAACGTGGTATGGGAGTCGTCGATGGGAAAAAGAATCAGAGAACATGATACAAGCACAATGGAGGTGGACTCACACGAAGAGACTGAGGGAAAAGGCAAGAGAGCAAAAATCCAATCACCGGAAGGTAGTAGCAGTACCGGCAGGGTTCCAGAAACCCAAGTAGCGGAGGTCGGTGCGGACCGACCCCACGAACAACAATGAAAATCCTATCTTGGAATTGTCAGGGTATGGGCGACCCTGACACGGTTAAGGCTCTCCGTGCTTGGTGCGGGAGAGAGCGCCCAAACATTGTCTTTTTGATGGAGACAATGATTCCAGGAAAAAAGTTGGAAGAGACACAAAGAAGTTGTGGGTTTCTGAACGGGATATGTCTGTCTAGCACAGGGAGGACTGGGAAAGCAAGGGGATGGGTCTCTGGTGGAGGGAGACAGAGGTGGAGTTGTTGAGTTATTCTCAACGACACGTGGCATGTCTCGTTTCCGATAGGCAAGGCATGAGGAAGTGAAGAGCTATTGGCATATATGGCTGGGCAGATCAACAACAGAAGAGCAGGACATGGGATCTTATGAAAGAACTGAAAGCTGAAGTAGAGGAACCGGTTCTTTTCTTTGGAGACTTCAACGAGATCACATCAAATTTGGAGAAGAAAGGAGGTCCCCCACGCGAGGAAAAATACATGCAAAGTTTCCGGGATGCTATGGATGACTGTGCTTTGACGGATCTGGGTTATGTTGGGAATACTTTTACTTGGCAACGGGGTCTGACGGCAGCAACTCTTGTGCAAGAAAGGTTGGACATGTTTTTATCTAATTTGGAGTGGAGGGGCCTCTATAGTTTTTGTAAGGTATTACATCTCCCTATTTATGAATCCGACCATGCACCTATTGTTCTGATAGCTGGTGATAGGAGGACACAGCAGAATAAAAGAGAGAGATCCTTCATGTTCGAGCCTATGTGGGTGGAAGAGGAGGAATGCAATGATGTAATCAAAGAAGTGTGGGTGGCAGGAGGAGAAAATAATATCAGGGCAGGTTAAAACTATGTGGAAAATACTTGCATGAATGGGCTACCGAGAAGTTTGGGAAAAGAAGAGAAAAAATAAAGCAATTAGAGGCAACTCTTACAAAGATTCAGGCTGCACCACCGGATGCAGAACGTCTACGGCAAGCAGATGAGACTTCACAGGAATTACAATATTGGCTCAGGAAAAATGAAGCTTATTGGTGTGCAAGAGCACGGATCAAAGAAATGAAAGAGGGGGACAAAAATACTGCTTATTTTCACTGGAAAGCAACAAATAGGAAGGAAAGGAATCGAATCACGGGGTTGAAAAATGCACGGGGTGATTAGACTGCGGAGGAGGAGGAGGTCAAAACCATTATTATGAATTTTTTTTGAAGATCTGTTCAAATCCAGCAACCCGTCAGAGTTTGAACATGCAACACAGGGGATAGAGAGAAGGATTAACACCGCACAGAATGACCTCCTGGAAAGGGACATTCAGGATGTGGAAATTCGAGCTGCCTTAGACCAGATGCACCTGAATAAGGCTCCGGGCCCGGATGGTATGAAATCCATGTTTTACCAGAAGTACTGGCACATTGTGGGGAAGGATGTGGCTAGCTATATTAAAGGTTGGTTGCAGGGGGAGTACAGTATGGGGGACCTGAATGAAACTCTCATTGTCCTTATTCCAAAGACTGAGAAACCTACTGAGGTAAGCGAGTTCTGGCCTATTAGCCTCTGCAATGTGATATATAAGCTGGCTTCAAAGGTTATTGCAAATAGAATGAAACCATTTATGAATGAGATGGTGTCGGAAAACCAAAGTACCTTCATACCGGGAAAAATGATAACAGATAATGCTCTTATTGCTTATGAGCTCTTCCATGCCATGAAAGGGGGAAAGGGAGGGAGGAAGGGAAGTATTGCACTGAAGCTGGATATGTCTAAAGCTTATGACAGAGTGGAATGGAAGTTCTTATTACATGTCATGGGTAAATTGGGTTTTGGATTTCGGTGGAGGGACAGAATCAGTGATTGCATCACATCTGTTAAGCACACCTTGTCCGTCAATGGAGACAGGACCAGAGAGCTCAAGCCTTCCCACGAACTGTGCCAGGGTGACCCCCTATCCTCTTACCTTTTCATTTTGTGTGCTGAGGCTTTTTCTACATCCCTCCTTTCTGCTGCACGTGACGGCCTGCTACATGGTGTAAAGCCATGTAGAGAGGCCCCCTGTATTTCACATCTCTTTTTTGCATATGACAGTATACTCTTTACGAGAGCAACTTCTGTGGAATTCTTGAAAATTGCTGAGGTTATCAGCCAATATGAACAAGCTTCGGGCCAAAGAATAAATCTATCTAAGTCAGAAGTGGTTTTCAGTAAAGGAACGTCACTGTCAAAGAGAGAGGAATTGAAAGGTCTTCTGAAGGTGAGGGAAGTGAATCGGCATGCTAAGTACTTGGGGTTGCCAGCGGCAATTGGCAGGTCCAAAAAGCACGTCTTCAGCTACATAAAGGAAAGAGTGTGGAAAAAGTTACAAGGATGGACGGAAAAACTTCTATCAAAATCGGGGAAAGAGGTACTCATCAAGGCGGTGGCTCAAGCAATACCTACCTACGTGATGAACATCTTCCAGCTTCCGAGTGGGTGCATTGACGAAATCCAAAGAATTGTGGCAAGGTTTTGGTGGGGAGCCAAGAACAATGACAGAAAGATAGCTTGGACCTCCTGGAGTAGATTGTGTTTGCCTAAAAGAATGGGGGGCCTGGGGTTTAGGGACCTCCATGTTTTCAATCAGGCTCTTCTCACAAAACAACTCTGGCGTTTGGCTACAAATCCTTCATCTTTGGCAGCAAGGGTGATCAAAGCGAGATGTTTTACGAGGACAACTATTTGGGAAGCCCGCAGGGGGTATAAACCCAGCTATACATGGCGTAGTTTGTGGGGAGCAAAAGTGTTGCTTAAGGAAGGGACGGGGTGGAGAATAGGTAATGGCGAGGAAGTCCAGATCTGGGAGGACATCTGGCTTCCAGGAGAGGGCAGAGAGTTGAGGTGGCTACGTGGGAGAGTGGAGGGCGAACCAACCATGGTAAAGGAACTAATGATGAATGAGGGGAACCACTGGGACAGATCATTCATACAACAATACTTTCCTGAGGAGTACGTGACTCGCATATGTGCAATCCCTCTATGTTCTACAAATACCATGGACTCCTACACATGGTGGCCAGCACCGAAAGGAACCTTCACAGACAGGTCGGTGTACTGGCTGGGCCTGTTGGGAAGGGAGGAGGCAAGACGGCATGTGGAGGGAGTTGGACAGCACCTATGGAGGAAGATATGGCACGCAGGTTGGGTCCCAAAGTAGCACATTTTCTATGGAGAGTTGCTACAGGTGGCCTTGCAACGATGGGCAGACTCTATGACAGGCATTGTATTGAGAATGGCAGCTGCAAACTATGCTACTCGGAGGTGGAGAGTATTCTTCATATGTTATTCCGTTGCCCTAATGCTTCTGAGTTATGGGATGCTAAAAGCGGGCAGATACAACAGATAGTGGACGAAGTGCAGAGAGGAGATGTTCCCACCACGGTGGAGAGGATCCTAGACGTAGAGCCGCCATCGGTTAGAGATGAGCTAGTGGCAGCGTTGTGGGCGATCTGGAGGAGCAGAAACGAACGCATGTACAGCGAGAAGCACACAGGCACACACTATCTCTTTGTACAAGCGATGACACTGATCAAGGACCATCGAGCGCATGAGCCATCACCGGAGTTGACAGCGGAAGCCGGTCGGGGAAAGCATTCACAGAGGTGGTCTAAGCCGGAGCGGGGGATCATCAAGGTTAACGTTGATATCTCCATAGGAGAGGATGGACAAGCAGCGGTAGGATGGGTGGAAAGGTGTTGGACTGGAAGGATTCAAGCGATGGGGGGTTCCAAACTGGGTCCGACACAGCAGGTGGCGGAGGCAGAAGCCTTAGGCGTGAGGAAGGCGGTGGAGTGGGCTCGGGATCTCGAGTACAGAAGGATCGTTGTCAAGTGTGATGCGCAGACGGTGGTGCAGGCTTACGACTCTGCCGTGGAGCAAAGAGACTATGTTGGGGCTATTGTGGGCGACATTAGAAGATTTAGTTTGTACTTCGAGTTCTTTTCCTTGTCTTTTAGTAAACGTAGTACTAATAGAGCAGCTCATATGGCTGCGAACCTTATGCGCCATAGCAGTAGTTCTAATCTGTTTTTTACCAATTCCTTTCCTTCTTGCATTGTAGACGTGATTATGGCTGATTTAGCCGAGTAATGAATGGCGGGGGACCCTTGCGGTTCCTCATCCCTGATTCAAAAAAAAAACTAATATTTTCCTTCTATTTTTCATCGGGCGTCGCTTTTCATTTTCTTCTTATCTTTTACGCCAAACGGGGGAGAAGCAAATAAGAAGGATTGGGCGCTTGTGTTATTTTGTTTAGTTAAAAGAAGATTGGAACCTTTCATCAACCAAATAGGAAAAATAAGAAACAATAGAAAAAGGTAAGAAGGGGAGCTAGACAGAATGCATAATTTGGAATAAGTTACAATTGGGAATTAATTTCGAATAAGTTATAATTGGGATTTTTTTTTTTCGAAAGCAAAAATAGCAAATGAAAAACTCCTTCTTTGTATGTAATTACGGATTATAATTGATTAATATTATTCGAATTACTATAAATATCGCATTTTCTTCGATAGCATGTCTGCTTCCAAGTATTATATGCGAGATCCGTTAGTATGCCTTTTCTGTTTCCACGATAGGCAACTGTGAAACGAAAAAATATTACAACCATGTACACGAAAAGATACGTCTTTTTCGTTTCTGCCCGTCTACAAGGGTAGGATTTAGGTCATAAATTGGCACACGGAAAGCCGCACAAGCTGAAATATATATAACGCTGTGCTGGTTCATTGTTGGGAGTTGAAATTTTCATCTGCTGCCAAGCCTTCAGATTATTTTGCCGTAGGGATTAGCAGAAATGCTGTAACAATCTTAAGCGCGAGTCTCTGCTTGCTTCATCACAAGTTGGGATTGCAGAAGTTAGATAACCTTGGGCCTGCAATCCCTGCTAAAGCCTTCATCACAACCGTTCACAAGATGGCTACTGCACCTGATGCGACCACCGGCCTCCAGAAGGAAGATTCGGCTGAGGAGGAAGTCGACTTGGAGGCGGTTGAGAAGATACTGGGCTATACTTTCCGCAACCGCCAAAAGCTCACCTATGCCCTTACCAATCTCAACGAGCATGATGCTCCATCATACGTCCTAATCGGCGACTTAACTCTCAAATTCTATGTTGCAACCACACTCTACCTCATGTACCCCGGAATCCCTGAGGAGATACTCAAAAGGCTGGAATGAGCTAACTGCGACACCGAGAGACTTGCGCGTGCCGCCGTAGACAGCGGACTGCATAGATTTCTGCCACCCAAGCACCCTACATCAACCATGAAGTACTTTATAAAACTCATTTCTAAATATACAGCTCCAGTTTCTTCTGGGTCGATTACCATCATGGCGCCCAAAATATTCCCCAAAATATTCCAACAGTCTCCCACTTGGTCTATATGACAATTCTTTAATGGTGCTATATAGGAAAAACATAAGGCGCGCATAAATGCTGAAATAATATGCATAACGGGTTACTTTTATTACATTGGTTAATGTGAATTATTGATGAGAGTCATAGCGGTTCTACATTAATTAAAGAACATAGTTCCTTCCATGTACCACTGACCAACAATCACATTAAACAATTCTGTATAGCGAAGCAATCATAAATGTCCCCTTAATGTCTTGAAAAGACTATTTCTGTTATCATATATTGCAATAATATGTACATGATCAAATCATACTATGAAACAGAAAAATTCAGAAGTTCCAGTAATGAGTACTCAAATAATGTCATTACAAAAGCACATAACAATCCACAAATAAAGAAAAGATAATGGTTATCCTCAAGACCCATGGTTTCTGCATGCTGCTTAAATGTCTTGGGAGGTAACCCTTTAGTAAATGGATCTGCTATATTTGAACACGTACTAATGTGCTCAATTGACACCCTCTTCTCCCGAATTTCTTCTTTAACTGATAGATATTTCATCTCCATGTGCTTTATGCCTTTAGAATACCTATCATTCTTCGAAAAGAAAACTGCTGCGGCGTTATCACAGTGAATTTTCAGCGGCCTAGCAATAGAATCCATGACTCTAAGCCCTGAAATGAAATTCCGCAGCCATAAAGCTTGAACTGTAGCCTCAAAGCATGCTACAAATTCAGCCTCCATGGTGGATGATGCAATAATGGTTTGTTTGGCGCTCTTCCAGGAAATAGCACCTCCAGCTAATACAAACACATAACCAAAAGTGCTTTTCCGAGTATCCACGCATCCTCCAAAATCTGAATCTGTGTAATCAATCACTTCAAGGTGATCACTATGTCTGAATGTGAGCATTTGTTTCTTCGTTCCCTGTAAGTACCTCAACACTTTCTTTGCCGCTTTCCAATGATCAATGCCTGGATTGCTTTGATAACGGCCCAACATACCAACTGCAAAACTGATATCAGGTCTAGTGCAAACCTGTGCATACATCAAACTTCCTACAAGAGAAGCATAAGGAATATCTTTCATTCGATCACGTTCTAATTCAGTTTGAGGACATTGACTTAAGCTGAACTTATCCCCTTTCTGAATTGGAACAACATTAGAATCACATGACGCCATATTAAATATTTCCAAAACTTTTTTGATATAAGCATTTTGAGACAATCCTAAAATCCTACGTGACCTGTCACGGAATATTTCTATTCCTATCACATAAGAAGCCTCTCCCATATCTTTCATTTCAAAGTTTTGAGAAAGAAAATCTTTAGTTTCACGTAATAAACCAAGATCGCTGCTGGCAATAAGAATATCATCAACATATAGAACTAAAAATGCAAACTTACTCCCACTGATCTTTAGGTATATACATTGATCAACAATGTTTTCTGTAAACCCAAAGGTCGTAATGGTATTGTGAAACTTAATATACCATTGACGTGAAGCTTGCTTTAATCCATATATTGATTTCTTTAATAAACAGACCATGTTTTCCTTTCCATCTATAATGAAGCCTTCTGGCTGAGCCATGTAGACTTCTTCCTCTAAACTCCCATTTAGAAAAGCCATTTTCACATCCATCTGATGTAACTCTAAGTCAAAATGAGCTACTAAAGCCATAATGATTCGTAAAGAATCTTTTTTAGAAACTGGAGAAAATGTTTCATTATAATCAATGCCTTCTTTTTGATTAAAACCTTTGGCTACAAGTCTGGCTTTATGTCGTTCGATTTTACCAAGAGAGTCACGTTTGGTCTTAAAACCCACTTGCACCCGACTCTCTTATACCCTTCAGGTAAATCGGCCAACTCCCAAACTTTGTTTGCAGCCATGGAGTTTATTTCATCACACATGGCATTAATCCATTTTTCAGAATCTTCAGATTTTATGGCTTGTGAATACGTAACCGGATCTTTATCCATCCCCATATTAAATTCACATTCTTGTAAATACAGCAAATAATCATCCGAAATGGCTGATTTCCTGCTTCTTGTAGATCTCCTTAATTCTACTGCAGGTGTTGTATTTACATTCGGTTCAATGACGTTATCAGGTACATTATGGAGTGCATGATCATTGACATTTTGTTCTACATTGTTGATTGGATCAACATCATTAGGTGGAACGGTGTCAGTCGAGATTGAGGGCAAGGGGATTGGTATAGGTGCCCTTATTTCTCTAATGATTACTTCTCTAACTTTATCACTCCCACTGATTTCGCCATTCTCAATGAATTTAGCATTATCGGTTTCTACAATTCTAGTAGTATGATTAGGACAGTAAAATCGAAACCCCTTTGATCTTTCAGGATACCCAATGAAAAAACCGCTAATGGTTTTTGGATCGAGTTTCTTCTCATGTGGATTATAAATGCGTGCCTCTGCTGGACATCCCCATATATGTAAATGGCGTAAGCTGGGTTTCCATCCCTTCCACATCTCGAAAGGTGTCTTAGGGACAGCTTTACTGGGAACCCGTTTAAGATATACACAGCAGTCATAAGGGCATGCATCCACAAAGATATGGGCAGATTAGAAAAACACATCATACTCCTAACTATTTCTACAAGTGTATGATTACGTCTCTCAGCTACACCGTTCATCCACGGGGAACCGGGCATTGTGTATTGAGGGACAATTCCTAATTTTTCTAAGAGTTTAGCAAAAGGACCAGGACGTTGTCCTGATTCATCATATTTTCCATAAAATTCACCACCTCTATCAGACCTAATGATTTTCACCTTTTTACCTAATTGCCTCTCAACTTCAGTAATGTAAATTTGAACAGCATTCACAGATTGAGATTTATCATGCAAAAGGTAAAGATAACAATAACGTGAATAATCATCTATAAAGGTAATAAAATATTTTTCTCCACCAAAAGATGGAACATCGAAAGGTCCGCATATGTCTGTGTGTATGATTTCGAGTAGTTCAGTGCTTCTTGTGGCTCCTTTCTTGGTCTGTTTGGTTTGCTTACCCTTAATGCAATCCACACAAACACCAAAATCAGTAAAATCAAGACTCGGAAGAATCTCATCTTTTACTAAACGACTAACTCTTTCTCTGGATATATGACCCAATCTTTTATGCCACAAAAACGCAGAAATTTCACTCGACCTACTTCGTTTCAAACCCACTTTAGGATGCAAGGTAACAAGAAGCGATTCAGAAAATGTATCATCAAGAAAAATTTGATATAAGCCATTAATCAAAATTCCTGAACCAAACAAACAGTTTTCCTTAAACAAACTGAAACGTCCACCACCAATTTCTAATGAAAAACCATCATTATCAAGTTTAGAAATGGAAGGTACATAAAGAGTTTGCTCCAGATCTAAATAAAAACCAGAGTCTAATACTAAACGAAAAGTGCCAATGGCTTCTACTGGAGCTTTCACTCTATTTCCCATGTAAAGATAGGCTTCATTTGGACTTATGTTCCGGGTTGTAAGGAATCCCTGCATCGAGTTTGAAACATGAACATTAGAGCCAGAATCAATCCACCAAGTATTACAAGGTGCTTCTACAAAGTTTGATTCGAAACTACATACAAAAGCCAAAGGCTTACCTTTCTTTTCGAACCATTCTCTATGCTTTATGCAATCTTTCTGAATGTGTCCAGGCTTCTTACAGAAGTGGCAATTATCATTCTTCCTTGCTTTCTTAGGTGCAGATTGGCCTGACTGATTGGATGGACTAGTCTTAATGCCCTTCCAATTTTTCTTACCGACTTTGTTCTTCCCGTACCCATTACCATGCATGTAATTTGCCTGAGCAACATGACCATTCTGCTGCTTAATTCGAGCCTCTTCCTGAACCAGTTTATTGGTCAGTTGATTCACATTCCACGTATCCTTAATCGTGTTATAGTGAATCTGAAAAGGACCATACTGGGGAGGCAGCGAGTTTAGGATGAATTGGACTAGGAATGAATCTGCAACAGTCATGCCCAATTTACCTAATTTTGCAGCCAGATTAGTCATATCAAGTACATGTTTCTGCATAGTTTTGGTACCATCATAACGGGCAGTTGTTAGTTCAGCCATAAGTTTTCCAGCAATTGCTTTATCAGCAACCTTAAAGCGTTCAGTGAGTATTCTTAAGTATTCCTTAGCAGTCAGATCTTCACTTTCAGAAATAGAAGACTTGATATTGCTAGCAGTGGTTAAGCGCATGAATTTCAATCAAAGTTTATTAGCTCTAGTCCATGCATTAAAAGTTTTGATCTCACTTTCTGTTGAGGTAGTAGTAATATCTGCAGGCTTGTCTACTGTAAGTCCTGAGTCAATCTCAAGTACACCCATGTAAAATTCAACATGTTCTTTCCACTCGGTGTAATTAGTCCCATCTAGTTCGGGAACAGAGTTGACAAAAGAATTAAGACTAGCGGGTTGATGAACTGCATTATAGAAACATGTTCACGATAATTAATCTTTGAGGTGTAAACACATATAGACAAACATGATTAAGGTTTATGCATAAACGAGTGATTTAAACTAATAATCAAAGCAAGTATGGTATCTGTGGATATCCTATACCGACTTAATTACAAAAATAAAGCAACTCCATAATAGTTATTTTTACTTTTAATGCATTGACTACCTGTGGGTAATACATAATGCTAGTAAATAACCAACAATAAGTTTACTTAGTCGATATTCATTGCATTCTATGAGTCCACTGTGGTGAACTTCAAACAGTTATATGAACATCATATTCTTAAGAAAAGAAATATTCACGAACCGAAGTGAAATCACTGTACGTGGTGATTATCAAAACAGTATAATGTGAATATTGCTCTTAAAGCATATTTTTCCATATATATATGAGTGAACAAACAGGTAAGGAAAAAACAAATTTTAACAGACCGGAACATGATAGGATAAAGTTCCAGGATCATTCATAAGGTGCGGAAACATCTAATAAAAGTTTTAATATCAATTTTATCCAACAATTATGCCCAAAAAAGGCCCTGAAATTACTTAAAACGTGATTTTGAGGGTCTAAACGGCCGAATTTGGCTAAAAATGAAAAGTTTGTGGCAAAGCCACAAACTTTGAAGATCTCGCCGTTTCCAATCAGAAAAAGTATATGTGCATTAAAATCTGACACTGGTGGCCAAGATTGTGGAAAATTGATAAAACTGATATTTTCTCTTAATTAGGACTATGAGTATGATCTTAACGAAGCTCTGATACCACATGTTAGCATAAAAACGTGATACATAAACATGTAAAGTTTAATCATGTGTACGGTTTAGGATCTTGATCATAAACTAGTCACTATTAAAGTAAAACGTACCCGTAGACATGGTTGAATACGGTGGTGAGATCTGCGGAGGTGATCTTCGGAGAAGTCCACGCCCGTGTTCGTCGTTCGCCACGAAAGACGTCTTCTCTCTCTTAGCCTATAGCCGTCAAGTGTGTTTTCCGTAAAGTGTGATTAACCCTAAGAGATGGATCTCAGGGTTATACTTATAGGCAGAGAGAGAGACGGATTTCCTGTATCCTTTAATCGCAGCCGTCCATCAAGGTTGCCATAATAATAGGAAAAGACTTCTAATAAAAACCCAATTCCTTTATCAATTCCAACCGTTTCCTATTAACCGCAATTGTTATATGGGCCACATAATGAAAATAATTAATGAATTTCGGAATACCAACAATCCCACAATAATAAGGATTGTGGAGTCCCAAAATATTCTCCAAAATATTCCAACACCTTGTTCACTTTAGGTCTCCTCTTTCTTGTTTCTCTATATGTTCCTATTGAGGCTGTTGATATACGTGGCAAAAAAATGTTGGGGAACAGATAAAGGAAATGAAGTGAAGGGAATTCGGAAGGACACTGACAAACGAAAAAATTGTGTTTTGTTACATTTGTATATAGAATTGCATAAGTTGGAAGAAATACCTATAAAATGTTTGTTATACGATTATGAGGAGTGGGAGAGAGATTTTTCTTATAAAACACACCCCACAGGCACAATTCTATTTACTTGGATAGTAGAGATGCTCCATGAAATATACTTAATATAAACAACAAAAATACTTAGTAATTTTTATTTTAAACATTAAAAGGTTAAATTATAATCTACTATATATTCTATTCTACTAAACACCACCAATGAAAAACTCGTCTCCGTCCTATTCAGTTCCTTGTCAAAGTGGGGTTTTTCCCTTCTGGTGCTACGGTAATTGGATTCCATTCTGTTTTGTGAGAGTTTGGATTTTTTTGGGCTCTCATCAATAGTTTGGGTTTCTTGTGGACTTTCATCCTTCTCTATTAGGCGGTGTTAAAAGCGAAGGGAGATGTTATTAACGTGTAGGAAGCCATCCTGGAATCTCAATCGCCTGCTGGTATTAGACATCATCAGCATCATCAAAGCAACCTTCATTAAACTAACTGGGTTTGTAAATAATGAGTCGATAACCTCGCCCTTACATGTTCATTATCTCCAGTATGCACTGATTCCTCGGAGGCAACACCAAGGTCTTGGAAGAACGTTGCCTCTTGTTTCAGTATATCCTAACGTTGCCCGGGGCCTTAACTTCACAGAGACGATGGCTTCCACCACCTACATCTACGTTCCTTCTGATCTCAAACCACAGTTGCCCCAGTCTGGTAGCATTGACTTGAAGCTTCCTGCAATCCTTCCTACCCGGTAAACATGTTAATCTATTTATTTTTATATATTTCTTGCATCTTGGGATGGCAGTTAGATTTAGTCATCTATCTTGATTCATATTAATTTACTTCAATATTGTTTCTGGTCCAAGGACTTTCAGATCCCACAACCGCATAGGTTTGCAACAAACCTTCTCCTTGGTGCATGTACATTGAACCAAGCGCATCCTCCTCCTTCCGAGTACCTCTAGCTCCTTTCAGGGCTATGATGATAGTGCCAGAGCAGTCAAAATATGGAATTGCTGGATCCC